>CM075818.1:37388195-37898382 GCA_037975025.1 Excoecaria agallocha
CCTAAATGACTTCATTTTTATCTTAAATTATATTACCAGATTCATCATGAATAGTACTTTCCAATTGTGTAATAAAAATCTTACAGATTCTGGTGATTTTCGGGAGGTAATTTTTATCTCGGTGTCACCACTCATCGTCAGAAAGTGCTGCTCATACAAATTATGATTTTGGAGGCGTTAAATTATTGACAGAAATGGTGACATCGGTGGCAGAGACGAAGAGAAAAATCAATGAGGTACGATTTATGTTAAAAAAAATTATAATATAATAAAAAATGCCATTTAAATTTAAAGATTAGTTAATACGTTAGTAGATGTATTCAAAAATATATTTGTAAATATGATTATATTATATTATTAAATATTTATGTTAACAAATACAAGATTCATTACGTTTTGATTACATTACATTTGTTTACGTCTTACCAAATATGGCCTAGATGCTATTGCATGTCCCCTGTAGGGTTTTATAAGACAAAATGTGTAAGATTTTGGGTTTTCAAATTGATAATGAAATGCTGTTTCATTGTGAATCTTTGCTTCTAAATTTATTGCTTATATTTTATTTCCTTCGTGCCATATGAGTAGAGACTTGCTTTTATTTTTCATATACTTTAAATTAAATTACACCATCAGCTCTGGATTAAGTGACATTTTCTTAAGAAAAATTTGTCTTGTTTAAAATGTCATTTTATTAAATTAAGATAATATTTATTACAATTATTTCAATTTTGTCCTCCTTATGATTATCAACACCATCATTATTATCCTCATTTATTTGATTACCTAAAATCAGAGAGTGTATTTTAGTTATTTTAAAATACTTTTTTGATAAAATAGAGAAAATTTAACTATTACTTTATGTGTGAAAAGCAAAATAGTGACACTTGCCTTAAGATAAGTGTACTAAAAATATTAAATGGAACTGAAAAAAAAAAAGTATTTGGAGTTACTGCACTTTCACACTAATATAAAATTGAGTATAAAATCTATTTGGAACCAGTAGCTTACCTTAACATTTTCCTCTTCGTTGTGGCATTTTGTCAAACATTGTCCCTACGTGTTCTTCTTCTATTTTCAACCAGGATAGTGAAAGGGCTTGGCTATTGTTTCCTACTGCAACCGAAACGTGTACACTGGGTTGCTTTTGAATTCAGCGGATTGCAATTGTGTATCCAACCAGCATTTGGATTTGCTGTATATCAAAGGATTCCAAACATGCTAAACTATGAAGATTTCTAGTCTCAAACTGAGGTGGTGATGAGTTTAATCCAATTTACTCAACTACAATGAAATTCCACTAAAATTCTATTTGGAAATTAAAAATCTTAAGCTGGAGAAAATAAGACTGTAATTGCAGAAATTAATGTACAATAAGTTGAAACCTTAGAGATCACAAAATCTTCATCTAATCCATCAACTATGTTGCCTTTCTGAAACTGCTAAATTAATCGACTTAGTTCCGTTCTGTCTTATCGACCAGGGGGACCGTTCTGCAAGTTTTCTGTGTCAATAATCCTCTTACTATCATCAAGCAGAAACAAAGCTTGCTCCAAATTAATAACAATGTCTTTTATAGCTGGTCTGTTAATTCCTTCTTTACTTACACAATGGAGTGCTGTATATGCCACCATTTCCACCGCCTCTGCTTCATTATTAGACTTAGGCAGACCGACTCTACGGTCCAACACTTGAACCAATTCATTTTGCAAAATTTTAGGCTCTGCAAAATCTACTAATCTTGTTGGTTTACTTTCATTGTCACCATCACTGAAGACAGCTTTCTTGCCGGTCAAAAGTTCTAGCAATAGAACACCAAATGAGTACACATCGCTCTTTGTAGTTAAGATTTTTAGAGCATAGTACTCTGGATCGATGTAACCATCATCTTCTATTGAAAGGTAGTCCTGTTAAGATTCAAAACCCGTCATTGCCAATCCAAAATTTCCAATTTTTGCTATCCAATTCTCGTTGAGAAAGATGGAAGAAGACTTTATGGCTCTGTGAGTTATGGGTGCCACTGCATAATTGTGAAGATAGTCGATTCCTCTCGCAGCATCTAATGCAATCTTGATCCTCATTACCCATGAATTGATCACGCTGCTATCGTTGTGAAACAACTAGATACAAAGAGTTCGTTGTTCATGTAGTCAGAAACTAAAAGTCTTTCCGCTCCTCCTTCACAATATCCTAAAAGCCCAAACAAATTTCTGTGATGAAGCCTTGACATGAATGCCAATGCAGATTCATATGTACTCTCTTCTTCTTTAAATTCTTCTCCTTGACGTATAATTATCCTACTGATACACACCACGGCCATCTAGTAATCTTCCCCTATAAAAGACAGCAAGCCTCCACTTACCGATCTGGTTATCAGCTGAAAATCATTGGTGGCAGCAGCAAGTTCAGCCATACTAAACTCCTCTTCTCTATTAAATTTTCTTGACCTTTTCTGTAAAAGATTTTCTGAAAGTCTAGAATGTAGTATTATTTAAAAGGCAAAGATTATAGGCCAAATTGAGAGTTTGATAGGATTATCAACGCGCCGAGACAAAAACATAAATGCAATTGATGCAAAAATCCACTGAAAGATGGCACAAACTAACCCAACGAGGTCAACAAGTGTTCCAAAAGGCTTGGAATTAGGATGTGGGTGATAAAACCAAGGTATCGAACCCTTCTTAGTCCATATAATTCTTGCTTTTCGACCCTTGAAAACAAGATCAGCGATGGAAATGATCATGACTGCAAAAGATATCAACATATTAAGTAGTGAATATTGGGGCCTATGCGCTAAGGATAGCTGGTCGAAAACAGCTGCTGGGATCTCTAAGATGAAGTTGGCTATCAAGAAGATTCTTTCCAGGGAACTAACCTGTTACAGGAAATGAATAATTATAACTACGTATCTCGGAAAGTTGCAATTTTCATGTTGCTCCAAGTGTTATGTACAAACCTGTGAATTTTTGATGCCACTATCTTCTTGTTTAACAGTTATGCTGAGATCGGATTTTCCCATAACCTTAAGGCTAAAGATTGTTTTTTTTTTCCTTTTTTTTTTTTTGTGTTACAATTTGGTGAGAAATGAGGAATGGAGACAAAGAATGGGAAAGCAACCAGTCAACGGAAAACAGAGTTTGCATTCATGGCCACGGCAGATACTGGATAAAGACAGCTTCATGGGCAAATCTATTTTGACTAGACTACCACAGAAATAAACTTATTTCGTTTTGTTCACTTGGAAACGAAACATGAATGACATCAATTCAAAGCTTTCGGTGAAACAAGTCATCTTTGTTGTAATGGCTTTGAAATTTCAGGAACTGTCAATATTTCACACTTGTTTTTATACATTGCCTAGATGATATGATTCTACTATATTGGCGAAAGAATTGCACATTGATTAAGTGCATGTGGCAGGTTCTTAATTATATGCCATAATACCAGTGCTAAGAAGCTCTGTTTTATTTAATTTTTTTATAATTATATAGTCTTATTTTATTTAATTATGTAATTTTTAGTATGTATAAAGATAAAATATTTAAATTTAAAAATTGTCACTTGAAAATAAAAAATCATTAAAAAAAATTGTCAAATTGATTGAAATGGAAGGATATGGTTATTCTAAAATTTATCAATTACAATAATATTTATCTCTCCAAATTAATTTATTTTAAAATAAAAAATTAGATAAATATTTTGGATCATATAAAGATAAACTATTAAAGCATTATGAATTTGTGATTGCACGTTCTTCCATAAAGACTCCCAATAAACGTAGGATTGGCTCCTCAAATCCCCTAAAAAAGAAATTAATTGTCCCTTTCCATACATAGCATACGATTTCAAACATCTAAAAAAGTGAATCACTTAAATATTAATTACCATTGTCCACAAACACTTATTATTGGTCACCATTCATTCACCCAGAGCCCGCTGATCAACTTCCTGAATTGCCATGGCAATCCAACAGGCACACACCCCAAATCCCCCACCACAACTCAAAATTAGATCAGCAAAGAAGCCTATATTAGAGAGAAATCAGAGATGAGGGAGATTGTGAACCTTGACGATTCTGACGCTGACGAGTTTCTCTTCAATTCCCGCATTGCTTACATTTTATTCCTCTTCTTCTGATAATTGAGCTATTATAAGTTCAGGTAACCGAGAGCTAATCAATCACTAATGGTGAGTTAAAGGCAACATCACATGGTAATAGCTATTAATGACAGGTCTTAATAATTATAAATAATTGTATGGATATTAAACTACAATTATATTCTTAAAAATGTTAGTTATTTTCATAATATTTTAGTAATTTTTAATTTGGTGGCGCAAATATAAAATAATTTGTCATTGTATTTTAAATTAGGGTAACGCATATTTTGTATTTAAAATAAATCTTTTGATAGAAAAAAAAAATTATTGTTTGACCAATTTACATAATTTTTTTACTGTTCTATTACAAATATATCTACTAACTTTTAAGATCAGATTTTTAGCCCTATTTAGCATCATTATAAATAAATATTAACATGTTTTATTTTTATTCAATTAAAATGAAACATTTTACTTTCAAAAAAAATAAACATTTTTTATTTGTCAATCAAAAATTTAAGAAATTACAAAAATAATATATCTATAAAATTCTTTTTGATTTAATTAATAAAATTTGATTCAAAAATTAATATTATAGTTACTGCATTGAGGTAAATTAATATTAATTTTCAATGTGAGAGATTAAAAAGAAAATTTACCAGGAGAACTTAGACTACTTTCTTAATTGATTCCATTTGAATTTCATGACCTAATTATCAAAGAAAATGACCATGACCACCTAATCTATATATATATATATATATATATATATGCTATGAGTGAAGGAACGTGTGATTATTCATGCGTTTCAAGAAGAAAACGTGTGGTTTTATCTATGCGCAATTACTAAAACCTCCCTGGATTAGCAGGATTCGACCCCGGTAAAAGAAAGGCCATATTTGTCATTGTGTTGCACTAACAACCGTAGGGCCACTAATCCCGAAGGAACGGAAACTTCTCCGCTTTATGCGGAAGGATAAAAACGTTTGCAATTTAATGACCAAAATAACCACACGCATCAACGTTTCATTTAGCTTGTTTTGCTGCCAAAATCAAGGGTGTAACTGGAAAATCTTTACATTAGCGTACATGCAGTGTCGGCATTTTTGTAAAAGAAGATTGAAACGTTTAGCCTAACTACTCCGTCATTTTTTTTATAAGCTATTTTTATTATTTTTATTAAAATTTAAAAAATATTAAATAAATTTAAATTTAATAATAAATTACATAATTAAAATTAAATTATTAAATTTAATTAATTTTAATTTTATTAAAAAAATAAATTAAGTTATATTAAAAAGACAGATAAATAAAATTTAAATTTTATTTAAAAGTAATAAATAAAAAAAATAAAAAAAGGAAGAAATTGGAGAAAAAAAAGACCAACACGGGGAAATAGGATCGTGATAACGTGTCAAGCTATAGTAAAAACACGTGTGAAGAGCTGAAGAATAAAATAAATTAGAAATATAAAAAAATAGCGGTTTTATTGTCAAAAGCCAGCTTACTTTTGCTGCTCCTTTCTCCCTCTGTGGATGCTGATAGAGAAAAAAGAAAGCATTTTGCTGAGTGGAAAGCACTAAAACTGCTAATTCTGTCATTGTAATTTTCTCTCGCCTTCTTATGATGCTATTTCATTGTGTGCCTGATATTGGATTATGGTTTTCAATTTTATGCTGCAGCTGGCATGAACTAGTTTTCATGGAAATCCTTTTTTTTTTCTAATTATTCATTTTTTTACACCGATTTCTGATATTCTTCTCGTTTTAGCTGTTGATGTAGTGTTGTGTTTAAATGTTGTTTCTGATAAATTTATTGGTTAATACATTGTAATCTATTTTTTCCTTTAATTGTTCTTCATTCAACAGGAAGCTGACTTATATAGTTGCCTTTACACGATTGATCTATGAAATTTACGGTTAGATATTGCAAAATGTACTATTCGTTCAGTTACCTATTCTATTCTCTCTGTTATCATATATTAATTTTCAATTCCTTCATGGGTTTTCTTCTTCTTCTTTCTTTATTATTATTTTTTTAGGGAAGAAAATAATTTTCAAGAATATTTAGGTTAGTATTTAATTGCATCTAAAGGCTGGAACTTGATATTTTTACTAGATAGTGTTATTATCTGTCCCAAGTCTGAAGCTGATGCAGAGGGTAAAAAATCTGCTATCTCAAAGTTAGAAATAGCTTTACTTGCAATTTTTCTCAACTGTTTTGTGATCTCCACAGGACCTTGCTTTTTGCTCTGCATATCAATGTCTATTAGCTGGCATTTGGTGGCATGCCTCACGTGAACCATGACAATTTCTTCATGAAGCCAAAAAAACTACAGTTACTACACCCTTCTTTCTAATGTTTGCATATAGCCTCAGCTGATGGTCTTTGAAATAGAGATTATCTTTAGGTTCTTTGTTATGCACAGAACATTGACCTGATTGAAATAGCTTTTGTTCATGTTAAGCATAGATATTTATAGTATAGTGTTGAAATGGCTATTCAAAGTTGGAATTTTTCTTGTGCAGAGGAGTTGGATGGTAGTGTGAAAATTCAGTATATTAGTTGGTAGTAACTTGCGATGGATGAGTACATTGATAATCTTTTCTCTTCCTCGTCGTTGGAAAATGGAGATTTGAAGGAGAGATCATCTTGGAGCTTCAGAGAAACTGGTCAACCAAATGGGCTACTTCCCACTTCACTTAGGCTATTTGAAAACGATGAAGGAAACTCTCCCTTAAGTATGTTTAATTCAAAACAAAGTGCAGGATGCTTACCTGCTCTAGACACTTCAGCACTTGGTCTTGGCATTCAGTCAGATTTGGCTGCTGGAACTCCCAGGGAAGTTCAACGGGAAAAGAAAGGACAAAATTGCATTGATAAAGCCTCCCTAATGATGAATGGAAGCTTAAAAACTGGAAGTATGTGCTTGCAATATGACACGGCTCTTCCAGTGATGGGTTCATTAAACTTCAGTTATCCGAAGCAGCTTCTAGGAGTTGATGATTTAACACCGTCTCTTTCCTTTGCTGGAGTAGGCGATGTCAGAAGCAATGATGAATTTCAGTTCCACAGATCCTTCAAAGATCTGCAAAATTTAGCATCAGTACAGCAAACATTGCCAGCAGCATCGTATAGAGGTGCTTCTTCTGTGTCTGCTGTGATGGGACAATTTGGTATTCAAGAAGGAAATTTGGATAATGAAATGGACTTTATGGCAAAGAGAGTGAGCATGGATCAAATTATGCTTGATAAGCTGTCTGCATCAGTCACCAGAAAGGTATCAGATATGTCCTCATTTGAGCTTATAGGATATGTAAAAAATTGACTGCAAGAGATGGCTGTCACCTGGTTGCAGTCCAGATATTTTTAAGGAAAAGTTGAAACCTGATTTATTAACAGTTCTCTGGAGTCTATCATTTCATTAAGTTTTAATTTTCTTTGCATATAATGTTGCAGGATAAGGAAGATTTGGAAAATTATCCATCTTCATTCACAGTTGGGCCCAATATAACAACAGCAACAAATGGAGAATCATTTCTGTCGCAGGTTCTTCTTTCAATTGCTTTCTAGATACTCGTAACCAGTCAATTCAAGAGAGGTCATAAATTTGCTGACATCTATTAGAAGTGGGTGATCCAAATCCATTTAATCACATTACAAACATAGCTTGCATTTTTTCACTACAGAGTACCTCGGCTGCTGGTACGGGTGTTTGCAATGGGACTGGAAAGGGTCGTGTAAGGGCACGTCGTGGCCAGGCTACTGATCCACACAGCATTGCTGAAAGAGTTAGTCTTTCTCATAGTATACACTATACACAAGTTATTCCTTAACATGTTGTCTTCATGCATGAGCTTCACTATTAGAGCTTGAAATTCACATTTCACAAGAGAGTGAGTTTGCTGGGGAGTTTTCTGGATGCATATGTTGATGATTTTTCTATTGAAATGGGTGACTGCAGCTTCGGAGGGAAAAAATTGCTGAAAGGATGAAGAGTCTGCAAGAACTTGTACCTAATGCCAGTAAGGTACTATCTTCTTTTGGTTCTGCTATTGTCTGACAGAACTGTAAACCATATGACTGATTAAATTTTTCAGCAAATTCTGTATGCAGTGCACAGTGAACATTCCTTCTAATTATATCAATCATTCGCGTCATTAAACATAGAAATTAACTTCTATTTAATTCTAATTATGGATCACAAGGTGCTTTGAGATTAAAACTAATAGTCCTTAAGATTTAGCTTCAAATATAAAGTTGAGCTGAAATAGCTGAGTTGTAAATCCATCTATGATTTACAGATTGATAAGGCGTCTATGCTGGATGAGATCATAGAGTATGTCAAATTTCTTCAGCTTCAGGTGAAGGTAAATAATTCTGTAGAATATCTTCCAAGTGTTGCCTCTATGATTCCAATTCCAAGAGATCTAAGGGCAATTTTAACACAGTTCAGTCAATATGCAGGTACTTAGCATGAGTCGGCTAGGAGCAGCAGGAGCAGTAATTCCTCTTATCAGTCACGGTCAAGCTGAGGTATATTTAAACAATGCACATTTACCATCTTTTCTCTTTTCTGTTAAATAAGGATCTTTATTATCTGAGCATTAAGAATAGCCGCACGTTACTGAGATACATAGATAATTTTTTGCAAAGAGCTTAATTCAGTCGCTGAGCTTGATTCTGACAGTTTGCTAGCTGGCCTTTATTTTAGGGCTCTAAAAGTCTGTCACTCTCGCCATCAGCTGGTCTAGGAGTTGACATTTCTCCATCTGCAGACCAACTTGCCTTTGAGCAAGAAGTACTTAAGCTGATGGAGTCCAATATGACAATGGCTATACAGCATCTTCAAAGCAAAGGCCTCTGCCTCATGCCCATGGCTCTTGCTGCTGCTATATCCAGTGGAAAGGCATCCCCATCATGCAATGATTATGAGGACAAGAAAAAAATCAGCTTATGTGACGGCCTTTTGCAAAGTAGCAGCAGCAGTTGCAGCTATTCTGGCATTGAGAACCGTCGAGGGTCCCATGATGGAAATATTGTGGCTGAACAGCGCAGCAACAAAGGCACCATAGCCAATGGCTGCAATGGGATTGTCGAGCCAGAAAAGGGGAGGAATAATTTTTCCAGGGAACTGAAATCGTAGGCAGTAATGGAACAATCTGTATGCATAATTCAATTTTTGAAGATATGTTGAAGCAGACAGTTTTAAAATCAAATAAAATTACCGGATCATGCGCCCTCCCTTTTAGCCTGTTAGAAACATGCAAATTCCAAGTTGTGCATTTGTTAAAATATTAACATTTATGTGGCTACACACACAAACATACTTCCCTCAATTATTGGCCAAACTATTACCTACTTAAGCCAAGAAGCGAAATCAGTGAGAGGCATAAAGTTGTAGAAGCATGTTTTGTGTTAAGTAATATTGATGCACCGTAGAGTTAGCAAGAACCTACCATCAATTTGTACTCATCCCATCTCTTGACACGAAACTAGGTCTACCAATAAAGACTAAAGTTTTACAGATTTCTCACATTTCCTTGCCATTAGATATCCACATTTTCCCGTACCCCGTGATAGTATCTACTCCCACGCAAACTTGAAGTTGAACTTGGATTAAAAACCGAACCGAGTAAATTTATTTGTTTGGTTAAATTTTCAGTTCAATCAGTATGGTTCCCAATATAAAAATCAGTTTAATGGATTCAAACCAAGCCTAAATTGAGAAAACTAAATTGACCGAAATTTATTAAATTTATGCATATATAATATATATATATAAAACCAACAGAACCGAATCAAACTGACCCAAGGTTCCACTTGAAAATTCGGTTCAAATATGAGACATTCAGGTTTCCTTACTTATTTCAAAGCAATTAAAAGTTAGCAAATCAGAAGATCATTAGCTACTAAACGAAGCCAAAGGTAGGTTGAATCATTCTATTTCACTGGTTTTTCATATAATCCCTAATAAGTCAACAAAACTAGCTCACTAAGTTAATTTCTAGAGAAAAAAGATTATATTCTACATTTACTCTTCCTCGAGATGGCTCTTTCAAGAGTACAGGACAGATATAGGGGAAAATTTGTGGGTGGGGTGGGGGGGGGGGGGGGTCATCTTGATGGCCTAATCTATATGGAGACAACAATGGGGGATACAATACAATAATTACATTCCTACTTTGCATTTTATATAGGAAAAGACACGGAGCTAAACAAAATTTAAAATGAGCAAGATTTGTGGGTCAAGGGCACCAAGGCTTGTTAATATCCATTTGATGTTTTCTGGGATTTCTTTTTGAAATTTGCTATGCTGCAGTGAGGACAAATGTACTCCAGTCCATCCGTCTTGGCATAGTCCTGATATTCACCACATCAATGTCAACCACAAATCTACTCTGAACTAATCAAAACTTAGGTAAAAATAAATAGAATGTATCATGAAATTGCAACTACTGAAAAACTCTATCAAACTATTCGGTATTAAAAAAAAAAATCTATAACAGCAAGTATTTTGTTCATCTAAGACTAGAATATTCTGTGACTTGTAAATTGTAGCTCACTGCTCCAGACCAGATGCAGGTCGTGCTCAAATAAACAAAACTGTTCTCAGTTTTCAGTTAATTTATATATATATATATATCTCACAACTACAAAAATTGCAAGAAAAACTTTAGTATACACATACCTTAAAGGCACCAAGACCTTGTCTCCTATCACACCCAAAGTGAGCCCATTCACCACAGATTCCACAGTTCACCCAATCACCAGCTGCGCTACTGCAGAGCATGAAAACTCCTGTTAATACAGCATCCCTTCATCTATGCATGTGTGTGCACGTGAGTTGAGAGAGAGAGAGAGACCTGTGACATAACAAGCAGCATTCTCCATCTACATCATCATGAGCCAATTCGTATTCTAAAAGGTAAGTTTCATAATGTCTTTTTAATGTATTGCCGACACCCTAGAAATGATCATTCAGGAAAGAAGTGTTAAGTAAATCCCCAATAGTAAACATAATAATAGACTTGGACTTATCATCGCCTTCTTGAAAATTAAACATTCAGTATTACAAAGCATGATTAAGCCATAAACTCAAGGCAACATCCAGCCAATGAATGAAGTAAGAAGACAAATTGATGTCATATCAGTATACAATTGTACCTGCATGTAAACTAAAAAGGGGGCACACCAAGCAATGGTGCAGTTCATTCAGCCAACAAGGCTGACCTCCCACTTCATAAACCCAGCCTGTATACTGAAGATAACTTTTGCATTCTTAAATGCAGACACCACTTGAACCATTACAGTTACTTGGAACTATTCACACCATCAATCTATTCATTTTTCTCGAAGCAAAGAAAATTTCTATAATCAATAAGAGGAACAGGGTAAAAATGAAAATGACTCCAAGGAAAGGATTACTGTTTCTCTAGTGCCTAACTATAAAAGTCATAGTGTACCCATGAAATACAGAAATAGGCCAAGCACACCAATGTCATGACAGACTCTTGTGCAAAAAAAAAAAAAAAATCCCAGAGTTCATAAAAAATACAACTACAAGGAATAACCGTACAGTCATTCTATTGGTCAACGTATGATTGCGCATCTTTGAGAAGACCTGCCCTTTCCAGTTGATTCCATTTCCAACATGAAAACCTCCCCTCGAGACAACCTAAAAACCCAGTTTTCCCTTTTTAACAGCAAAATCATGGCAAAATTTCAATAATATCAAGCAAAATAGCGTGCTTACCTCTCTGTACAAGTTGAAAAGGTCAAGGCGTTTTGCATTAAGGATGGCATCAGGAAACTCCGCCAATCCTCCTTGAGGAACAAGACGAGTATGACCACGAAGAAGCAAGAACTGCATTACATCCCTCAAAAATTCCTCCTGAAAGAAATAGAGTATTTAGAGGGGGGGGAAATTGTTGGCAATAGAAACCTGGTGTAGATGCGGAAAGGTCATTATTGGAAAAGGACTAGCGTCAAATTTCAATTTTCACAATCTGTTTAACTGTTAGGCAAATCCTTTTAAACAGCAAATCCTTCCAACAAGCAAAGCTAGCCACAACGTCAAATTCATGCAATAGTTACTAATAGGATTAGCCATTACATGGCCTATTAAATGGTGCTTACCTCTGAGCAAACTTGTATAGGAGCTCTGCCACAACCATGTTTTTTCAGAGGTAAAGGATTCAGAGAAATAATTTGCTGGGCCTGATAAGAGCTAGACAATGATTTCCGGTGTGAGACAGGTGCTGGGCCAACTACACCATGCTTTGGAGGAGCTACCGGCAAGTTAGGCTTTCCTTGATCTCCATCATGTCTTTCACCCTCAGAGAAGCCAGAAAAAGGCAGCATCTTATGACGCCGAGTGTGTGGGATTGGCCTCATAGCAGCAACATTCACTTTCTGTTTAATTTTTCCTCCATTTTCATGTTCAAGCCCTGTGCAAGCAAATGGTTTGGTTTCTCTACATGGCTCAGGTCTTTTTCGACTAGGTGCAGGAGGAATCAGCCAGCTGGGAGGCTTAGTAAGAACAGAGCTGTTTGAGTTGAGCTCTCTCCCTTGCTTGGTACAAAAGAAAAGGAGGCGTTCTGCATCTTCTTTTTCAAAAGAAGCCACAGACAATCCTTGAATGCTAGCAATTCCCAAGATAACTAAGCTGCGGTAAGAAACATCTGGAGCCAGTTGCCGCAACACCTGCAATAGCATTCCATAAGACACATAGCCACATAATTAATACATAGCACTAGCTGACAAAATTAAATTTCTGTGTACAATTGTCTAAAAAAAGGGGGAAAAGAAAAGCAAAAAGAACTCTTGAAGAGGGGGAAGAGACAGGATTAGTTTTACTTAAGGCATCGGTCTCTTAGCAATCAGAGCATGTTCTCCATCTCTCAAAACAACATGAAGAAACAATTCTTATATTTGAGCAATACAGTCCATCAAAAAGAGATAAAACTAACAGTACCAAATGCTTAGCTGAGCATTATGTACAAGTGTATCAAAATGTAATATATTGACTGTAAACATACCAGTTGAAATTTCTAGATAGGCATAGAGATAGATCTGGAAAGGCTAAGAGAATGTCACCTGTGATGCCCAAGTAGGAACTTTCAAGCAGACTTCAAAAACACTTGCCCCACACCCTATAGATGCAGATTTCCGAGGTTCAGATGTTGGCAATTTGCTTTCCTCAGAACTAGGCAAGGCATGGACTAGTTGGCTATTCTCAATAATCTCATTCTTGATATGATTCTCCAAAAGCTGGGCAATCACCCATCCACAGAAAGATATAAGAAGATTTAATATAAGAGTTCAAATGAACAGCAATCAAGATGGCAAAGAGATAAAAGCATTAAAGAACATAGACCAACGGGGCAATGGAACACCAAGAATCTCTTAGAAAATTTGTCCTTACCTGATCATTAAAACAAGTCTGCGCACTTCCAGACACTAAAAGAGATATATGAGCTGAACTACAGGTAGATATATCACAACGCATGGTCACAACACCACGAGAAAATGTCCCTGCCTGAAGAGGAGGCGGAGGAGCACTACATACAAATTTTTATTTGTGAGCAATAAATTGAACTAAGGGAAATAAATCTGTCAAGAAATAACGGTTCAAATCGCATGCGCCGCACCCAAACCAAAAAGAAATTGTAAAACAAAGGATGAAAAGGAAAAAACCAGGATAATAAATAAATAAATAATTGATACCTTGTCCGATTATGAAGCTTACTCCCACGAATCTGCAAGGACACCATCATGGTTAAACAAATAGCAACAAGACAATAAATATGGCCAACATACAAATCAATATAAAGACTGGCATTTAAGTATAGTTGCAAAGGCATTTTCCATTTTTTATTAGCATGTGTATAAACAATTACTTGATCTCCAGTAAGGAAAAATATACAGTATACATTAAATCTATAATTTTTAAATGCTCATATTTTAGTTTAGCATTATGTGAATTTCAGTCAAGCACTACATACTAAACATGTAATAATCCCATTGTCAAGGGCATGTCATTGATTAGTCAACTACAATGGTTTTGGTTTATTGAGACATAACTCAATCCTGAATAGAAGGCACGCTAAGTTTGGAAGTAAATAGAAGCAGTATAGATGAAAAAAGAAAAAAAAAAGAAAAAGAAAAAGCAAAATGGAAGGAACTCACTTCTATGTTTAAGAGAGCATTTAGTCCATCTTCCAAAGATTCCAGTAAGAATGCATCCTGAAGAGAATGCAGATGCAACCAGTACATAAACAGGGATGCAGTAATAAATAACAATCAAACCACAAGTAAAAATATATTAGAAACCATCTTTGGAAATCAAATGTACCAAGGTGGACGGCAGCCCACAAACAAGAAATCTCATGGTCACATCATCATCAAATATCTTTATAGCAGGAAGAACCCCAGAGGAGCTTTCTTCATCCTGAACATCTGCCTCAGGCAGAGTAGTGTCAATCTTTGGCGGATCTCCAAGCATGTGTAGTCCAGGTTTACTGCTAACTTTCTGGCCATTTGAGCTTAGTATGTTGCTATTTCTTACATAATAGAGCCTAAAAGATGCATTAGCAAGTTGAAATGCATCGAGCATATGGCAGGAAGAACTGCAATCCCAAAAAGAGATCCAGAATGTTATTCATTATTTTCTTTCAAAATAAAGAAAAGACCTACTCATGCCCACCAAAGATGAATCCAATATTCAAAAGCACAAACAAATCATAATTTTAAGACAGTTAATTTAGTAAACCTTGTTTCCAAGTATCCTGCCACAAATACCAATGATAACAAGCAAAATCCTTACATAACCAGTAAATACTTTCATCATTTTTAGTTGGACCACTGCTCAAGGGACCAAAACAAACTGTAAAGTGCTTAGTTTTAGAGTAAGAGTATGATCTTACCTTTGAACTACTGACAATAATGCATGACGAAAGTGGGAAGCTGCATAACATGAAAATGTACTTTTCCAATATATAACGTATGGGACTCCCTGCCGCAAAGAAAGAACCAAGATCAACAAAAAGAAATTTTAAGAGAATAAAGTTTAGAAAGGCAACATGTGCAAATATTTCCAACTTCCAAATGCCATTTTATCATTCAGCTTAGGTTTCAAGTCCAAATATTTTCTAATGCATGCTTCTCTACTAAACTAGGCAACAATAATTTTAAGAGTGAAAATATTTTATATAAATATAAATAGACACATTCATAAAATAAAATATAACCTTAGAGTGAAGCGACTCCGCCAATCTTTCACCATTTGGGATCTCTAGATAAACCTGGAAAACAACTGATGATAGATTAGTTCAAATGCTACAAGTACTACCAACTAAAGCAACCCTCGAACAAGCATAGCCTAGGGATAAAAGCATAAACTTTGAGAAAATATATATATAAGCAAACCTCAGGTTGGAAAAGTTAAAAATGTAGATCCAAGCCTCTTTTTTCATTCAGGAAAAAAAATATATATATACTTTATTAAACAATTACACAGCCTCCTACCAAATACATAATACATTCCATTCATATTATTTATTCACCAAAACAGTAAAAGCAAGACCGACCAAATAACTTGATAGTTTGTTTCTCTTTCAACATTCAGTCTTCTCTACAATTTTTTGATGTCTAGAGTTGACAGTTTAAGGACCCAAGTGCTTCATGCACTGCTTTGAGACAACAACAAAATTCAACCATTTCCTATACTTCAACACATTAACATGTCAAGACAAAATAGAAGAACACTAACACCCGACTCTATCTCATGCTTTGGGCGGTTCCCTGGTGATTTTACTGATTTAATTGTACAAACAGCAGGGTGTTGAATCCAAGAAATAAAGAAGCCACAACCAAGAATTTAACTCTGATGAGAATCCCTTACCGTGGCAGGCAATGTGGAAGCAAATAATTCACATAAGGCTTCTGGAGTGGACAAGTCAACATCTCCCCATCTCAAAGAACCAACTTCTTCATTATCCTCAATTAACTCCCCTTGCAAGTACACAATATTAGGCTCCAATGACTGAAGAACTCGCCGAAATTCATCAGTGCTTGGATTAGTTAGTGTCTGGACCTGCACTTGAATTTATACATGCAATAAATGCTAAAGCTCCTCATATAACAAACGCAATAAAAAAAAAAAAATTAGAGCTACAAAAGCAAAGACATACCTCAAGACGCCCTGAAGTAGTAAGCTCAGGAAAAGGATACCTTGGTTTATCACCAGAAAGAGGCTGCTTCTGCTTACTATCAAGAGTTTTGCCACAGAGAACTGCAAGGAGACTGCAATGATTCCTTGAAGGACCTTGAGCATGAAACATCATGCATACATGCCAAGACCCCTCAATAAATTTTCAAAATTAAGAAGACAAAACTTTGCCAAATAGCAGAGCTAATTGAGTCAATGCCTTCGAAAACCTAAGCACCGCTACACAAACAAATCAAACACAAAAATAAAAACCCCTAAAACTGCATAAAATCAATGGATCCCTCATGAGCAAAATTAACCAAAGAGCCACAAAAATTCCCCCACCCAAAGAAAATGAAACCCTCAATAACAGACCTAATTAAAAAACAGCCTGAAATTGAAGCGAACCACCAGCCCAGATGAGAAAAACCAGAAATCTAACAGCCCAAATGGGTTGAAGAAAGCAAAAATTGCAGAAATAGTGGAGAAAACTCAGAACTGAAGCACACCCAAAAAACAGAATCGAAAACCAACAAACTCGGAAGATAGGAATAATAAGAGTAAAGTATAGGAACCCTAAATAGGACTAGCAATAAAGAAATCTCAAGAAAACCCGAAAGGACATCTATTTCTTTCTCTAATAAAAATCTCCCTCACTCACGCACCGAACCAAAAACAAAAGAAGAGAAAAATAATAGTAAATAAATAAAAATCATCCACAAATTAGAGTCGCGCAATAAATAAATTGAAAATAGTACTAGTAAATGTTTTAATTGATAATCAATCAAAGACTCTTTTTTGTTCAGAGAAAGTGTCAGTTTTTTTACTACAGTTTCCACACCCAATTCGGTCAAAACAAAAACCAAGATCACATTTTTAAAATCGTATTTCATATCGCCTTTTCTTTTTTGACAAACCAGAAATAACCCAAAACAAATTCCAAATCCTATCATCCATCCATCCGAAAAAAAATTATTATTAATAATTCAAGAAAAAAAAAGTTTGAATTTTTATGTTTTTTGTTTCGCACTTGATTGGATAGCTTTTCAAAATCAAACAACTACACATGCATATGACTTTTTGCCTGCCCACAAGATTCGGACATTAAAAACCCAACAACAACAACGGCATCAGCATGTTACCGTGTTCGAAAAGAATAATATTATACATCTCCGACTTCGTATTATACATTAAAAAAGGGGGGTGGGGAGGGAAGAATTCTATCTTGTGGCTGTTATTACTTATATGTCCTTTTAGTTCTTGGGATTTCTGGGAAGAAACCAGCGAAGAACAGGAAGATTCTTGTCGGGGTTGATGTTGCTCATCCTCGTCAATCAAAATTGTAAAGATTACAAGAACCAATCACACAGTTTGGAGTTTTATTACTGTTGGGTTACTGAAAGTTTTTGTAGTATTTGTCAATTAAAAACTTTTTTTGTTTTCGGCTTTGTTGGCTAAAGATCAGATGGTCCAGAAGCATGAAAGCTTGGTTTTACTAGAAGGTTAAAAAAAAAAAAGGAATCTGGGCAATTTCTGGGTCCCACTTCTCAGGATTGACTCGTTTTGCCCTTAATCTCAGCTCAAGGTCTTGCAGGCAGGATGAGTATGGGTCGGTCGGATTTTGACCCAAGCCGGTTCGAATAATTCAAAATACAGAAGTGAAAGAAAAATTTCATCTGATTCAATGAGAAATAAACATTTGGCCAAAAATACAATCGATCCCTTTAAATTTGATAAAAAAATCAATTAACCATTTAATATTTATTTTAGTATAATATTCCTCCTAAAATTAATAAATTGAAGCAATATCATGTTAAAACCGATAAATTTATTATTTTAATTATTTTTATTAGTTGATTACTAACATGATATCGAAATTATATCAAAAAAATATCATGTGACAATGTTAGAGGTGAAAAAACCCTTAAAATATTTTAAAAATAGCAGTTTAACTCCTTAAAATTTGCTAATTGAGACAATTTAACTCCTGTTAACTTGTCATATTTATGCTACGTCAGCAATCGACCTAACAATCTTGTAGTTTTGCATGATATTATCTCAATTTATAAATTTTAGGAGAAATATTGCATCAAAATAAATATTAGAATGTTATTTACCTTTTTTTTATTAAATTTTAGGGCGTAAATTGCACTTTGAACCTAATATATTTTAATGTAACTATCCAAAATTATATTTTATAGATATTAAATTGATAAATGATGAACTATATTACAATTTAATATAAGTAGCAAATGAATGAATTGAATAATTCTAAACCGGATCGTAAATAAATTACTATTTATAAATTATAAGTAAATAAAGTCCAAAAGGATTGAGCCAATCAAGGATATTTGTAACGAGTAACTGCACTCCATATTAACACATTCCTAGGAATTCAAGTAATAGCCTTTGACCTTGTGAGCTGGAGTAATATTAAAATTCTGGGTACAATAAAGAGCTTAAGTTGAATTTCTTGCTGTTGGAACTACATGATTCAAAGAGATCAAAAATTACCTCGTCGACTGTCGAGGGCTTGGCTCCCTCCGACAGGCACAAAAACTAGCAGGAATTGCGGTTGAACCCGCCAAACACACGATGCTCAAACTCTGATATATTAAAAATAGGAATAATACATAAATTCTCTCTTAAAATATTATTATTTATCAGATTTCTCTTTTAAACTAATTGTATGTTAGATTACCTTCTAAACTTGTTGAAAATATCATATTAGCCACTTAAATTTTTTTTAAAAATATAAAAAATACATCCTATACTATTGAAAATATTAAATTATCCCTCTAAAATTTGTTAAAAATATTAAATTATCCATCTATTACTGATGTGTGTCCTACAAAAGGATAATTTGACATTTTCAACAAGTTTAGAAGGATAATATGATATGTAATTAGTTTAGAAAATAAATCTGATAAATGATAATATTTTAGGAAAAAATTTATATATTAACCCTTAAAAATAAAATTAAATAAGTAACCCAGTCAGTGTACACCACGGCAGACAACAGTCATGTCCATAATTTAAATGGATGACATAAAGATTCGTAAATGCATCAGCAAGAATAGTTACTCCTCTAAGAGACATTCCATCAAACACTTACTTGATAAAATAAAACACCTAAGTTCCATATCGAATTAGATACGGTTGCAATTCCAGTAAAAACTCAAGCTAACATGACACGTTGATAGAAGTCAAAACAACTTTGGGATGCTCTGCTAGATATGAACAAAGGACAAATCCAACATGATAAGTACTGGAAAAAAAAGGGATTAACATGATAGTAAAATAATTATATAAACAATCAAATTAATTGAAAATTACGTTTCTAAAAGAAAAAAAATAAAAAAAAATCAAGTTATTTGATTTATTCCAAAATTTGAACAACTTTGACTCAAATAACTCAAATTCCGAAATTTTTAAATCCTTTTAGCTTAATTCTATCCAAATAATTCAACCCGAATTACATTTTCGATTTGATTTTTTTCTGAAATTTTTTTGGATTGATTGGAATTATACTGCAATATAAGCAGTATAATTGTAATTGTAAATGAGATTATTTATTTATTTATTGTAAATTAATATTAAATCATCGAACAGGACAACATTAAAAAAAGGTAACCCTAACAAATAAAAGCTAATAGTTAGATTTTTTTTCTATAAAATTATATTTAAATTAGTTTAAAATTAATTGAAATATAACATCTATTCATAATAAATAATAACTTGAAGAGAAGTACACTTAATAATGTTTCTCATTTCACATTACATTAGGAAATATTTATTTATATTCTATAATTCATTTTATCATTATATCATCTTTAAGAATCCCAGTTTTTTTTTTCTGAAAAGGAATAATTGCAGTTTTTGATAAATATTAGTCTTGAGATAAAAAAAAAAGGATGACTTTTCCGTTCCAAAATTATATTGTGCTTTTTCTTTAATCCGTTCCACAAATACAGCCAATTACTTTAATTATATTATAATAAACTTGTTAAATGTCCAGTTTATTCTTTTTTTTTTTTTGACAAGTTATCAACCATATAAATTATTATTTCTTAGTTTACCAATACACTTCTAATTATCATTAAGAAAAAAACTCCTATTGTACTAATATAAAGAAAAATACATAATTTTAACTATATTAATTTTTTTTAGAAACACGTCATTGGAAGTGGGGGAAGGTAAAATTTGAATTCTGATATGAAATTTAAAACACACTTATATATATATATATATATAAGCCCTTAATCCTTATATTTCCACTATTATTCCTGCTCAATTTAACTTCATTTCATGTAATTTTTTAATAGTCTTTTTCAGAAGTAGGATTAATTCTTTGTTTGGAAAAAAAAAAAATCAGACATGGGCTCTTATATTTCCAACTGCCGGCCTTAAAAGAGCCGGGTTTGTTAAATGATCCATCTGGCCCAACTGCATAATCTCTATTTTTACTTTAAAGACTTTGTAGGATTTTGCTGGCTTAAAATCCCGCTCATATGTTTTTGTTTATAAACGTAATTAATAGTAAGAGATTTATTCTTAGTTTGGTCTATATATAAATATGAAAAGCATAAATTAAAAAAAAAAATTAAAAAAGAAAGAAATCAGACATTCAAATGCTATATCTAGCTCAAATGTCCACTTCGCCTCCAATTATTAGAAATTGCGCAAGTCGAGTTGTTGTGCTCATTGGTCATAAAAGTGATAGTTGTTAGAAATTGAATATTGCGAAAGTTTAGTGATATATCCTGAGGTTTTACGAGGGAGCGGACTGTTATGATAGTTGAAACGGTGTCATTTATTAATGAGGGTAGTGAAATTCAGTTGGGTTCGATAGCATTTAGAACCTGCAAAAAAAATTTGTCCAACCGGACCAAACATCAGCACTCCGATACATAATTAGTTAAATATTTAGAGAGAGATAATTTATGGAGTGCAGTGTATTAGAGTTGTAAAATAACCTGATATTTATAGGTGGTATCGAGAACTATTTAAGTGATTTATTCAGGTATCAGAGTAGGTTTATGATGATGTGACGTGCAGCAGGAGGCGAATAGGATTGAATCTTGTTTGATTGGATAGTTTCATCTCATTGGGTTTTGTGCCTGTTTACTTGTCCACGTGCCAAGCCTAAGGAATGTTGAGCCCGAGCCATGTGGGGTCTCTTTATGTAGCTATTCTTAGGACTGAGCGTAGTTTAAATCTATCAAAAGATATTTTTGATCATTATCATTTAATTTTGTAAGTTTATTGTTGAATTAAACCTTAGCTAATTGCTGATAGACTTGGCTTGGTGATTGAAAACATTCACTCCATGCCATTGCCAACTTAATATATATGAACATATTAATTTTAGCCACATTTTTAGGGAATGGAGACTGTGCTGCCATCACCTTGTTTTTTTGGTGATTATCCCTGATGTCACTTTAGTAGCTTGGCCTTTTGTATTGAAAGACTGGCAACTTTTTCCCCCACTTAATGAAATTGTGATTTCCATTTTATCATTAATAATAGCAAATCTGTCAATTCCTCTTAAAAAATATTTATTTGAATTTATTTAAAGGTCTGGGTATAAAAAAAATCCATTTATTTGTGAAAACTACTAGTTACATATCAGATCTTCTATTTTAGGATTTGTCTCTACCACATGCATTGTTTCAGCACTCTGTTCTAACTTTTCTTTTCTTTTTTTTTTTCATTAAAAAGTATTTAAATGATTTGTCTTATTCCGATAAATTTAAATTTATTTTTGTGATAAATTAACGACCGTATGGCACAAATCGAATTTGAATATTGACATTTCAAGCTTTTTCTCATAGATTTTAAAGCTGCAAAAAGGAAATCAAAATGATTAATAAAATAAGAAAGCATGATAAGCACAAAGCTGGGGATTTAGGGTGGGGTCGACGAGCCTCAGGGGTGCTAATAAATGTCGACCATTTTATAAGTCGAGAATCATGTGATGCGTTGTTGCCGCAATACGCATTTACATACGATGAAACCGCGCTCCAGTTCATTCACCCGTCTATATCAGTTTATATATCTTCACGGGCTTCATATCCATCCGGTCTCGCCATTATGCCTCAGTTTAGGAACGGTAATAGGTAGAATATCTGCAAACATCCAATCTGAATTCAAATAAATGTATAAATATTCAAACCTAGTTTTTACACAATCGTGTACATTTCAAATTTATTTATTATTATTTATAATATATGAATTCGATAAAATTTCAAAACTGAATGATTTTGAAAAAAAAAATGTAAGATTGTGGATAATACCATGATTATTTTGTATTCTATGAAGGGCCAACCAAACATGCACTGATATTCACCTTATTTTATTGCATTTATAAAGAATGATGACCCGAGTCAATACTCGTTATCCGATAGGGATGATTTTGAAGTTGAAAAATAAAAAGTTAATAAAGCAAAAAAAAAAAAAAAGAAAAGAAAAGAAAAGCATGAGCTGTTAGATAATTGAAATATATATATATATATATATATATATATATATATATATATATATATATATATATATATATACAAATTTCCACCATACCTATTATCTTAAGAAAAACAATTGACCATTACGTTACTTTCTAAACTTATTTTATATTTATGTGGTGTATAAAAAGTGATATGAGATAATATAATATTTTAAAAATATTGTAAAAATGATGTGTTTACGTGGGATATAAATAGTGATATGAGATCATCTAATATTCTTAATAAGTTCATGTGTATTTTATATAATTTTTAATAGCATAGATGTATTATTATTGATAATTTCAAAAAAATTAAAAACGAAATATTCCTTTAATGGAAAAGTCAAATCAAGTCGTTAAGACAAATTAGAACCGCAAATAAGAGGAGTCTAGTTGGAGCAAACTTTAATATTCCAAAATTTTAGTTAACAAAACTTAAAAATAATTTATAATTTATTAAATTCTAAATATTTTTCCATAATTAAAATTGTCTAATTATATTGCTACTACATTGAAAGAACTTTAAATACAAAGGATGAGCATATGAAAAAAGATTATAAAAGAATTGAGAGAGAATATAATCAGGCTTTTAAAAAATTTAAGAAAGTATAGTGCTGGTAAATCGTATTAAAAATGCACATTAAAAACTTTTTTACATACAGAAAGGATGGATGTTTAAATCTAAGACCACCCCACGTATTAGAATTTAGTTTTACCATTATTTCTTTAAGAGAATGGGGCAATTAACCCTTGAAAAACATAAAATTATCGTTATGCTCCCTTAAAAAAATAAAATTATTGGTATATATACACCTTAAATTTATAACACTTAAAAAATTTTATTCCAAGTGAACCAAATCAAATTTCTCCAATGGTAAAAATTTAAACACCGTTTATAATTTTTTTTCCATTATTACTGGTATTTTGTCTCTGCAATTCATATTTTATTTAAGCTAACAATTGTTTTAGACTAGATTTGTGTGATCTTTTTATCAAGCCATGCAAACTTGAAAAAAAAAAAACTTTAAATGTAATTTTTAAATTTTTCTTAGGTTTCATTTATTTAAAATATACTAAAAATAATATATATTGCAAATCAAGGCCCAATACGAAGTTAAAAATATTAAAAATAGTAAAAATTTGTCTTTTTAAAAATACCCATAAAATATTGAAAATATTACAAATTAGCTCTTATGATATGACAAATATTCACTATTTTTAATATTTTTAGGACAGATATAAACTTTTTTTTATTAATGTTAAATATGAAAAACTGTTTCATATCTGCCTTTCAAAGCATTAAGCAGGTGTAACTCTATAGTCTGTAATATTTTTAATACTTTAAAAGCAATTTTTTAGCAATAAATTTATATCATTTAAATATTTGATAGATAAATTACACCCTTATTCATATATATTAAGTGTTATGTTGTTATTTTGAAATATTTTTAAGATGCATAATGTATTATCTTACATTTTAGGTGTATTGTATATTATTATTATTATTATTATTATTATTCTTTTTTAAAATAAATTGATTTATTGAAAGTTTTATCTTTTTTTATGTTCAATTTTGGATTTGCTAGCATATTAAATCTCAAGAATTACGTAATTCCAATAGACTTTTAGTTTTAGATTGAAAGTTTGAATTAGAAATTATTGAATTTAAGACAATTAAAAGGAAACAATTTTTAAATTTGAAAATAATCTGAAGAAAACAAATTAGTGCATTGTTTTATCCACAAGTTGCAGCCGTATATCAGACATAGCCAATGTGGAAGGAGAGAAAAATCAACGACCCATGCGGAAAGCTACTTTTATTATTATTATTATTATTATTATTATTATTATTATTATTATTATTATGTGAACATAAAATTAAAGCAAAAAAATTAAAAAAATATATATAATTGAGCCAAAAAAAAAGAAGAGTTAAATATAATATTCGTGAGTTAAATTATGTAAATTCTGATTTAGTGTCCTATTTATTAATTATTTTGGTTTTTTTTACAACAGCAATAATAATAATGACGATGATATAAACAAGTGAGAATCAGAAAAGCAAGATACCACTGGTTCAAATTTTGACAGGTGGATCTTTACCGTTTCTTTTTTCCTTCGCTCCATTTCCTCTCTCGCTATTTATTTATTTTTATTATTGATTCTTGATATTTAAAACCTGCACATTCCTTAATTGAACGGTGATAAATTTAAAATATTCAATTTCTGCAGATTTTATTTCTTTTTTTGCTTTGTTGTTTTGTGGAGAGATCCGTTTTCGATGAGGTTTTGTTGCCGCCACTGAATTTCCGTGTGTTTTCCAATTGTTGAATTGCAATTTGCATGTTTGATTAATTGGTTGAGGAATGAGGAATTGTTTGTTGTTTTCATTTTTAAGCGTTGGTTATGTATAGAGAGTGGTATATACGGAATCTGAACTGCGAAGGAATCCCTGGGATATATTTTATAAGATTCCTGAGGAGGAATTTTATTCGCGGAAGAGTTCAAAGTTTGGTGGTGAATTCACTTTTTCATTGAATTGTGCGGGAATTCGCAGTTGTTCAGTTTTGGAGACGAAGAATTTGGATTCTGCCGGTTAATACGGTATCGGTGGCAACTACAGGGTTGTTGTTGCGACAGTGTCAGGTAAATTTTTACTTTAATAATGTTTTATTTCATGTTTCATTCAGTTATAGACATTTCACATGCATTAGAGGAATCTGGAATTCTGAGTTTTAATTTGTTTACCGTTACATGCAACAGTAGCAGTGAGACTCTCGCGCCTGATAGCAATAAGTTTTAAATCTTCGTTTGGGTACCAGTTGTGGAATAAGATAGAGTCAACCTTTTAGTTGCAGGCTTTGTCAGTTCATTCAATATCTGTTTGTGTTTTTTCTTTTTTTGATGCATTTGGTTGAAATCGGCATTGGAAATGGAAATTTTCGCTGTGTCAAATTCATATGATTTAATATTGGAGTTTGATTCTCACCAGGACATTGGAGAGAGCAATTCTGGTGAATTTGTTTTGTGGTGCAGTTGCGAGGCAGTGGCAAATGAGGTGGGGGGTTGGGTGGGATTGCTTTCGATGGGCAACCCTGAAAACAAAATATCCGATTTTGTTGATATAGTAAAGTCCTGGATTCCTAGAAGGAGCGAACCAACGAATGTGTCGAGGGACTTTTGGATGCCTGATCAGAGCTGCAGGGTATGCTACGAGTGTGACTCCCAGTTCACTGTATTTAACCGTAGACATCACTGTAGACTTTGTGGCCGAGTTTTTGGTGCTAAGTGTACTGCAAGCTCAATTCCTGCCCCATCCGAGTCTGATGACTCAAGAACTTGTAGTGAAGACTGTGAACAGATCAGAGTCTGCAATTATTGCTTTAAGCAATGGCAACAAGGGATAGCAGCTGTTGATAATGGTACCAATGTTGCTAGCCCTGAACTCAGTCCATCACCATCAGCAACAAGCTTGGTCAGTACCAAGTCCAGCTGCACCTGCAATAGTAGCAGCAGCACTGTTGGTTCAACTCCATACTCGACCGGGCCTTACCAGAGGGTGCCATATAGCTCTCTTAGTACTCAACAATCTGCTCAAATGAATACATCTGCAGTTGAACAGGACAATGCATCTGGAAATCAGTTTGGGTATTGCTTGAACAGGTATTTGGCTTCTCAATCTGTGTGTGCATTTTATTTATAAACAATGTGTCAATAAGATGTGTCTCTGTTTTGATGCTTTATCTAGAGTAAGTATGAGTTAGAAGGGAAATAGAAGGACAAAAGTTTGGGAAGGACAAGAGCTTTTCAGTTATCAATCTATGATTTATGTTTTTGACCTTTTTATGCCAGGAGTGATGATGAAGATGATGAATATGATGATTATCATTCGGTTCCAGGATCAAGGCATTTCTCTCATACTGATGGCTATTACGGGCCAGAAAATTTTGATGATATTGACCACATGTATGGACCACATGAAATGATTCATGGGGGAGATCAGATTGACTCGACAAGCATATGTTTCTCACCATCACCAGAGAATTTTGATTCACAGGGTGAGGAGAAATCTAAGAATGATGAGGTAGAAGCTTATGAACATGAAGGTGATGGGTGTGAAGAAGCTCCTTCATATGATGTAGATGGTGCTGATGCTGAACCTGTTGATTTTGAGAATAATGGGTTACTCTGGCTCCCTCCAGAACCAGAAGATGAAGAGGATGAGAGAGAAGCCGCTTTATACGATGACGATGATGAAGGTGAAGCTGTAACTGGAGAGTGGAGTTACTTGCGGCCTTCAAACAGCTTCGGCAGTGGGGAGTACCGCTATAAGGTTAAATCAACTGAAGGACACCGAAAGGCAATTAAGAATGTGGTGGAAGGGCATTTTAGAGCTTTGGTTGCGCAGCTTTTGCAAGTTGAAAACCTAAATGTGGGCGATGAAGATGAAGATGACAGAGAGAGTTGGCTGGAGATTATTACGTCATTGTCCTGGGAAGCTGCTACACTTCTTAAGCCAGATACAAGCAAGGGTGGAGGAATGGATCCTGGTGGATATGTGAAAGTTAAATGTATTGCTTCTGGCCATCGTAGTGAGAGGTAATATTTGAAAAAATAGGGGATATTTTTGTGAAATTTGTCCATGTAATATGATTCTGTTTTGTTGTTTTTTTTTTTTTCTCTATGGACACAAATCAGGCTGCTAGCCATTTGTTTGTCAACAATTGACAATCAAACCGAGGATCTGGATACTCCCATTCTTCCCTCTTGATTTTTGTTTTTGTTCTTGAAACTGATTATGTTAACAAGATGCTCCAATGCTTCTATGCCCTATGCTTTTACTTTAAATACTTGTTCATAACTGGCAGGGCATTTTTATGTCTGTTTGTTCTGAAATACTATTCTTTGATATAGTACAGCATGCAATTGAGGCTCCCGACAGTTTTGAATCTTGTTGCTGTCTTACACTCTGTCTATTTGGTTTGCAATTTTCTCAAATTTATAAATTTTCTCACACTGATGGAATGTTTAATTAATTATTTTTTTCTAGCACGGTGGTCAAAGGAGTTGTTTGTAAGAAAAATGTGGCCCATCGGAGAATGATGTCAAAAATAGAAAAACCGCGTTTTCTTGTCCTTGGTGGAGCTTTGGAGTATCAGCGTGTTACCAACCATCTGTCAAGTGTTGATACTTTATTACAGCAGGTGATAATTGTTTAACTTCTCCATTGCACTAGAATTGTACCAAAACCATTTTGTATTTAGGATTTCCAGCAAGGAAATGATGCCCATGATACATTTATTATGTCTGGTTTTTTCATTCATTAACTAATAGGAAAGCTTCCTGCTTTATGGACATTGTGCAATTTTTCAGGAAATGGACCATTTGAAGATGGCAGTTGCAAAGATTGATGTCCATCACCCTAATGTTCTTTTGGTAGAGAAGTCAGTTTCCAGATTTGCTCAAGAATACCTCCTTGCGAAAGACATATCACTTGTTTTGAATATCAAGAGGCCCCTTTTAGAGCGAATAGCCCGCTGCACTGGTGCACAGATAGTCCCTTCAATTGATCATCTCACTTCACAGAAGCTGGGGTACTGTGACTTGTTCCACGTAAAGAAATTTCTGGAGGAGCATGGCAGTGCAGGGCAAAATGGGAAGAAGCTGACCAAGACTTTGATGTTCTTTGAGGGCTGTCCAAAGCCTTTAGGCTATACTGTAAGTCGACCACTTTCTATACAAGTGCACTTACAAAATGAATTGCATGATTATATTGCCATGAGAAGGAAACTTGCCAAGTCTTGTCATTGACGGTATTATGATTTTTTGGGTCCTAATCAGAGCTGGTTTGATAATTTTTCTTGTAGGTTCACTTTGGCTGTCTTTTCCTCTTATAATGTCTGATTGACTTTATTTTTTCTTTGAGGATGTTCTGGTGAGGCAGTTAGCAAATAGGTTAATAGGTGAAAACGGTTAAGTAGTTAGGGCAGGATTGCTTCTTTTAGACCTTGGGACATATGTTTAAATATAAATCTGTTGTTCTGTTACTGGTATATTATGGCAAGTTCAAGTATAGATGCCTTAGCTGCTAGTTTAATTTAGTTTAGTTTTCCTTCTCCAGATTTTGCTCAAAGGTGCTAATGGAGATGAGTTGAAGAAGGTGAAGCATGTTGTCCAATATGGAGTTTTTGCAGCTTATCACTTGGCACTAGAGACATCCTTTCTGGCTGATGAAGGTGCTTCACTTCCAGAACTCCCTTTGAAGTCTCCAATAACAGTTGCATTACCTGATAAACCATCAAGGATTGAAAGGTCCATTTCCACTATACCTGGTTTTACTATCCCAGGAACTGTTCTGCCTTCAAATTCACAACCTAAAACTGAAGTAGAAAAATCAAACCAAGGTCTCGTTGCAGATATGAGTTCACTTGCCAATGTTGATCCTGCTTGCATGTCAGGAGGTGCTGACCTCTCTAAGAGTCCATTTTCTCAAAATGAGTGCAGGAAACCTACTTTAAGCTCGACCGAACACACCAATTCCTTGACTTCTTCATTTCTGTTAGGACAGAACATCTCAGATCCTTGCCATAACATGCTTTCCTTGGATTATGCCTTTGGGCAGGATGTTGATGCTAAAGCATCAGAATTATATCAGGGAAAAATAGCCAACTCAGAAAGAACTAATCTTGATGATCCTTTATGCCGTACATCTTTCAGCACCTCTGCCGCATCGGACCAAAGTATGGGCAGTATTGGTGCTGATGGAAATCTGTCAGCAGCAAAGCAGGATGGCAACACTCAAGGGGAGATTGGATCCATAAAGGAGGAATTTCCTCCCTCGCCTTCAGACCATCAGAGTATTTTGGTATCTTTATCCACAAGATGCGTGTGGAAGGGAACTGTGTGTGAACGGGCCCATCTTTTCCGGATCAAATACTACGGGAGCTTTGACAAACCATTGGGACGGTTTTTACGAGATCATCTTTTTGATCAGGTACTTAATACTTCTACTCTTGAAATGATCAATTTCAAACATTTTTCCTATGCAATGTTACAACAAGAAGTTGATATAGTTTATACTTCTCTGTTTTCTAGAACTATCGCTGCTTATCATGTGAGATGCCATCAGAAGCACATGTTTACTGCTATACTCATCGGCAAGGAAGCCTTACAATATCAGTTAAGAAACTTCCAGAGTTTCTTTTACCTGGGGAACATGATGGAAAAATTTGGATGTGGCATAGGTGCCTTCGATGTCCTAGGACCAATGGCTTTCCCCCAGCAACTCGAAGAATTGTTATGTCAGATGCTGCATGGGGTTTGTCCTTTGGGAAATTTTTGGAGCTTAGCTTTTCAAATCATGCAGCTGCAAGCCGGGTTGCAAGCTGTGGTCACTCCCTTCAAAGAGACTGTCTTAGGTTTTACGGGTATGGCGTCTCTTTCTTTCTCTCTTTTTATGGTATTTATGAAGTGTATTTGCTAAATTGTTACTGCAGTAGAGATAATGTATATATTTACTGATAATATTTTTTCTAACATGAGCAGATTCGGGAGAATGGTTGCTTGCTTCCGCTATGCTTCAATTGATGTGCATTCTGCTTTTCTTCCACCACCAAAAGTTGAATTTAACTATGATAATCTGGAGTGGATTCAAAGAGAAATATATGAGGTGCACAAATTGCCAACTTTCTTCCTGTTCAACAAAACGCTTTATGTTTCAGTCTTAAGAGACTATTTCTCTTGTCAAACAGGTAAAACACAGTGCAGAACTTCTCTTTAAAGAGGCAAGGAATGCTCTTCACTGGATTTTGGAGAAAAATTTTGGTGCAGGAACGGAGAAAGGTGAGATGAAAGCATCTGAGTTAGCAAGATATCAAGTCAAGGAACTTGACAGGCTACTGCAGAAGGAGAAAGAAGAATTTGAGGTAGTTCATTTGGAATTCATCTTCCGCCTATTCATGCACAGACTAAAACTAGAAATCACCCATAATTGCAGAAGAGAAATTGGTACCGTGCTTATACTACATCCAAACGTGGTCAATCCCTCAACAACCAAAGATGTAAATAAAAATGGACTTTAAATGCTATTTGCTCCTCCAACTCCTATTAGAGAGGCATGAATTGATGATTGTCGATTCTAGTATCTTCAGATCTTGCTAAGAACGCACTTACCATTCTAATACATCTGGTTTTGGATGCACGTGTACACACACTTCAACACAGACAGCTTGCTTTTGGCTTTGGTTTTTATACTTTAAAGTATTGATAATCAGTGTTGAGTTTGTGGCTTATGTAAAAGTATGAGTGTTACATAATATGGCCCCACATGGGGCAAGATTTATTTCCCCAATTTGTACATATTATCCTTGCATTAGAGGGAATTTTTGTTCCTTAAATTTTCTGGACACTGATTGCAATTATTGTCATGTTTAGGATTCTCAACGTTATACACTATGCAAGGAGGCCAACTTTGGCCAACCAAGGTTTGATATTCTTGAGATCAATAAACTACGGAGGCAAATACTCTTCCATGCTTATGTGTGGGACCAACGCCTTACTTATGTGGGCAGCTTAGGCAACACCAATCTCCAGGAACATCAGAGGAGTTTGACTTCAAAATGCAAGGAGAAATGTGTCAATTCTGTTGAGAACCTGGTTGACATAGATGTGCCCCCTAAACCTGTTAAAGGGTTTGGCAGTTGTGATTCAGTTTCTACGGACGCTGAGCCAGCTTCAAATCTTAATCAAGGAGGAAATGGAAATAATCTTAGCCACCCGGAAACTGTACATAAAGAAGCAGACATCAAGCTGGAGCTGAACCAGAGGACGGAGGCTGAGCATTGTTTCTCTCCTATTGCAAATATCAATCAGAGAACTGACTTGGCTGAAACTGGAAAAATTGTGCGACGAGCCCGGTCAGAGGGAGAGTTCCCAGTTAGGCACAGTATATCCAACACTCTTGATGCATCATGGACTGGTAAAAATCACCTGGCAAGCATGATACATAAAGAAATTTTGCTCTCTCTTCTTGATTCATCTCTAGCTAATGTAGTTGCTGTAGATGCAGACTCGGAAAATTATGCCATCAATAAAGGTGGGACTGAGGTACTTCACTCTCTTGGTTCTGCATCTGCCGCAAAAGGGCCTCGAAATGCAGAAACCTTGAGTCTGGTGGGCATGCCATTTCCTAATATCTACAGTTCGTCCACTATGGCTTACTCATTTAATGCTCAAAAGCTGGGTATTAATGAGTACAAGCCTGTCTACATCTCACTTTTCAGGGAGTTGGAACGGCAAAGCGGTGCTAGGTTGCTTCTGCCTGTGGGTGTCAATGATACTGTTGTTCCTGTTTATGATGATGAACCCACTAGCATTATAGCATATGCACTTCTGTCATCAGATTATAATGCTCAGATGTCTGAGCTTGAAAAGCGGAGAGATGTTATTGACTCAGTAGTTTCATTGCCACTTTTTGATTCTGCAAATCTACTGTCATTTAACTCTTTTGATGAATCAGCTTCTGATATTTACAGAAGTCTTGGTTCAATGGAAGAAAGCATCTTATCCATATCTGGGTCCAGAGGCTCTCTGGGCTCTCAGGCTTTGGATCCTCTCTTGTACACCAAGGATTTTCATGCCAGAGTTTCCTTTACAGATGATAGTTTCCATGGAAAAGTGAAATATACTGTGACTTGTTACTATGCAAAGCGGTTTGAGGCATTGAGGAGGATTTGCTGTCCTTCTGAGTTGGATTTTGTACGATCTCTTAGCCGCTGTAAGAAGTGGGGTGCCCAGGGTGGCAAGAGTAATGTTTTCTTTGCTAAGACCTTGGATGATCGATTTATAATCAAACAGGTGACAAAAACAGAGCTGGAGTCATTTATCAAATTTGGACCAGCATATTTTAGGTATTTATCAGACTCAATCAGTACACGCAGCCCAACATGCCTAGCAAAGATGCTTGGGATATATCAGGTATGCTTTGGTTCTTTCATATGTTTAGGGAGCTAAACTGCTACCATTCGGAATCAAATAGTAGAACATAGCAACCTAGATAACAGCAAAATTTTCCATGTGAATCTTGTACGATTGCTTCTTTGATCCTTGGCATTTCTTATATTGCAAGTAGGAACTTCCAGTCATACATGCAATGGTTTTGAAAATTATGAGCCTTCTGTATGGATGAGTCTTTTGTCAAGTATGAAAAGAAAAAAGAAAAAAAAAAGTCTACGGGTTCATGACTTGAGATGAGTACTTCAAGTTTTTCTGTTCAATCTGAACATTATTTCCAGCAAAATAGTCCAGTCTTTTCTTTTTATTGATGTATGTAGTTATTCTTCTGTTGTATTGTCTTGAAGGTTTCGGCGAAGCACCTTAAAGGTGGGAAAGAATCCAAAATGGATGTCTTGGTGATGGAGAATCTTCTGTTTAGGAGAAATGTTGTAAGGCTTTATGACCTGAAAGGATCTTCTCGATCAAGATATAATCCAGATACAAGCGGAAGCAATAAGGTTCTTCTAGACCAGAATCTAATAGAAGCAATGCCAACTTCTCCAATTTTTGTAGGAAACAAGGCAAAGCGATTGCTAGAGAGGGCCGTCTGGAATGACACTTCATTTCTTGCTGTAAGTGAATTCCAATATTTTGAGGCTCATGGCTGCATAATTAATTTAGTCACTTCACTGGTTTTTATCTAAACAAACTTTGTTCTGGCCGAGATCCTGAAAGTTGACCTAATTAGGTAGTCCAGTTCTGAGAAAGGGAATTGGTATCGTTTGTTAAACCTATATATTTGTTGATTCATTATCTCATTTTCATTTCAGTTTGAAGAAAAATAGTTTTTATTGGATGGTTTATGTTCAATTGCCATACGCAAGAGTAGTATTATGTTCACCAATTAGCAAACCGTTTTCTTGTAAATATGGATAAATTCTTAATTTCTGTTCTGCTTTTCTGTAGTCAGTTGATGTGATGGACTACTCGTTATTGGTGGGCGTGGATGAGAAAAAGCACGAGCTGGTACTAGGAATCATCGATTTCATGAGACAGTATACATGGGACAAGCACCTTGAGACCTGGGTGAAGGCCTCAGGCATCCTTGGCGGCTCTAAGAACACTACTCCAACTGTGATCTCACCCCAACAGTACAAGAAACGGTTCAGGAAAGCTATGACTGCATATTTTCTTATGGTGCCAGATCAATGGTTTCCCCCTACTATCATCCCCAGTGGGTACCAATCAGACCTTGGTGATGAAAATTTTCAAGGTGGGACCCCTAATGATTGATCGTACTGCTGGAACTTTTTGCTTGTACATGCCAAGATGCCAGTTGAATCGTAATTTCTCCACCTTTTCTACGTTTATACCTTTGTCCTTCTTTGCCCCTTTATTTTTACCCTTTTTTTTTGGGTTAGTATATGTTTGCTCCATTTTTGGTTTATAAGCAGAGGGAAGAGCCTTTTTGCGATTTGAGGTTAAAAATGGTCTTGATTCTTAGTGATTCAAAATAAGCCAATTTACCCACTGGAATTTGTAAATGTCCAATATTTTAGTCGTTAATTGTAAAAAATATAAAATTTTCATGCATCCAAGTCCCTGATATCTTGAATAATTAAACCTCAATTCCTTGAGTTCTAAGATATTATAGTATCAAAATTGTGTTACTTTTCACTAATAATAGTGAGGTTTAATTTCTCCAACTGCAAGGTGCTTGTAGTAGTCATTCCTTTCTCAAAGCCTTGGAAAGTTATTAGCAGCCACATATGCAGAAATTATTTGGTTTTTTCTTGGTGTGAATATAAATTTGTAATTTGTAGTCGTAGCAGTAGCCTGTTCTAGTTGTAAATAATGGAAAACATAGAGATAATTAGCACTATATTCGACTAATCTATTTCGATCCTGAAACTCATTGCCATTAGCAAAGGGGCTGAAGCATGCTCCTGTGCTGGCATGTGAGCGTTGTTATCGGTCAACATTATCAGCGCAATATGCCTCTCTTCATTCGTTAGGCATTGAATTTGATCAACGAGCACCAATTTGCCAGACAACAAAAAAAAATTTGATATTCCTTAGTTGCAAAAGTACACCTTCAATATTTGATGAACTAAGATGAAACGTGGCAACATCAACGCAAAACCACATCAAATTGCCACTTCTGAACGAGCAATTTGTAATTTGAAGTTAATAGTTTTGTTTTAAGCCCATAAGATATCCGATTCGTAATAAACAACTAAAGAATAATGAATACAATCTGTTCTTCATTTGGAAGTCCTCAACTATTAGTACACTGGTAACTTTAATGCTTCAATTTGTAATGGTAAATCAAAACTGCCCTAGAAGTGGCCAAAATCTGAGGAAAAATATTAAGAAACTTTGAGTACAATTTACAGCATCTTATAGGAGATTGTCAAGTTGTGCCTGTAGATCTTCTATGGATACCAAGTTGATGCTGCTCTGATCTTCAGTAGAATACTCTCTTTTCACAAGTGAATATAATTGAACATGCGCTTCCACAATATTCGTCCTGCGTACAGGTAGTTCAGTAATTTTATACTCATTAACATTCCAAACAATTGCAGTGAGATCATTGGGCAAGTCATATGACACTGAGATTTGTAAATTTATGTAATCACAATATTCAAATATTAATTGTTCAATGTCCATCCATAAAGCAAATAAAATTCATCATATTCATTGGTCATCTTATTATTATAAATATTTGGAATGGCAAAATTACAAAGAAAAAAAAAATTATTTGACTGGTATGTGTATAGTTAGCATCGATGAGTATTAAAACTAGTGAATTTAACAATATCGTTCTTTATTTTATTGATATTGGGATGCGACTTACTTTATTGGTTTAAAAAGAATTGTCCTTGTTGATGGGTTCTGCAGATAAAGCTTCATCTTTGCCATCACGGTTGGTAGTTCTTGCTGAATAGCAGCATTTACCTGTTTTCAGAAATGTTGCGCATGACATCAGGGTTCACCAGAAATAATACCACGAGATTCCCTAACTGGAGTCGATTTACTTTTCAAACAAGACAATATGATTAAACATACATGCAGACATGACCATATAATCAAAAGTTCATATTCATATTCATATGATTCGGTTAATTTTCCAGACAAAATCTGCTATATAAGATTCCTCAGCTGACACAGTAAATGTCTTTGAAATGTCTGTCCACACTGGGTTCTCAATTTTACATGAACAAACAAAAAATTCATATCACATCACATACCTTCTGAATAAGTTCAGCCACTTTATCTGGAGTAGCAAAAGCTTGGTCCTTAAGAGGTTTGGCCATGATCGAGTCTACTTTCTCATTCTGAGTGCTGGATGACATTACAGCTGCAACCTGCAGTTGCAAATTAAGTAGACCAAGGCTTGTTGATGGTAAGACAAAATTATGCGAATGCTAAGAAATGTAAATGTAGCATGCCTAATTTCTCATAATCTGGAATGCAAGGCCTATATATTGGTGATGGTGGTGGAGGCAGCAAGAAGAGGAAAGAAATTGGTAAACAATTTTTTATTGAGTAGATCGGGTATAATGCAAGTCAAAAGCTAAAAAACTGTTTTGATGAGAATATACAAATGTTATAGGCCTATTTATAGAACATCCAATTCAAAGTTAGTTGCAAACCCAGACTTGTTTACGTATTATAGCTTGCTCCTAACTCTGCTATCACCGAGCTACTTTTATTTATTAACTGCTATCATGCTTAAGCAAGGATTTTAGAATCCCACTTTGCCAGATGAGGCACCTCTATGCAAATAGACTGAAAAAAGTTGTGCTGCTTATTAACAAACAGACCTTGGTAACAAATAAAAGTATCGGATCCACCACTAGCTTAGTGACTGACATAATGAACTCCTCACAAGTTGCTTTTAGGTTTTTCTCCAGTTCCTTCAAATAACAAAGAAAACCACATGTTAAAATTACTAGCATCAGAGGCATAAAAAAAAGTAAGACATATTTCAGATCAGTTGAACTTCAAATCCAAGTTTCACCAATATTTGAAACAAAGCTACAAGAAACTGAGAAAAATCTCCATAAAATTGTTCAAGCACCCTAGAAGTATAGACGTAACAATTCAGATTCATGACTAGGAACCAGGATATACCCAACTAAATAATTTGGTCCCATTATAAAAGACTGAATATCGATGATACCGAGGCGGAATTAGCTTCAATGGAGGGGTTTGGAGACAAAAAGTCCATATAACTGGCCCCATCTAGTATGGGGCTAAGGCTTAGTTGTTGTTTTTGTTGTATAGAAAACTGGACCAATAAAGCTAAGAATAGCGATCATCGACAGACCTTCTTGACATCTACTTGACTTTCCAGAACTAAAGCACTTGCAAATGAAGTTGATCTTGACCAATCAAATAGAAAGGCCTGGCCTCTAAGTAGCCGTCTCAAATGGTCCTGGAAATAGAAGTCATTGTTAATAGAACTTATGTATCAAATAAATGTATCACTACTCTACAGATATATAATAGAATAACAAGAACTTAATTTTTGAAAAACTAACCAACAAATGAGTGAAGTCAAGCTCTTTATATGTGACTGAAAATTCTACATCAAATGGAGCAATCTGCAAGAACAGAAGTTGAGAGTCACAAGCAGTTGCATTAAATAAAAAAGAAGCAAGAAACAAAAGAGAAACAAAGAGATACCTGCTCCCTTAAGATTAAAAGATGCTTGATGAGGAATAGTTGCCCATCCATAGCTCCTGTTCTCTTTGCAATGAGTTTGCTCACTTTCTATATATCAAATTGTAGAAAAAAGGTATTATATGATACCACTAATGCACACAGAATTTGAAATGGATTTGGGACAGCATCAGTGTTATAAAAATAAACAGGTTTGGAATCAGGAAGGGTAAATTTTGAGGGAACTGCCCCAATGCCATCCCCAACAACAACAATATCAACAATCAAAATGTAGATACTCACTTGGATAGAAAGAGAGCATACTTCCACTGCTTCCTGATAGAGATACAACCCAAGAAAATAAAAAAGGTCAATGAATTGATCAACAAAGAGAAAAATTTAGTTCTAAAATTTTCAAGATGAGAAAGCGTGATTGTCCAAGGATCCAAATACCTGTGCTAAACCAGTGAAGACAGAGGGTTCCAAACAGCGATACAGCTTTGAAAGGCAGGATAGAGTTTTCTCCAGAGGAGGATACCAAGTTTTGAATACCTCCGGAGTTTCCTCCCACTGCAGAACGAGAAAAAAAAAAATTTAAGACAATGCTGACAGAGAAATTTTTTTTTTCCACTTATTAGCGAAAATTAAACATGATCAATTGCCACCAGTTGGCAATACCATGGACACTGATTAGGTATAGCTCAACCTCTGGAAAATGGATAATGCAAAACATGCAAGGTACTTGGGATACGGGCACCCATATTAATTCATGAGAACATGCAACATCAAGCATGCCTCAACTTATCCAAAGGTTTTAAAATATAGAAAATTAGATGGTCAATTGTCAAGCCAAGTTCCATATTTTGGCATTGGAAGATTCTATAGCCATTGCTATAAAGTTGGAGAAAGCACATGTAACACAGGGACCAAATGGAGCACAAATCCCAGAAAGGCCCCATAACAAGATTAATGACCCCTGCTTTCTGGGCATTTAGCAAGCTTAATAATCCATATATAATCCGAGAACTAAAAAAATATGAAGCAGAGTAACAAAACTCACAGAAGTATTTTCTGATTGCATATCAGCAGATTGCTCCAGCTTTGCAGGGTAATCCAAGTCTTCATCAGAAGGAATGAAATTAGCAATCTGCAAAAGAAATAATCAAATCAGCTCCATTTATTGTGAACTCTTGCCTACTTATCCAATTCACTAGAGAAATAGTAATACCAGACCCATACTTTGAATTCCTAAAACTTATCTAACTTGATGCCTCTTAAACTCCATAGGTACTGTCAATATCTAAGAACAATGTCAAGCAATGAGCAGATGTTCCAAAAAAGGACAGGACATTTCACTTTTTAATAAAAGAGTCAGAATTCCTAGGTCAACAGAAATTTTCTTTTGGTATTTCTGTTTTTAATCTTCTGATCTGATGTACTAAAAATTAATCCTAATATGCAGAATAAAGTGCTTTTACTATTTTAGCATAATATATTGTTGAGTTTGCCAGAAAATTATAGCTGTGGTTGGATAACTAATGAACTCTCTTTCACATTGATGTGGAGGAAATCAATTTTTCCAGCTACATTCACGGCAAAAGAGAGAGGGGATCCTATATAGATATTCACTGAGCAGGTATACACAATTTTTTAAGAACCACCAGAGCAGGTATACACAATTTTTTAAGAACCACCAACAGTCAGAAAAAACACACCTCATCACGGATATGTGTTCGTGCACGGAAGGTCAGTCGCTCATAAACGTCTGCCAAAATCCTTTCTAGTGTAGGTCGTAGCCCTGCCAAAGACTCACTCCGCCTGTTAAGCTGTTCTCCCAAGACTTCAACTTTAAGTATATCAATGAGTTCGCAAAGAAGATCAATATTTGTTTCATGAATGAGTTTTGGGCGCAGTGTATCATACAAGTAAGTTGACCTGCAAATAAAGTATTATGCAAACAAAGGGTAAACCTAGCAATCTCCCATTAAAAAGTTCAACATTAAAGAAGTTCAAAAGACAAAAAATGAATACCCAAACAAGTTGAAACCTAGAATAAACTTACAGAGGATCAACCAATGGAGCCAAACCAGAAATATCCTCTGAAGATGGAAAAAAGTGATCAAAGAGTTGGTGCTCGAGTTGACAAACCTGCAATTCAAATTGTGTCAAGCCAAATGATTAATGTCCCTGGACAAGATAAGGCAAAGAAAAGCAAACCAGCCCTGATAAATTTAGAATAAAGGCTTAGTTGAGATGAGTAAAGTAAAATGGTTGCAAATAAGTTTCATGCATCACAGCATTACTTATCCACAGTATAAATGTTTAAGACAAGTAAAGATTAAAAGCACAAAGAATGAGGACCTAATAGCATTAAAAGTACTATCAGACAAGCATACATAATAAAGAATACAAACAAAAAGAGAAAGAATTATAACTTGGAATTATGTAGCTCTATTACGATTGGGGCTTTGTCAAATACTGAGAAGTTATAGTCAATCTTGTACACATTTTAAACAAACAACACTTATTCTTCAGTTGCAGTCTCCTATTTTGACCATACAATTCAGCTTGAACACTACAAGGTCTATACAATCACTTAACCTATCCTCACCAAAATGAGTGCAAAGCAAATACACAAATAAATTTCAGTCAGATATCCATCACTCATGGCATCCATATAATAAGTTTTTTCTTCTGACAGTAAAAGTACCTCCATTAGATATGCACATCCAGATCTAGTTAAGGATGGCAACGCCTCTTTCTTGGCAAATTCAGATATCCGTTGAAGTACCATGCCTTTCACCTAGATACCAGAATTGTATGTGAAAATTGTTACAACCAGTTACTTGAGAAGAGTAGAAGATCAGAGTTATGCAGAACACAACTGATTGAAACTCACCAATGAAAGCCGCTGTTCACAGTACGACTTGTGGCAATCCGCAAGGACTTGGGCATACTCTTTTCTAGATGATCTGCTTTCAATTTCCTCCAGTATGGGCTTGAGCTGCAATACTTATTTGTTAGTCACCTCCAAATTACAGATATTAAGTGAGAAATCATAAATTTACTGTCACATAAATTATAATTTTTCCACCTATTCTTTTAAAATCCTATGATTGCTCTAGGAAAGAATCTGTTATTGAACTTTGAGCATCCAAACCAAAGGAAGAGCAAACCTAGGTATTACCTCGCTTGCAGCTGCCTTAAATCGAATATAGATAACAGATGCCTCTACACCCTCAGAAACAGATGACTTGTTGCCACCAGCACTTCTTATTGCTGCCTGGACCTGATTAAAGAAACAGACAAATGATCATGACTCCAAGCAAAATGTGTGCATGTGCATCAAAGTACTCATAGATCTTTTCTGTTCACTAGTATACTTCACCTGAGAAGAAGCACCTTTCAGAACAGAAACCACATGAGAACGCATCATGCCCAAGGCGCGAGACTGTCAAAAAACAATTTTGGTAAAATTTTTTGGAAGTGGGAACAAAACTGGCTCATTATATGACAAGTGCCCATGGATAATGTTGATGTTCATGATCCATACCAAAATCAACACAACTTATGAAGTTACTTGCATCAGTAGTTCACCTGAAGCTGTCGAAATTTGAGCAAATAAACACTAGATTCTGCATACTGTGGATTGCTTTCGACATACCTGAGGTGGGGACAAGAAAATCAATATTCAAAGAAAGAAAAAGAAGAAAAGAAAGAAATCTATGATATTATCCCAAGAAAATGACAACATCCATTATTATTCAATAAATTGCAGACAGTAATATCATAGGCTTAAGTTAAATACACAAAACAAAAGGTTATTCACTTACGATATGCATTCATCAAGTCGTTTAAGCAGTGGAAGAAAGTTCTCAGCTCCAGCATTGACTTTTGCAGAATGAAAATTTGTAGCAATCTGTACAGAGATGACCAATTAAACTAAGTTAATTTCAAAATTATCTATTTGAACATCATTTGTGAAACTTTTTATTGCATGCAAATAAATCAAAACACAGAGCTATTGAGAGAGCTTCTAAAACCCAAACTACAAAGTAAACATGGATACATAGATATTCATCATAAACAACCCAAACAATTAAATTGTGAATAAATTACAGAAACAAAGTCATTCCTAGCACTGGAAAACATAAATGAACATCTCCATAAGAACGGCAGAGCTAGAAACCAGCATGGTAGATGACAACAACAGAGTACATAGACAAAGGATCAATATAAACAACTTCTGCCAAATAACTATCTCAGCTATACTTCAAGAACACTGTGGTTTCCATTCAAAGTCTTGCAGAAAATTACAAAGAAATTCTATATTATTTGATTAATGGAGCATATAGCCATTACCATTTCAGTTTGTGTGTATTATGTAATCACGTGTGCATGCTAAGAGAATAGTAAACTAGGTAAGATAGCATTCAAACCTTACATTCTCCAATTCATCGAAGTAGTGAAGCTTACTGTGAAGTGCATCAGCAAACTCAACCAATCTTTGCTTCTCCACCAACTGCAAATGAAAAATAAATGACAAAACTAACTCATTGAATTTCAAGTTACAAAGTAGCAAATATAGTTCTTTAAAAGAATCCTGAGACAACCATTGGCAGTGGCATAACCAAAATATCATCTCCAAATTTAAATTATACTAACTGGAAATTAGAGAAACAGAAGAAATTTCAATTTATTTTCTTTTTTTATGGTATATTGAAGAGCCCATTGTGTCCAATCAGTCAGAAAAGTTACATTAATGTTCTATACTTTAAAGGCCAGAATCTGTGATTTGTGGAATAAACAAAAGCTCATTCATACAAGACTAAGAAGGTGAACAAAGAAAGAAAAGAAAACCACACCAGTCGGTCACAGGCATCGTGAAGAGTCTTGGTCTTTGTAGCAACAGCTTGGTATTGGAGCTGTAGTTCATTAAATAATTCTAGAGTTTCATCCACCTGGATAACAGAAGTACAAAAATATAATTACAAATGTCCAAAAAACAACAACTGTGGTAGAGTTTAGCAACAGGAGAAAAACACAGACAACTGGAAATAGGACAAACATACTTGATGAAGTATACCATCACATGTCTTTATGCGCTCCGTCAAAGTATTGACATAATGCTGATACTTCTCCTCTGTCTATGAATACAAATCAGGAAGTTTATAATAATAGAATGTTGAAAACTCCAAAACAAGAATGCTTCACAGAAATCACCGCTAACCTCTGATTTCATGGCTGATTCCAGATCCGTGAACCATTCGTAAAACTGCATATATAGTCAAAGCAATCAGATAAAGTCAAACATGAGACATGCACAGGCATTTCAATCTGACAACTTACCAAGTGAAATGAAAAAAAAAAATATCCTAAATTAGAATTAACCTCAACAAAGAGGCAGAAGATTAGAAGAAAGAGCTCACCTGATTCGTATTAACTAAAACAGCTTGAATCGCTTGAGAATCTTCAAAAGCGCGATCCTTGGTCGAAACAGTCAAGCCAGCAGTATCCTGTCTGGAAATATGATCTTGTGCCTAAATATGAGACACCGCAAATTACTTTTAAGATAAAAATTAAACATCATAAGTTTGAGATTAAAAAATTAGGCATCTGATGTCTAACCAAATTGTTAGGATAGGGTCGCTCAGCGACGGCATGAGTCAAGGCCACGATTGCTGATTGCTGTTGCTCCGTCAAAGGCGCATTCTGCAAAGCAAATTCGACAGAGAATAGAGTGAAAAGATGCAAGTCGCTGGAAGTAATTGATCATCGAATAGATCAGGGTAATCAATGAAATGTGAAATTAAGGGGAAAGAAAATCAAATTGAATAGAGTGGGACGTGCAGATTGATAGACCAGATCTAGCGTTTTAGATATTAGGCATGTTCAATTGGCACCGAATTATGGAGTTAAGAAAGTTGAGAGGAAGGGTAAGCAATCAAAAATCATAGCTGTTAAACAGAAGAAGGCATAGAGAGTGATGAAGGAGAAGAGAAACCTGTTCCCAAGTAGAAGCGAAGTTGTAACCTTTGGATATGGCTACGGATTTGTGAAGATTTGGAGGAGTTGCTTTTGTTGCCATTTCTGTTAATCGAGAGGGAAAGAGAGATATCTTCCACCTCCTACTTATTAAACTCCCCAACGGTTCGGCCAGTTAGTAGAAAAATCAGGTCACCTAAACGGCACTGCTAATATAACTACAACGGCGTCGTATCTTGCATGAATATGAAAGTTAAAAACAAATAAAAGAAATGGTTTCAAAAAAACAAATAAATAAATAAAAGAAATGGTATGTTAAATGGATTGGTTTTGAAGATATCCATATTTTCAAAAATAAAAATTAAAAAGTATTAATGTTGATTTCAGGTTAAAAAAAAATTATTTTATTTTTAGATGAAGGTTTCTTTTTTCTTTTTTATTTTTTCCTTGAAAGTAGGCTCACTCGCTCAGAAAAAATTATGGCAAGTACTGGTGAGGCAAGCAAAATTCTAGTTGATCAATAGAAACATGAGTTGATCAAAATTCTAGTTAATGACTGCTTTATTATTATTATTATTTTAATTGGAAACATGAGTACGTCAACTGATAAAGAATTAAAAAGTGAAATAGAAGAAATATACATTTCTTAGCAACTACCATATGAAAGTTGATCAAATAGAGGACGAGGAATTGCAATTGGCAGAAACTTTGAATAATTTAACGCCTTATAAATGCAATATGCCAAACATTACAAGTAAGAAGGGAAAAGAAAAAAAAAAAACTTCATTTCAATACGAAACAAGCAATTACAGTGCACCTTTTGTTTGCATATTAAGAAAATAGATACAATCAAAAGATGCAAGTTGATGAATACAGCTTCACAAAAAAAATTTCGAGTCAGTCTTTTACATCAGTTACACCTTCAGCACATATCTGAAACCGTGCTTCTGCTTCAGCTAAACATGGAGAACTTATCACTTTACAAATGCGCTCCTCCCCTCTACCCTTCCTCACAGCAAGCCTATCACAGTGTACAGTTACAAGTTAAACACTCTCCAGCTATGGAGTCCTATACGTATTGGAACAGAGAAAAGGCAAAAAAATAAATTACCTCGTTGTGGAAGCATGAGCCATAATGTTACCACCAATAGGCTTTATTTGAGGCCCAGCAAAAACAGCAGAACCATCTACTTGTGCAACTACTTGGTTCGTGATGACAATCGCCACACCAAACTGTAATAAAGGTTAAATTAGATGAGGAGATAAAACATGCGTGCACTGGTATGGTACGTATCAGAATTCTGAACTAAAAACCTAACAATTTTCAATAACATGCTCTAGGTATTCACAAATATTAATGAATATCAACATATATGTTCTTGGTCCACCTCATCAGCCATCTTCTGAAGGCTCCTGAGAAACTTGGCTAGATGCATTTGCCGAGCAGAAAGTTCTCCCCTTCCGGAAAAATCTGTTCTGTATAGGGCAGTGGCACTGTCTACTATCATAAGTGCAAACCTGCAGAATCATGATCCACAGCAATCGTTAGATTTCAAGTAAAGAAGTTGCAATCAGAACTTTTATACTTTCTTTGATTATCAAAAATCAGCAATACTATGAGATATTGCTACGTGCATTTCTTGTGCTGATTATACTCATAAAACTTATACCCAAATAACCCCATGCTCATAGAATTTCATTTCATCACCTAAAAACCACAGAACTTTGGATTTTGTCCACAAAGGATCAAAACCCCAGTAGCACAATGTTAGCCTAATTTAATGGAAAACGGGCTGCGAATATCTGCGTCATACAGACAAAAAATGGACCCTTTTTTTTTTACTTTGTTTGACCCGGCAATATAGTTAATGGCTATATTAGGGATCTTTGGCAGAACTTTTACAGTATTCACATTAGCAGCAAAAAGGAATAAACAATCAAAAAATAAATAAATAGAGACAATTTCCTTGATCCTAACATGCCTTATCATACTCAAGACATGAAACCATTATGAAATGAACACAAATTTTCACCTTGTCTCCACCATCATAGAAGCTGCTTCAAGCAAAAGCCTTGATTGATGATCAGTGTTGTAGGCACGAGCATAGGCCACATTCTCCAAAACATCGGCACCATTTAGTCCAAACCTGCTCCAATTGAAAAAGCATCAGTAAACATCTGACTCCAGAGAGTTGAGGACAGCATGCCTTACAAGGGCTATGTATCACCTGTCTGCTATCTGTAAAAGTCTCTGTGGCCTAAATGTGCCCTCAGCATCAATGTACATTGCTTTTCCCTCACCACCCCCTTGATCTAGTGGAAGCTGAAACATCGGATTTTATTAGATACAGAGCCTTTAAAATGTTAGACAATGGGCTCGTCAAGCAAAAAGTTGCCAAGAGTCAAAATGTAACATGTTTAGCTGTGATACATACTGCATGAGTGAGAAAGAATTAGTAGGTTTGTGGCTAATAAGTTCATTACTTGACCAATCTAATTCAATGTTCAACCATAGAAAATAAAAGAATGTGTAAATATATCTTATTGAAGTAAGTTGCATATAATTAAAGAAAAAAGCTCTTACTTGGCAAGTCACACATAGAGTATGACACAGCTGAGTCTTGCCAGAACGAAACTCACCATATATCTCAGTTATAGATCCTGTCTCAATCCCTCCTGTCAACAGGTAGCATGCAAGAATGTAACACCATAGAAAATGGCTTGACCAGTGCCAATTACACATGCTCTGAACAATAGCTGTTAAGTGTTCAATCAATTCAATCAAATATGAACAGAGACTTGCCTTCAAGTATCTTATCAAGCTCTCTTGATCCCGATGTTATCTGAATTATCTCTAACCTCTGAGCATGGAGTTGGCTAGCACTGGTGAAACCCAGAGGCACCAGTTTTGAAGCTGCATATGATCAAAAGCAAACACATAAATCCGGCAGAATAGTAATTGAAAGAGTTAAAAAACAACAACCAGGAAAAAAAGGATGAACAAGGGCATGCCTGCTTCAATGATTTTATCAACTTTAGCTTCACTGATTCCTTTAATTTGCAGAAGCTCTTTCCGAGGAGAATATGCAACAGACTCAACTGTGCAGAGGCCAGCATCTTTAAGCTTCTTAACATCAAGAGCAGCTATTCCCGACTCCTGAGATTTGAGATTAAACAAGTCAAAATGCTATGGAAAACTTCTCTATATTTTACTGTAGAGACTTATATGACATCAAAGGTTGTATCAAATTAATGCAGCATCATCACATAAATGAACCACTGGACATTTTTATCATGATAGGTAATAAAACCTCACAAACCAAAAAATACGATTGAACAAACAAACAAGGGATCTTATTAAAAAATGAAGTAAAAACCATCTATTGCATAAATACTAAGTGAATCATATGTTATATAAACATGATACAACTACCCATATGGAGCTGATTGAAAGAAAACCCAGTCCGACTACACTCATAATCATTGTTCATTAAGAGACTGAAATTGAGAAAACCCATGCTTGAGAAACATTAAGAAAAGGTCAAATCTCAAAAAGATGTGGATCTATATAAACAATTAAATCTTGATATCTAAACATGAATACATGCTACTAAACCCATTTCCATGTTCAAGAAAGGAAATCTAATAGAACCGAAAAAACAGAAGATGAACATTCTAGCGAACTCCTTGGTAAGTCTCCAATACTTTCTGCCTTAGGTCCAAGAAAAGAACAACTGAAGATTGAAATTGGAAACTTCAAAGAGTCCATATGCCGGAACTACAAAATGACGCGAAACCCATTTTACAGTTTGATCGACAATTCACTCAGCTTGGAGCATCAGAGTGAATAGAAAACCTCAATGGAGAATCCCTAAAGAAAAATCGTGAAAGAACCCATGAAGCAGAGCCATAGATTGCTCTATATTCGGTGAAAAAGCAAGCAGATATGAAAGACACGTGCTTAACAATTTAGCTTAAGGTAAAAGCAAGATGCAAAATCCCAATTCAATTGCAGAATCTTCCCATTATTCGTAGGGATTCAAAGCAGTGTACCCATTTCAACATTCGCCAAAAGCATACTAAAACGATCAACGAAACAAGAAAAAGAAACCTTTTTTAAGCAAAAATTAACAAAAAAGAAAGAAAGAAAGAAAGAACCCATACGATTACACACCTGATTTCGCGGATATAACTGACAGAAAAGAGAACGAATTAATTAAAATCCGAAATTTAGAATCTTTTTTGAGGTTGGGATTACCTGAAGCTGTTCAACAGGGAAAGGGCCATGCTGTACCTCCTCAAGATCCTCCTGCTGGGGTTGCCGCTGTTGTTGTTTAGCCATCTTTTTGTCGTATTCGTGGCGCCCTTCCCAAAGGAGGAGTTAGCCCAGAGAGGAAGAGAGAGGGATAATGGAGTGTGCGCGTTAGTTCAGTACTTCAGTACGCAAAGACAGAGGTAAGGAGGAGGAGGGAAATGATATATTCGAAAAACTTTAGGGGGGCGCCAAGAATAAGCTTGTCTTGGAAGTTTTGTGCTGCGCACGTGACCTAGAAAGTTAATTTTCATTTGGCTAATTGTGCAAATACCCCGCTAATGCAATGCTCGGAATAAAAGAATTAGATTTATAGAATTCATTTTACTAATGAATTTTATATAAAATTTATTTGTAAGTAAATTCTTATACTTGAAATAAAATAATCAATATATAAAATTAAAAATAAATTTCATAATTTTATATTTGAAATAAACAAATAAATTTATTTCTAATTTATTTTTTAAAATATTTTAAATATCAATTCAGTACAGACAACAAACATAATATTATACCTATAAAAATTATACCAAATGAAACACTCATTAATTATTCCTTTAATTTTTCTTCTTTGGTATGTTTTCCTAATTTTATTTTTCTACTATTTTTTCATATATTTGCCAAATAATTAAGTGTTTGATTTTTTTCCATCATACCAATACCGAATTTAATGATTCAATAAAAATTTAATAAATATATAATTAATCAAATAATAATTCAATCAATTTGAGTCAATTTATTAAATTAGAATTTTTTAATTTTACACAAAAAATGATTTTACAAAATATAAAAATAAAAAAGAATACTGACCTAGTAAAATTAATTGAAAAATTGAGAAAAAAGAGAGAAAAAAATGTTAAAAACACATAACATATATATATATATATATATATATAAGGGTATTATAATATTTCAAAATTTGACTTTTTAAAAATAAAGAATTTATTTGTAAATTTCACTTAGTTTGTTAGAATTTGGTAAAAATATAATGAATTCCATGAAATTCAATTCCTATTTTTTACATTCCAAGTATGAAAAATTGGGATTACAAATAAATTGCATAAAATTTTATGAAATTTATTCATTCCAAACATAGCCTAAAATTTAGTAAAAATTGTAATTAAATTTCTAAAATTTAATTTGTGTAACATCACTCATAATATTTTAAAATTCGGACAATTTTTTGCCACTAAAATAACAATTTCGTCAATTTAACTATCCTTCATCTATTAAATGCCGATATAGCGACATGAATGACACATGGCACTTAAAAATTAGATATGTGGTTGCTGACATATCCTTTTTGAGCCATGTCATGTTCTTTATATAAAATAATAAAGTGTCACGTATTATCTATATCGGTACGTCAGCAGTTAATTGATGAAAAATAGTTAAACTGACGGAACTATCATTTTAAAAGATAAAATATTCTAATTTTAAAATATTAGGAGTGATATTATACTAAATTAATTTTTAAGAATTAAATTGCACAGTTTATCAAATTTTAGAAATGATTTGCACTTTAAACCTTTTCATTTTTAAGTTCAAAATGTTTGAATTTTTAATAAAATTAGGGTAGAGTTTCTCATTCAATGCTATGATGATAATAAATAAATTAAAAAAAAAAAGAAATGTATTTACCTAACAAATGGTCGGATTGCACATATCTAGTTTAGCTTTGAGATTTTTCATTTTTAAATTTTTAGTCTTTTTTTCTTTAAAAAAAATCTCGCTTTTAAAAAAATAATTATAAAAATAATTTCGCGTCCATTTTTTCTCCAAGAACAACTTGCCAATCAACTTCCACCGTTTAATAGCTGGATCATCACCAACTAACTAGCACTCTAGCAGCATTATCATTACCACATACAGCAATACTTTTTTTTTTGTTTTTTTTCTTTTTTGTCAAAAGAACAATTACATAACAGACAATTAAGAACTGCAACACCTATTAAATATAATTAGACCCAATGTTATTAAAACCGGACCGAATCGTCCGGTCGAACCGGATTAACCGCGAACCGATAGCCCATTCAATTGGTTCAACTAATAAAAACCGGATTAAAAAAACCGAATTGAATAAAAAAAAAACCAAGCAGAACCGAAAAATCGGCAAACCGGCCAGAACCGAATTTTTTTCTAAAATGGCAAAACGACGTCGTTTAATGTGGAAAAGAAAAAAAAATTGGCTGACGCTACGTAGGATTGAACTTGACACCTCTTAATGGAAAAACCAATATAATAACCACTACACCACCACAACTTTATGTGTTTTTAAATATTATTAATATTATTTGTAATATTTAAATAATAATATTAATTCATTATATATATATATATATATATATATATATATATATATATATATATATATATATATATATATATATATATATATATATATATATATATATTTGAAAAAAATTAGTATTTCAAATTTTAAGTATATCATTTAATAATTTCATATATTTTTTATTCATTGTAATCAAATATATATATATATATATATATATATATATATATATATATATATATATATATATATATATATAATTTTTATTATTTATTTATTTGAAAAAATTAGTATTTTAAATTCTAAATATGTCACTTAATAATTTAATATACTTATTATCTCTTTGGATCATTGTAATAGTATATTAAATTATTAAGTAATATCTTTAAAATTTAAAATACTTATTTTTTCAATAAATAAATAATAAAAATTTAAAATATACATATATATATATATTAATTTTTATTATTTATTTATTTGAAAAATTAATATTTTAAATTCTAAAAATGTCACTTAATAATTTAATATATTTATTATCTATTTGAATTTATTGTAATTAACTATTTGAATTTATTGTAATTAAATATAATTATACTCATATATGTAAGGTTAATATTTTTTGTGTTTACTTCATTAATACTCCATCTAAACATGAAATTATTTTCATGATATGATTATATTTTTATGTTTCTAATATATGATATTCAAAAATCCATAATTAATTATTTGTAATAATAAAATTAAAATTATATTTTGTAACTTATTATTAGAATATTTATAATATATATTTAATGTTTGATGGATATTTTTTTAATTTTTATACAATAGTATTTAAAAAAGTATAATATTTTAAAAATAAAAAAAATCCGGTTGAACCGGTCGAACCACGAATCTCCAGCCTTACCGGTTCTTTATCCGGTCCGATTTTAATAACATTGATTAGACAAGAAATTCAATTGCCTTTCTGTAGATCTACGATCTTGAATTTAATGCGTAATTAATCAAAATTAATTGCAGTTGAAGATAATAAACAGGAACACGCACAGATCACTCCAGTACTACCATGAAAAATTTTGTGAAAGAGATTTTATTGATTCTCTTCTCGTGTCCATAAATAAACAAAATTGAGGCATAACGAGAAAAGACATAAGAAAGGAGAATAAAATCTAGACAATATCGAGAATAAATCTCGAACAAAAATCATCAGCATCACAACACGCATCGATGATAGATGTGATATCATACCCAACTTGCGGGAAATACAGGTAAGTAGATAATTGATTGCAGTTTCCAATATCAATTGGTTCCAAGGATCGTGCTTCCAGAGTTTTAAATTGTTCCATCACATTTGGATTCATTGTAAGGTGCACTACCTCATCTTGCACTTCTTGTGGCATCCCACTCATCTTCGTTGTTGGTGCAACTTCAAATGCAGTAACCTTATGCAGGCACGAACATACTAAGAATCCTTATGGCATACTTCCTTAGTACTGGAAGATAATCCCCAAAGAAATCCCACCATACCCCTGCAAATGGTCCAAAAATAATATATTTATTTTTTATAGGACATTACAAAAAATAAATAACAAAAGTAACAAATTTAACTTACGAGGATGATTTGTCTCTAACGTCCGCATTGCCGTTTCAGTGAATAAATCTGATATTCTACTGCGGTAAAGCTGCAATTCTCTCATAAAATCATATTTCTCTTCATCAGCTACTAATTTCTATAGCACAAAGATTATACCTTCCTTCATTTCCTGATTCTCCTTGAAGTTCTCACGGCACATATAAGCAGGGTTTAGAAAAGCTGCAGCAGCATGTACAGGATGAATAATATTCTTTCGCCCAGCCTCAAATATTGTTACTGTCTCTTCATACTTCTTGTTGTTATTATTGTAAAGCTGCATAATAGCTTCTTTAGCCATGTCCATTGCTTCATATCCTGCCGTGGCTCTGTCATCCTCTCCCAAACAAAGGACCCGAACAATCGGCTCTAATGCTTTGAATGCATCCAGTCCTTCCATCCAATCCATGCTTCGAATAATCTCCATTGCTACCGCCTTGTTGAAATTATAATCTAATTTTTCCCACTCCGTAGATGCAATAAGTTCCAATAATTCATTTTTGTTATCTAAGAATGATTGAAGCACTTGATAATTTGATGCAAATTTAGCCCTACAACGATATCTCAATTCCCTGTTATTTGTGTATTTTCTCATCAGTGATAACATAGCTGCATCTTCATACATAGACGACACCATTACCTTTGCGTCATTAACGATTACTTTTACCCATCTTACTTGATCGTATATATCATTCAAGAGAGAATGAATCTGATGAGCAGTTCATTGCATCTTGTAGATTCTAGGATGCTCAGAGACGATGAAATTCCCAACTTCGTTCAAATATTGAGCGTCATTACTGATAAATTGCACAACATGATGAACCCCAATATCCTCAATTGCAGAAGAAACGGCGTGCTCAATATGAGTATCTTTTTTCTCTGGAATTTCATATAAATCCATGAAGACCGCCCCTTTTGGAGAATAGGCAATGACATTGACAAAGTTATTATGCCATCTCTGAAGCATAAGTGTGCATCCTGTCAATGCCCATGATTCCTTAACACGCTTTATGTATACTTTAGTTTCCATCTCAAGCTCAGGAATAAACTTTGTTCGAAGTGATTCCATGCATGGTAGCTTATAGTCACGACCAAATTCAGCTACACCCCTTACAAAGTCAGCAAAAGATTGCGCTTCAACAACATCGAGGGCAATGTTATTTGAAATAATGAATTTCGTGAGCTTTCTATCCACCATGCTTTTGTCCTTTTCACCTATCTTAGGCATATGACTTTGATGGCAACCTTTTAACAAATTGACCAAGAGTGCTGCATCCGTATGATTTTCCTCCGCATCATTTGAACCAACTATAGTTTTGGATTTCTTGCAAGGATCAGCACCAAATATTGTTATACGAGCATCCTCCTGGACATCCTTGGGTACCATTGTACATATGTCAATGCCACGGCCTCTGATTCCAGCCAAAAGCGATTTAATCCTCGGAATGCCCCCAGAAAAAGGGCGTTTACAGTAATTGCATCTAAAATCGGTATCAAGTTCTTCTGCATGCTACCAGAAACGATCTTTTCTCCTAACCATTGTTGCTTTCTACCTTATTCAATGTTAAACTAAACAAATATTATTAATAGAAGTTCTGAGTCATAATCATTTGTGGAATTAAAATAAAACAGAAAAGGTTAAAGGAAAGTTTAACAACAGACAAAAGATTGACATCTGCAAGCCCACAAATAGTAGATATGAAAGTTTCAGTTTATAGTACTGCTTTTAGCTAAGGAATTGAACAAAGGGCCAAGAAATGCATTTAGACAACAGAAGAAGTCCCACTTTGAACCTAAACATTTAGCCCACCAAACTCTTAACACTAGCTCTAAAATGTTAATGTCTTGGTTTCGCTTATCACTAATTTTAGTATACTTTGTATTTCAATTGACATCAACAAAATCAGTAAACTTTGATGTTAATTGTTAAAAACAGACAATTTTATTAGACAACTCTTCGGGGGATTTTAAGGGCATACTTCACACTCCCAAGAACCAGCACATTGATCATCCATTCATAGTTCATAATACACAGTATAATTTAACTAAATAAGTAAGCACCCAGCCAATTGAAAGCAAACAACAAGATTTAAAATTAAAAAAGAGAGAGAGAGAGAAGAAGAAGCTTCTGAAATCTAACATAGTATTAAGTGAGAATATCACAGGCACATAATCAAAGTCAACGACCGAATTCTGAAATGATAAATTGACAAACTAATCAGAAAATTCAGAAAATTGACCAAATTAAGCAAAATAAACAGCGATGAGGCCTAATTGATTCTTTGCGCAACTGCAAGAACATAGAAGAAAGGTAGAAGAAAATTACCTGATGGCTGATGGTGGTTACAGAAATGAAGGAGAGTTGAGCTTAGCTAACGCCGGTTTCAGTTAATGATATTTGCTGTGTTTTAGCTCACTTTCTCAAACAGTCAGCTCACTTTCTTTTACCGTACATCTCCAAGCAACTTTTAACATAAATTATTAGGGGTGAAGAAAAAAACCAAAATTTGGGTGAATCGAAAAATCGAATCGATTTTTAAGTTAATCGAACTAAAAATTTAGATCTATAATTTTTATTTTTAAAAATCGACAATTAACTGAACCAAATCGTTAACCAATTTATATACATTTTATAAATTATATTTTATATTTATATTTTTCAATATTTATATAATTTATAAATATTATAATATATAACTTTCTAAAATATAATTAATTAATATATTTTTAATAAAAAAATTAAAATTATCCTCTGCTTCTTCTTTTTCTTCTTATTATTATTAACATTGTATTGTTAGTTTTATATTGAATATATTTAATTTTTATAATTAATTATGAAAATTTTATTTTTATTTTGATTTTTTTAATGAATATTATCTTTAATTTGTATTTTTTCATTTTTAAAGCATTTTTAACTATTAAAAATAATATTATAAATTGTATAATTTATTAAATTTATATATTAAAATTTTTAAGTGGTTAACCAATAAACTGATTCAAAAAATCGAATTAAAAATCAAAACTGATATAGTGATTAACCGAAATTAATGAACTGGTTAATAAATTTGTTAATGAACCGGTTAACGGTCCACGCTCACCCCTATAACTTATTAAACATCTAACACACGTAAAAATGTAAAATATTAATTTTGTATACATTTCTAAAGCAAATTTTAAAAGTAACTTATTGAATGTCTAATATATATATAATGTTGCCCAACACATAAAAATAAAAAATATTAATTGTATTATGATAATTATGAAGTATATGGATTACTATCAAACTCATCCATCTGCATATTCTAGTAAAATTATACTACTTTTATGTTGTACATATAAATATCTCATTATAATTATTCAGTATTAATAACTAATAAGAGAAAATTCTCTATTCATACTATATCTGTTTTTACTTTAATTAGTTTTATAACACATTATCAGCATGATAACCTCTATTGATTATTGAAAATTAGTAGTTTATGACAACCCGACTCGAAGGAATTAAGAATTATAATTTATAAGATTACACGGTAAGTAAATTTAATTCGTAAATTTTGAATTATTTTAATTCTTATGAGTTAATGAGATTGATTAAACGTTAAGTAATTGTACCCTACAATAAATTTTAAAAACTTCAATATATGAAATTATTAAAAGAAAAAAAAAGCAAGAATAGCATTTTCCATTGGCATTTGTTTTGCCATTGACATTAACATGATTTTAGTGATTTATTTTGCATAATTATAAATTGATCCTTGCTTAATTATATTTTGATCCTTATATTATATATATGATGAATATACTTTATATGAAGCCATATTTTGGTTTTCAATTTACTATATGCATATTTTTTGTTATGTGAAATATAATTATTTGAAAACTCTTAAAGAGTTATAATGCAATTACTTGCATATAATTTGTTATGAAATATATTATTTCTCCAATATATCCCGAATAAATTTATTTTTAAAAGATATTTGTTAAAATGAATATCATTTTGAAATTGAGCGAGAAATACTCAAGATCTACTTTGTATAAAATAAGTAATATATTTTTTAAAAATGGTTTGATTTTATTTTGATAGAAATATTAATAAACTCGAAGTTTAATAATAAATATAAATATTAGTAACAAGAAGTTTACTAACTGTTGTATAAATATTAATAACCTATTGTTTACCGATTATACAAATATTAGTAAACATGCAGTTTATTGATTAATTGATACTAATATCAGTAAACCTAAAGTTTATTAATTATAGTAAACTTGAAAATTGATACGAATACTAATAAACATTTAGTTTATTAACTGTCACAAATATTAGTAAACTCGAAATTTACTATAACCATATTTGTTATAACCATATTTAATTTTATCATACTACTTGCAATTTGAATTTCTCATGATATATTATTACTATAGTAGTTTTTATTATTTTAATTATTTTTAAATACTCATTTTATATTTATGATAGATGTAATAGAAAAATTAAGATTTTTCTCATAGAGTATTATACCATTCATTTAGTCTATAATCTATATATAAATACACGAAAATTGATTGAAAAAAAAAATCTTATCGACAGTATAGGATTCCGTAGCTAATTGGCCTCAAAAAAGAAAAGAAAAGAAAAGAACAGTGGCCTTTTGAATTTAAGGTTACTTGCAAATTGTGACTTAAGAAATACTGCTGTTCAGTGCAACTAAATAAAGAAAAGCATATACGAACCAGAAAAACAGTTTGGTAAATAGGAAAATAGTCACAAAATATGGAGTTTGGCAGATGTAATAATTAAGACAATTCATAGCAAAAAAGACGTTCTCTGACTAATCAATTTGCATTGTTGTTAGTTAATTACGATAATAAATGAAACACTATTTAAGTATTAGACCTTGATTAGATGGCCTTATTTAAAAGTGGTTTTTAACTATAATTGTAGGTAAATAGTATGATGGTTTGTCATAAATAATATTTCTCGATAGTAAATAGTACTTTCGAGGTAAAAAGTACATCCAAAAGTAAAAAATATTTTATTTGATCATCAAAAAATATTGATCACGGTTAATTTGGGTTGAAATTTAAAATGAAATGGAGATCAAATAAATCTTCAAAAGTCCATATTTTATGATAAGATCAATTTGATATTAATATTAAACTATTTGATATTTATCAATTGATATAATAAAAATAATAAACCTGAAATTTACTAATTAACAATTGATTACTTGACTTGACCGATTTGACCATTTCAGATCGATTATAATGCATAAATTATTAAGAATTTATATATTTATTAGAGAACCAGAAGTTTTTTTAATTCAATTTAAAAAATTCTCATAATCTATTTGTTTTAAAAAAATATTACTAAAATATCACTAGTTAATAAAGGGATTGAATTTCCTTCATTATGGAATAAATAAAGATAATATATACGTGCCCACTATCCATCAAGTGAATCACTCAAATGTTTTATAATTTTTAGATGTATCAATAAAATGGTCACATGTATATTTATTATTAACTCATAACCTGTAGTTTGTGATATTATTCAAATTAAGTGCACAATTTCTAGAATATGCAATCAAGATATTTTCTTGATAATGCTAGTGATCATATGTCACGGGCAAATGATCGTTATAAGCTCGTTGGACATATTCATACTCAAAGGTCTAGCAAAAATAGTTATTTAATGCCTCCGAATATTTGCTAGATATTTTTATAAGAACAATAGTGCTATTTTTATATATGAATATATAATATTACATGCATTATGTCAATAAAGATCATAAAATTTTTCAATTGCAATTTTAGTTGAAAATTACATTTTGATTAATAACTTTTCTAATATAAGGGGAAGAAAGCAGGTAAAATAAATAAATAAATAAATAAATACATTATGTATATTTTAGATCCTCATATAATGAACTTGAAGTTCAAAAGATCAGTTAATTATGATATCAATGTATTTGTTAGTATATAAAGATTTATTAAATCTCATTTATGTTAGCTGCAAATGTTCCAATTCAAAATAATATCCTAGTAGGACAATTTGCCTTGTAACATAAATTATTCGGTTCCAAATAAGAATAAAATGTTTGAATGGTAAGGAGCAAATAAATTCATATAGTCATATTATGAAGGCGGATACTTATGAAAATATCTATAATATAACTAATTTTTAAATTCCAGAAGTGGTTCAGGTATCTGAAATTAAATAAGAGATATTAATATGTTATTTATCATTAAAAGGAACCGAAAATGATAAAGTTGTCAACAATATTTCTGTATAAAAATATTAATGTTGATATTTTCAATATAGTGAGGATTTTAAAATTAAATTTGTTGAAAAATACAGTTATTAATTGCATACAATATGAATTTTTGGACTTACAGTTCAAAATATTGAAAAATATGATGACAAAAGAGTACAATTGATATTTATGCAATAAATAATGAAGTCATAAAAATGATTTATTTTATGACATTTATTGCAATGAATTGACATCAATTGTAAAAATATACATTTTTTTATAATGAATGCAACAAGTTTTTTACTGTTTGTCAAATTGGTAATATATTAGTATGTAACTAATTGATACAATTTGCCTATTTGATAATAAAATTACATATAATTCTTGAATAAATTATTATGCTTGAAACATATAAATATTTCTGAAAAATTTTATTTAATTTAAATATATGTATTGAATTTTATGTGTATGATTTTGAAGTGTTATAGTTTACCTATTATCATGATTTATTTATGATTTTAATTACTAAAACTCTTGAAGAGTTCAAAATGGTTCAACGTATTTTTAAATTAAATTTTATCTCGAATTAAATATCGAGTACTATTTGATTGAAAGAAAAATTTTTTATAATGTGATTATAAATTATTTTATTTGTATAATTTTATTATCTTTAAGTAATTTTTTTTAGAAATATTTGAATTAATTTATTGAATGAATTCATTTGTTATAGCTATTATATGATTATGTTGTATACATGTCATGAAATTATTTTATTACATTTTTTTCATTCCTTAAAACGAATGAAGCAATATAAAATTATGGTCATGAAAATGGTATGTTCAAGAAATAATAATTATTAATATTGTCTGATTAATTTTTACCACCAGAAGTGGTTAATAATTAAGAGAAAGAATAAGAATGGTTAAGAAAATTATTTGAGAATGAATAATTTATTTATGATATGGTATAAAAGTATATTGGTCATGTACTCATTGTATATATGACTATATTATTAAATTTTATAAAATTTCTCATCTTAAAGAAACGAAAGATGTGTAGATAAATTTGTACATGCTTATGTACAAAATGTAATTTTATAAAATAACTATTAGTTGTTATTTTTCAGTTTATGCATAATATATCTAGAAGATATATATGGTAAGTATATCCGAAGATATGTGGTTCATTTTTAGAAATTTTTTTTTTATAATATTACATATCGGAACTTTGCATGCACAAATTTAAAGTTGCGTACTAATATTTTTATAAATGAAAGAAAAATACACATTGTACTCTTTTTTCTTTAACTAAGATTTTTTTCCATTGAATTTTTATGTTAAGGTTTTTAATGAGGCAACTTATAATGTATATTAAAAATGTTGTGTACTTTTTTTCCCTTTACTAGATTTTTATCCTGTAGGATTTTTTTCAGTATGGTTTTAATGAAGCACAATACGTATTAATGGACATTTAAGAGGAATTGTATACTATAAATTGCATGATTATGAATGCATATAACTCCTTAAAATTGATAGCATGACTTATTAAATGGAAAAAGCAAACAGTTATTGTCTATGCAGAACATTTTATAATGAATTTAAAGTCCACCAGAAGCATGACGATTTTTTTGATAGGCCTATGTTCATAGGTTACAGCGGTGGAATGGTGGCGTGTGTTAGATGATTTCTACTTGTCAAGGAGAGGTTAAATCCGATTGGATTGCCTCGAGCCTTGTGTTTGGTCCCTTCATTGACGGGGCTTGCATGGCCCTTCATCTTGAGCCCTTTGGGGGTTCTTGAACCTTCGGCCTTTTATATTTTTGGGTGTTATCAATAAGAACATATTATAAGAATAAAAATAATAGAATGAGTTTAGAGAGAAACGGAGAGAAAGTAAGTATTCTCTTATTATCTTTACTTGTGTATATTTCATAGAAGAAGCCTACATTTATAGGCTTATGGATATAGGTTATATAAGTAGACATCGGTAAATGAGTTACAAAGTAAATACATGAGTTACAAACAATTACTAAGTTGGGAGTTTTAAGTTATAAAATAGGAGTTTAAAGTTGATTAATGGACATTCATAAATTTACTTGTTTACAACTGAATTGTATTTTTTACAATTTAAAAGAAGTTTAATACATGATGTTAGTATCTCAATTTTAGTTTCATAATTGTTTGCAAGGGATCTACAGGGCTAAAAGTAAAATTTCAATAAAAATCAAAATAGAAGTCGACTCATCTGTTTTGGGAGATGAATAAAAATCATATATTATGAGCTGTATATACGCTCTCCGTAATCAAGGGATGTTTATTGCTTAATTACCTCGCTAATCCGGAACCAGCAGGGGACCTAAATGACATGGTTAATGACGGTAATTAATAATTGCCTTGTTCGGTGTGTAATCATCAATCTCAAAGTTTAATTTTGGACCTTCAGATATAAGTCATTTCATGACATAAAGTATTGTTAAATTAGTTGGCAAAACAACTAAATAAAAGATTGATTTAATGCTAAAACATATAGAACATTGAGTCAGACTGAGTTTAGAAGTTCTATTTTCATATGTCGAAATAGTTAAAAATATGTTATAAGGTTTACAGCATTTTCATTAATAAATTTTTTTTTTCAATTTAACTACAATAGTATTGAACTTATAATAAGTGAATTTAATTGATAAATTTTGAATTATCATTCTTAATAATAGGAGTAAGATATTCAACCAACTCGGAATCGCTCATTTTTTTTTTTTTTCATGCCTCTCCAGCTTAAACACAAATATATCATCTATTGGATATTTGAACCCAATCCCGTGATCCAAGTCTCAATATATTTAGCCATATTCAGATTTGATAATACTCATTATTTACTGGGCCGGGCCCTCTTTCAGCCCAAGGCTCAAGGCTCAAACCAAATTTAAGTATAGAGTCCGGAAGACCTCCAATTCTCCATGGCCGGTCTGATCCGACTGACAATAAGCTTTATGCCAAAACATCTTGAGGTTTTCTCTCTATAAATTTTCTTTTTAAATTTTATCCATTTCAATTTTGGAGTACTCACGTCAAATCTATCAAGCCAGTTTTTATTATAAATTTATTTAGTTTTGCTGATCCGATCGAATTACTCTTACATCTGGCCTTTTTTATTTTTGATATTTTTTGAATTATCAAGATTTTTAGATAATATTAATATATTAGTAAGTCAAATCATTTTCTTATGGAGTCACACTTATATTTATCAGCATAACTACTGTATTTGATTTTATTTTTTTCTAATATTTAGTCATAAAATATTTGTAAATTATTTCCATTGGAAAATAAGTATTGAAGAACAAACTCCCAAGTCCTAAATAGAAATAAAATAAATTTGTGGGGTTTAACAAGACATAGTCTCTCCGTCAAAGTAGATAGTTGCATGTGGTTTAATTAATTAGTCTCCCATATGCTTTTTCACCTAATTAATATTAGGGATGAGAATGGATAACCAAAAAATCGGTCCGAAATTGAACCTATTTTTAAGTTAATCGAACCAAAATTTTAGGTTTATGATTTTTACTTTAAAAATGGTGGTTAACCGATCCGAATATATATATATATATATATATATATATATATATATATATATATATATATATATATATATATATATATATATATATATATATATATATATATATATATATATATATTATGAATTGTATTTTAAATTTTACACTTATATTTTTTAATTTTTGTGTAATTTATAAATATTATGATGTATAATTTTGTAAAATATATATTTTTAGTAAATAAATATTAAAATTATATGCATAATTAGCATTCTATTGTTAGTTTTATATTGAATATTTTTAATTTTTATAATTAATTATGAAAATTTTATTTTTATTATTTTAATGGATATTGTATTTAATTAGTATTTTTTCATTTTTAAAGTATTTTTAACTATTAAAAGTAATATTATAAATTGTATAATTTATTAAATTTATATATTAAAATTTTTTAATGGTTAACCGATAAATCGATCCGAAAAATCGAATTAAAAACCGAAATTAATATAGTAATTAATCGATAATAATGAACTAATTTTAAAAAATTATTAATGAATCGATTAATCAGATAATGTTCATCTCTAATTAATATAGATGAGTAATTGTTACCTAAACTAATTTCACTGGTCCAAGAAGAGGACTGAGATTGGGGAAACTTGATTAAAGTCTTGAGGAAAGATGGATTAGACTTTATAAAAAGTGCAAAAATAATAGAGATTAGATTAATTAGCACCATACAACTTCTTGTGGATCCAAATTCTTCTCAACCTACATGTAGGTCTTGTGTGTCGTGGGCATCCTATTATTAATTGCCTCTCACTCACTTTTTGGTAAAATATGCCTCTCATTCACTTCGATAATGACTTCATTATTACTTCATTCGTTCTTTTTTATTAGTTATTTTTATTATTTTTATTAAAATTAAAAAATAATAAATAAATTTAAATTTAATATTAAATTACGTGATCAATACTAAATTATCAAATTTAATTAATTTTAAATTTATTGAAAAAGAAAAATAAATTGAAAAAATAAATTAAATTGTAATAAAAATTTAAAAGTGACAGATAAATAGAATATAAATTTTATTCAAAAGTGACAGATAAAAAAGAATGAAGGGAGTAATATTTATATATTAATTAGTATTATTGTATTTTGGGATCCATTGACTTCAACTTGGTTATAAGTAACGTTAGGAAATTTCTTAAATGCAATTCGCTATTTTATTTATTAATCGAGTTAATCACTTGGTATTATATATACAAAAATTATATTGATTTGATTTATCACTTTAATTATAAATTTAAGCAATGGTGTTAAATATTATGATAAAAGCATTGCCTGGCAGGAAATTCCGATAGTTAGCCAGGAGTGTCAACTTCTAAATTAAATATATATGAGTAATTGTTGAGGTTTTGTGTAGATTTTATAGGTTGCATTATATTTAATTGGGATTCCACGTATAAATTGATGGACCAATTTAATTTGGTTGCAAGAAATGACAAATATTATCATATTAGTGATGCTTCTTGTTTTTACTTTCACCACCGGCACTATTTCCTATTTCAATACCGACAACTTTTATTTAAATATAATTTATATATATTATATTTAATATCTAAAATTTATTTATCTGACTAATTTACGTTTATGTTTGATAAATTAATAAAAAAGACAAAATATTTATTTTTAAATATTTAAAATATTCTATTTTATTTTTTTGAAAAGAAAAACCGAGATAAAGTTTTATTATATAATCAAAATCAATCTTTAGGAAAAGATATGAGTTAAAAAAGTTGCTTCCTGTAAATTTAAGATTTGAATTTGAAATATTTGGTTAAATAAAAAAATATTTCGACTGTTTTATCAAAATGTTTTTAAATTATTTTCATGTCATTATAATTTTAAATAGTAAAACATTAAAAAAAACAAGCAGATGAAATTATTTAATTAAGCTGCAGAGCACTGAAAGATAAGGTAAATAAAGTAACCAATTCTATATTCACCCATTGGGCTCCATAACAAATTAAATTCCACCTATGAAATTGCATTTTATCTGACACCTTACTAATCCATAAATTGACAAGAGAAAAAATCATATGGTGATACGAATATATGGGTCATATCACATCCATTTCTTTCTTTTATTTTATTATTATTTTTTAAAAGGACTGTCAAGCTTTCGATAATTATTCGAACTCTATTTTCAAAGCATGTGATTTTTTTTCTTTATATAGTATAAATCGGCCTGAGAAATTGTCGTATTAGTAAAGGGAATTTGTTTGTCATAAGACGAGGCTTTGTCCACTACCGTTTTGGAAATAGCGTTTCCTTGCAATAAACAAGGAAAAAATTTAAAGAGAAATTTGCATACATATAGTATAGGTGAAGAAAACAAATGAAAATAATTGAAAGCAACGTCCACCAAAGAAATAAATTGCTCGTGGTTGGGGTGGGTCAAGCAAAGGTCTTAGCTCGCAATCACAACCCGCTCAGATAGCGTTGAGATGCAATATCGAATTATTATAAAAATATAATAACTTATATAATAATTGGGACATTTTTTTAAATAATAATTTTTAAAAATTATATTAGAAAAGTAGGATGTGTCAAATTTTAATTAGAAAGAGTGAAATTTTTTTTTGAAGACGCATCAAAACGCTGCATTATAACCTTGAAGCGCACGTCCGACATGTGGGATCCACTCATCTGAAGACGCAACACGTGGCTGCATCATCAGGCGCGTCTCCTTCTCTCCGCCACATGTCACCCCAACGTTGAAGATGCAGCGCCTGATTGCGTGATCAGGCGGTCCCCCTCCCGCTCCTCCCCACGTGTCGCTTCCTCAGTGATGAAGAAGTGAAATGTTGCTTTCTCAGATGCAATATGCGCTACAGTGAATTCTACTCCCCACTTTGAAATACCTATAAATTCAGTCTTTCTTAACGACTGAATGCTTCGTGTCCATATATTTTCATTCATAAAAATTTCGTTTAGCATATAGTTATAACATCTTCAATAATAATTTAATTGTTGAATATTGATAATTTCAAGCAAGCAAATGGAATAAAAAATTTTACTACAATATTATTATATTTTTAAGTTCGATTGGTGATACATGTATTTTGTTTTAATCGTTTTTTGTTAGTTTAATTTATTAATGATAGTTGTAATATAATGTTATTAATATATTTTGTAATTTATTTATTTGTGAACAGGATAAAATTGTCAAATCGACAGTAATAAAATTGCAAGGAGTATATATAGTAACCGAATACAAGTATTTATTTAATTTTAATGTACTTTTTATTGTCATATTTATTAACATGGCATTTGATAAATGTAAAAGAATATTTACTAATGCTATAAAATATCAATAATGTATTTATTAATTAATATGTTAATGATTGTTAGACTATTATATCAATATAAATTTTAATTTATTTGTTGATTAACAGAAATTAATTGAGAGATTGAAATTGCAGCTATTGCAGTCATTGATTACAGGTATTTTTATAATTTAGTGTAATTTTACTATCATATATAGTAGTATAAAAGTTGATAAAATTGACAGTAAATAATTAAGAAGGCAAAAAATTAAGATGTTCATGACCTTGTTATTGAGTATAAAATTTTAGGAGATTTTGATAAATTTAGTAGTTAACAAAAGAGGTTTGAATGTAGAAAATCCTAATTAATGTAGACATGTTAGAAAAATAATGTTTAATAAATGAAAAATATTGTAAATTAATATTTCTTATGAAAATTAATTTTATAATTTAATTCTTTTTTAATTATACAAGTTTAATATTGAATATAATTTTTTAAATTGTGGAATAATATATGAATGTATTATTTAAATAATTTATTATTATTGATAGTAGAAAAATCATAAAATTTTTTTACTTATAGGTAGGTGAAAAATGTCATCATATATTGAAATTTATTTGCACACGGGAGGGGACATCAGTTATGGAACTGCAGGATTTGAATATGACATATCAGCACCGAATGTCATCACAAGGAGATTAACACTTAAAAATAAGCCAACTCTTGCTGAATTGCATCATAAAATTCATGTTAAAATGGGTTTAGGCATGAATGATGTGATTTCGAAAATTATATACATGAGTCCGGTGTACAATGGAGGATCGTTATATTGGATGGTGGTAGACTTAGCAGATAATGATGACGTAGATGCAATATATGACAATTTAAGGAGATATTAACATTATACATTGGCGAAATTAATCATTTTAGTAGTTGGATCCAGTCAACCAATAAATCGTAACGATTATCAGTTTGCACATGAAGGCTTTCAAATGGAAAACACAGGGACACCTCAACAAATGTACGTTAATGATATTAATCCGAGTCAGCCGGGGCAGTCAGTAAATCGACAAGACATTGAAATATTTTCCCAATTTAGGGAAGATAATATTTCAAATCACGCAAGACAATCTCAACGTCGACCAGATGGTGACTTGATTGGAAGGAAATTATCAATTGATTCTGGAGCAGATCACATACGAACACAAGCAAGCCAAATTCCTGATGTATGTACAAGGGAACCTCGTTGGTCATTGAGTCGAAGGATGGATAATTTTCTAAGTAAATCCATCTTTGAAAGTAGATTAAGAAGTCATTTACTTAATAGAAAATTTTCATTTGGGACACATGCTCAGCCGAGACAGAGTAGTGATCGCAACAGTCATTGATATTCTGTATCTCATATTCCAAAAGTCAGAAGGAGGAGTGTTGTAGCCCAAGGCACCGATGACAGGCATAGAAGATCTATTTCACATATTGAAGATGTCAATCAAAGTCGTTTTATGTCACAGGCTGAAGATGTCAATCAGTAATAGCAGTCTGTCTATAGGCAAGATGGTGATTTGCTTGAAGATGGCATATCTGGCGGTATTGATGCAGTTTGTAGTAATGAAGAAGCCAGTAACTTAAGTGAAAATGATGATTTTGTTGATGCTGTAGTTAATAATAACTATCTATCGCCTAATGATGATCCAGAAGACGAAAATGCCGACATGAATAGAGGAAGTGATAGCTCAGAAGAAACTAGTGATGGCAATGGGTCCGAACATACATTAGACGCCAATCCATTCGCATCACTGCATCCAACTAGTGAGCCCGAAGAAGGTATTTTTACATTTCCATCGAAGCATCATTATAATTTTGACTTCGAAGCATCCCAGGTAGATATATCAGAAGGTGTGAACTTTAATACTTGGGATGGTATGTCTAAGTTATCCACTGGCCTTGTTTTCAGCAATAAGGATAAAGTTAAATCTGCTGTAAAAAAATACTCAATAATGAGGAATGTTGATTTTAGAGTGGTTGAGTCGAAGCCAAAATACTGAGTTGTAAAGTGTGCACAGTTTGATAGCGGATGCATATGGAGATTAAAGGTAGCAAAGAAGGGCGTAAATCCATTATGGATTATCACCAGGTTTAGAGGGCCACATTTATGTCCAGGTGGAAATATTTCTATAGATCACAGACAATTAGGATCTGAAATTATTCGAAATTGCATAGTGAATATCACTACAAGAAAATCTTGAAATAGCAACAGAAAAATAGCAACAGAAACATAATTTCGTTGCTATTTAGCAACAGAATATAGTTTTCGTTGCTAAAATTGGTTGAATTTTATAAAATTAGCAACGGAAAAAAATTTGGTTAGCTTCCGTTGCTAAAAGTGGAGGAAATTTCTGGCGCCATTATTTAGCAACGAAAATTAGAACCAGAATTTCTATTCCGTTGCTAATTAAGGCGGCAAAAAATGGCGGATAAAATTTGGGACGAAAAATAGCAACGGCTTTTAAATTCCGTTGCTAATTTAGCAACCGATATAGAATTCCGTTGCTATTTAGCAACAGAATATTCCGTTGCTAAATTTCACTTTCAACGAAAAATAGCAACCGAATTTAAATTCCGTTGATGGCGGATAAAATTTGGGACGAAAAATAGCAACGGCTTTTAAATTCCGTTGCTAATTTAGCAACCGATATAGAATTCCGTTGCTATTTAGCAACGAAATATTATTCCGTTACCATTTTAGCAACGGAATTATTTTTCCGTTGCTAATATAGCAATGGAAAATAATTCCGTTGCTAAATTTCACTTTCAACGAAAAATAACAACCGAATTAAATTCGGTTGCAAAAATAGCAACGGAAAATGAATTTCGTTGCTAAATTAGGGGCATTTAAGTACTTTTACCTTTGTTGGAACTATAAATTGAAAAACCCTAGATGAGATTCATCTCTTCCCTCACACACCGTCGTCCCTCTCTCTGTCTCTCTAACGAAGAAGTCGACGGCAGACATCTCCTCCCTCACACACCGCCACCCCTCTGTCTCTCTCTCTAGCCACAGACGGGCTATTTCGGGTACGATTCTTCCATTTTTTTATGCTAAATTCATAAAACCATCATTTGTGTGCACACGCACTTATAAAATCCTTCTGTGGTTGCAGGTTTGCCCGGATGGAAAGACCATTGAAGCAGAGGCAGCCCATGCTACAGTTACTAGACATTACAGGGTTCATCAGAAAGGTGGTGAAACCAACACAAATAGTATAGCTTCTATCTTTGCTTGGTCCCAAGGTCTTGCACACAGGTAAAATTTTGTTTTCAGGAATCATTTTTGTTGGGTCCTTGGGAATTGCTCATAAAGTGATGAATGAGAATCTAAGTGTATTCTTTTTGACAGGGCCAAGTTGGATGACAATGCTAGACTCCTGGATTTCACCCAAAAGCTTGAAGAAGCCTGTATTGGAGTAGTAGAGGCTGGCAAGATGACAAAGGATCTTGCATTGATTATTTATGGACCTAAGTGAGTTTCTGTTACCGTCCATTCAGTATAATATAGTATGCTATACTCATGTTCTTCCTGATTTCGTTTTCATCCAGAAATGTGATATGCTTGTTATTTGTTTGTAGGCTTACACGAGAACGGTATCTCAATACCGAGGAATTCATTGATGCTGTGGCAGCAGAGCTGTCAGCAAGACTTTGTATCAAGGCATAAATGTATGTGAATACTCGTTTAACTTGGGGCATAATGTTACAGTTTTAGCATTTTAATTGTGCAAAAGAGATCTCTAATTTATAAGAATATGCATTACAACAAGGGTACATAGAATATGCAAAAAGCGCTGGTATCTTCTATTTTGTGTGGTTTTGCTGCTGCTTGTGTAAAAAAAAGAGAAAAAAGAAAAAGAGCAGCAATTCATTGTAAAGAAAAGGAGAAATTAATGATTTAATTAAAGTAGGTTAATTATGCAGTAAGCAGTAATTAAGGCTAAAAGAGATTAAAGTAGCTTTAATTAAGTATGATGATTATGGAGCTGTATGGACCATTCTTTTTTATATACAGTATTTATTTGCATTGCAATCAATTGCTGCTTTTTCTTTTTCTCATTTTGCATTTTTTAATGGAATTTTCAAGTCCAACATATTAATTATTAATTTGGCTTTTGGCTAAAGTAATTCTCTTTCTCTTTTATATTCTTTTTTCCTTTGACTTTTTTCCCTCCATTTGGGTGTCCGTAATGATTTTGCAATTCTCTCTCGAAATTAATTAATCATTTATAGCTTTTGTTTTACTAATATTGATATTAATAATATAATGTTTATTTCAGTAATATTATCATTATTGACATCAAAATACAAATGATTTTGACCATATAAAATATTTGTATATACATATTTCTGGCAAACTCATAGAAAATCTTGCTTATAATTAGTATCTTCTGTTGCAGCAGCTAGTAAAAAGCCAGTAATTCTAGTTCTTACTGGTGGAGGACCAGTCGATGTATCATTTGCCAAAGAAGACCCAAGAATTGCTAACATTCTTTGGATCGGGTACCCTGGTGAAGCTGGTCTTTAGCACTTGCGGAGATCATCTTTGGAGATTATAATCCAGGTTTATACTTCAATTTTCTATAGACTGAATGTAGAAAAAAGTAAAAAGATTCTGCTGCATCTATGGGTAGAACCTAGTTAAATGCTAAGCCTTACCTTGATAGGAAGAACTTAGGCTCAGATAGAAAACAGAGTACAACAGAGTGTTTTTGTTAAAGCAAAACTCATATTATTTCTTACTGTACATTGTGATTTTATAACAAGAATTCACTAACTAAGTGAACCGCAAGTCATGGCATACACAACTAGCAAATCGTAACAGAACCATAACAAGAGGGAGGTCGAAATATGGCATGAACTTCGCCCTCTCTCCTGAAGACCAGGTATGGCATGAACTTCGCCCTCTCTCCTGAAGACCAGGTCTTTCTGAAAGCTGGAAGCTGGATATTAAGCTAGAAGCTGGATACTAACTAACTGTTTTAACTCTCCCCCTCAAACGAAGGGGTGATTCAACCACACCAAGTTTGTCTCGTAGAAAACGAAAACGAGAGCTTGACAAACCCTTTGTAAGACAGTCTGCCAACTGATCATGAGATGGAACATAACGAATTTCCAGGTCTTTCCTTAATACCATATCTCTGACAAAATGTACATCAATCTCAATGTGTTTTGTTCGAGCATGATGTACTGGATTGGAAGCAAGAGCAGCTGCACTTAGATTGTCAACCCAAATAATTGGTCTGAAACGAAGAGGAAAAGAAAATTCCTTGAGGAGTGAAGTAATCCACACCATTTCTGCAGCAAGATTAGCTAGAGCCCTGTACTCTGATTCAGTGCTTGACCTGGCTACTACATGTTGTTTTTTGGAAGACCATGAGACTAAAGTGTCACCAAAATATACACAGTTTTCAGCTACTGACCTTCGATCATCTGGACAACTTGCCCAATCAGCATCAGAGAAACCACTTAAGCAAAGCCTGTCATCATACTTAATGTGTAATCCCAGTGAAACAGTCCCTCTTAGATAACGAAGAACTCTTTTTGCTGCTTGCCAATGCACCATGGTTGGTTGTTGTAGAAATTGACTTAACTTGTTCACAGCAAAGGCTATGTCTGGTCGGGTATGAGTGAGATATTGAAGAGCTCCTATAATCTGTCTGTAGGAGGTTGGATTCTTCATAACTTCACCTTCTTGTTTGGACAGTGTCTTTCCTGTGACAAGTGGTGTTGAACATGCTTTTGCACTTTCCATTCCAGCTTTCTGCAGCAACTCTTTGATGTATCTGGACTGTGTGAGATACATGCCAGTCTCATCTCTTTGAACTTCAATACCGAGAAAGTGATGTAGAGACCCCATATCTTTGAGAGCAAAAATCTCATTTAACCTGTGAATGAAGGCTTGAACAAGATATTTATTATTCCCTGTGATCAGAATATCATCGACATAGATAAGGATAAACAAAACTGTGTCACGTGATTTGTAGAAGAAGAGAGATGTATCACATTTTGAATGACTGAAACCCCATCCAATCAGAGAATTTTTCAACCTATCGAACCAGGCTCGAGGTGCTTGTTTAAGACCATAGATAGCCTTATCAAGTTTACACACGAAATGTGGTTTGTCAGAATCAACAAACCCTTCTGGTTGCATCATATAGACATCTTCTGTCAGATAACCATTTAGAAATGCATTGTTTATATCTAGCTGCCTTACCACCCATCCTTTAGAGACAGCAAGAGTCAAAATGATCCTTATTGTGGTTGGTTTGATCACGGGACTGAATGTCTCAAAATAATCTACACCAGGAGTTTGATGGAATCCTTTAGCAACGACCCTTGCTTTGTAACGATCAACCTGTCCATTTGGAGCGTATTTGAGCTTGAAAACCCACTTGCTGCCAACTACTGAGTGTTTAGGAGAAGGAGGAACTAAATGCCAAGTTTTCTTTTGAATTAAAGCTTGATATTCAGTTTGCATGGCTCTTCTCCAGTTGATGTCCTGCAAGGCTACTGAAACAGATTGAGGTTCAATAATGTTAGAAGAATTAGCTGTGGTAATAGCACCAGTGAAAGGCACTTTCGGTTTAAAGATACCACTCTTCCCTCTTGTAATCATTTGATGATCATTTTGTTGCAGATTTGAGCTGTGTTCTGATGATTGATTGGTGGAGCTGGTTAGATTGTCATTGTCGGAACTTGCATTTGTTTCAACTAAGATTAATTCTTCTGATGTATGCAAAGTTGAGCTTTCAGAATTATGTGGCACTGCTGGAGAGCCTTGCTGATGAACTATACGAGGAGTTGTACCTGCATTAGAAGGATTTGGCAGAATGTGCCATGATAAAGGTGAAGATACGACAATAGGAGTTGCAGCAGTTTTGGTATTGAGAAATCCAGTAGAGAAAGGAAATTCTTTTTCATTGAACACCACATGTCTTGAGATATAAATTTTTCCCGTGGAACTAAGACACCTGTATCCTTTAAAGAGTTCACTGTAACCAAGAAAAACGCATTTAGTAGAGTGAAATTGAAATTTATGGCTTTGGTATGGCCTAAGACACGGAAAATAGCTACACCCAAAGACTTTCAAGGAAGAGTAATCTGGATTTTTGTTAAAGAGTTTCTGCATTGGTGATTTATTGTGAAGAACAGGTGTTGGCAATCGATTAATTAAGTAGACAGCACTTTCAAAAGCTTGCCACCAATATTTTAATGGTAATTGAGCTTGAGCTAAAAGTGTTAAACCCACTTCAACAATGTGACGATGTTTTCTTTCGGCTCTACCATTTTGCACAGAGGTATAAGGACAGGTATGTTTGAAAATTATTCCAGTTTTCTTTGCAATTTGAACAATAAGAATGTACTCAGTTCCACAGTCAGAATAAAGTTGTTTAATTTTGGTTTCAAACTGATTTTCAACTAGATTTTTGAAGTGAATGAAGGCCTGTGTTGCATCACTTTTTGATTTAAGAGGATAAATCTAGGTGAACCTACTGAAATCATCAATAAAATGAATATAGAATTTGTAACCTGATGATGAAAGTAGTGGTGCTGGCCCCCAAAGATCTGTATGAATCAGGTCAAGCACATGAGTAGATTGGGATAGAGAGTTTTTAAACGGTAAAGTATGAGATTTCCCAAATTGACAAGCATCACAGAATGCAACATCATTTATTTCTGAAGGAAAATTATTTTCTTTTAAAATCTGAGACAAGACTCTCTTTGATGGATGGCCTAATCTCTTATGCCATACATTCACATCAGTAGGCTTTATTGACTCATCTAAACTAGACGAAAAGGAAACAAACTTGGAATTAAATTTTGAAAAACTAGAGTTTTCTGATGAAGGTCCAACTTTAAGCTTGTATAGTCCATCTTCAAGTTTCCCTTTGAGCATCACCGATCCTATCAGCTTGTCCTTCACAAGGCAATCAGAAGAGTTAAAAACAGTCTCAACATTATTATCAGTCACCAACCTAGATACACTTAGTAAATTCTTTGTGATATTAGGTACACACAGGACACGATTAAGAGATAAGTTTTTACTCTTTGCTGCTAGTTTCGTGTTTCCTATATGACTGATATCAAGTCTGCTCCCATTGGCAACAACTAAAGAATTCTTACCAGTGTAGTCTTGTTTGTGTTGCAGGTTTTGAGGATTGTTGGTCACATGATGACTGGCTCCTGTATCAGCATACCATGAGGGATCTTCAATGGATTCGGGAGTTGCAGTTGCCATAAGAGCATTTGAATTTTGATTTGTTGAATTTCCTGCAAAATTGCGATCAAATCTGTTCCAGAAAATAGCAGCAGTGTGACCTCCTTTATCACAAATCTGGCACATGAGTTTGTTGCCACTGCTTCTGCCTCCACGTCCTCGAAATCTTCCTCTAGCACTACCTCTATTGTTGTAGTTGCTTCGATTTGCACCTCTGCTCCTGTTGAATGCTTGACTAGAGTTGTTGTAAGCAAGGTTTGCAGTAGGTTGAGTCAATGTAATACCTTCCGTCTGGTATGCTGTGAGTTGTTCTAAATGACTCTCAAATGTCAACAATGTCGTTTGTAGATCAATCCAAGAAATTGATTCCTTATCAGTGAGAAGGGTGACAATTGGGGTATATTCTGCATCAAGGCCACTTAAAATTTGATCAGTTAACTCATTTAAAGGGAGTGGATTACCTGCCAGTGCTAGATTATCTGCAATGACTTTCATTTTTGTCAAGTATTCCTCCATTTTCATTCCACCTTTTCGTGTTTTCTGCAGCTCAGATTTATAGTAAACAACTATGGATCTGGTTTGTGCACCTGATAGTGCCTTGGCTGCATCCCATTGCTCTTTTGATGTTGAACTCTGCATTAGTTGAGAGGCTATATCTGGACTCATAGTACTGTAAAGCCATCCCAAAAGCAATTTATCATTTGATTGCCATTCTTCATACTCAGGGTTGGGAATTTTGTCTGGTAGAAACTCTGGTGGACACAGTTTAGTGCCAAGGATATGGCCATCTAATTTGTGGCCTCTAATGATCGGTGTGATCATGGTTTCCCACAGCAGAAAATTGGTTCGATCAAGTTTAATGGCATTGTAGTGAGTTGGCAAGGCTTTATTGTATAGGCTGGGTATGAGTTGCGGTTCACTGGAGCTAGGTGTTTCTGGAGAGGTAGTCATATTATGTGTTTAAGGTTAATTGAAGAGTATTGCCCAGAGAAAGAGCTGTGCTCTGATACCAAGATAGAAAACAGAGTACAACAGAGTGTTTTTGTTAAAGCAAAACTCATATTATTTCTTACTGTACATTGTGATTTTATAACAAGAATTCACTAACTAAGTGAACCGCAAGTCATGGCATACACAGCTAGCAAATCGTAACAGAACCATAACAAGAGGGAGGTCGAAATATGGCATGAACTTCGCCTTCTCTCCTGAAGACCAGGTATGGCATGAACTTCGCCCTCTCTCCTGAAGACCAGGTCTTTCTGAAAGCTGGAAGCTGGATACTAAGCTAGAAGCTGGATACTAACTAACTGTTTTAACTGGCTCTGCACGATAACTCATGCTTTTAATAGCATTTGGGGGTAAAAAAGGATTAGTGATTGAGTATGCTAAATGTTCAGTGTGCTTAAATTTGAACCGTTGGTTTAAAAATAAAATGATATTACATTTTAATTGAATGGTGCAATATGTCCATATTAATATGCTTGGGCCACCGTATGTATAGCAAAAATATTGTTTAATAATGAATTATATTCACTTATATTTGCAAGAAAAGTTGGAAAAATTAGATTTTATCTTGATTTTTAAATGAATTATAAGATATTGGATAAATTTGTGGCAGATAAATATGAATAAATAGATTTATACCCTTAAAGATCATGTCAAATTATTATATTATATAGACATTTAAAGACTAAAAAGGTTTACTCATAATTAAGGTTTCCCGTAAATATAAAGCAAAATTGGGGAAAGTTATATTTTTATGCACACATATCGGGGCATATGTGGCCCACAAATTGATGGTTTTAGAAGGAGGGATTTGGTGGGGGCATGGGAATTAAGCTTGGGTTTGAAGAGAATAACCAATCCAATCTTCTGTGAGATAAATACATTAAAGAAATAGTTGTTAAAAGAAATAAAATAAAAGTAGTCTCAACATTGGCTGGTATTCTGTCTTTTTTATCCAGCAGTCCTTTTCAGCTTAGCAAGCCTTATTACTTAAGAAAATCAATCTGATTTTAGTACTGTGATATCACACTTTGTGAATATTGATTATTTATTATATTAATTTGGAGAGCATCAGAGATAATTTTGTTAAACAACTTAACTAATAACCAGCTAATGACAATTGATTAATTTAAGATTAGAATTATGATACAGTTTGGTGGTTTTTATTAGTAATCAGATACTTCGCCTTTATTAGTCAACAGCTGTTGGCATATACCTTGACTTTTTATTTATTTATTTATTTATTTTCTTTTGTATTTAGTTTAATATCAACTTATTTTAATAATCAATCTAATATTGTGAATTCGAATTTTGAATAAAAAAAATAGCTAAATTTTTAACCATATATAATTTCATATATTACTAATTTTGTTTTGATTTTTGTGGTATTAGGTGGCCATACAATTCAATAATGTGATTGATTGCTAATTGTACAGATTTATCTACGAAGCCTATTTTTTATTTTTTTTTCTAAGTCAACATGTTATTTTCTTACCATATACGATTAATTTTGTCAGTATGTAATTGATGATAGAGTGGATGAATGAATATGAACAATTCATCATTGCACTTTTACACTAAAACAGCTTGTTGTTTTAGTGTAATTTGTTGGTTTTCTATTGTAGTGATGGAATAGCGACGAAAAAACCATCACAAATTTTTTTATACTAGTTGTTGAATTTAGCAACGGAATTTGAATTCGGTTGCTAAATTAGCAACGGAATTTGAATTCGGTTGCTAATTTTGATCAATTTACCAAATGTTAGTGGTTAGATTTAGCAACGGAATTAAATTTCCGTTGCTAATTTTAGCAACGGAATTTAATCTCCGTTGCTAAATTAGCAACGGAATAAACCTTCCGTTGCTAAAAATACCAACCGCCAAATTAGCAACCGAATTTTCCGTTGCTATTTTCGGTTGCTAATTTTAATTACCAACGGAAATTCACCAAATTCGGTTGCTAATTTCCGTTGCTATTTCCAAATTTTCTTGTAGTGTATGGTAAGTAAAAATTATACATTGGCCATTGATGTTATTATTGCTGCTATTAAACAACAATTTAATTATGATGTATCGTACAGTAAGGCCTGATATGGAAAGATGAAAGCGTTGGAATCTATTTTTGGAGGTTATGTTGAATCATTTGAGAGGTTACTGGGGTTCTTACTTGCTTTAGAAAAGGACAATCCCAGGACTGTTTTTAAACTTGATTTACAGGATACAGAAAATCCAAGGATGAAGCAGTTCCGACGGGTAATTTAAAGTTTTAAACCTGTGATTGATGGGTTCACTCATTGCAAGCCTGTTCTATTGATCGATGGCACATTTTTGACAAGAAAATTCCAGTAGACTCTTTTGATAACAAGTTTTGTTAATGGTAATGACATGTTATTTCTAGTTGCATTTGCGATTTTAGAGTCTGAGAATAAATCAACCTGGGCATGGTTTATGACGATGATTAGAAAGCACGTAACTCAGCAAATTGGTATTACCGTCATATTGGACAGACACGCTGGGATAATGGCTTTATTTCGCGATAAAACAAGTGGGTGGAAAGAACCTTTGAGTTTTTACAGATTTTGTTTGCGACATTTTGTAAGCAATTACAATACGCATCACTAAAATTGAATTATCAAGGACTTGCTTTACAAGATTGGTAAGTTAATAAATATTGAATATCTTATTTACTTTTTTATCCTAATTAATTGTTATTATCAACATATAATGTTTCAGGTGCACAATTTCAACCCCGCAAGTTATTGCAGAAGATGGATGAGATCAAACAACTAGACCAAGATTCATACAATTGGGCAATGCATATATCATTAGACAAGTGACATTATCGAAGGATGGTGGACATAGGTATAGACATATGACGACCAACATTGCTGGAAGTGTTAATAACGCTCTTAAAGGTGTGCGTATGATGCAGATCATTGCCATAGTTGAGCATACATTTGCTCAATTGGTAAAATATTTTGAGAATAGAAGGGGTTTATATATGACCAAAATGGGTTAGGGTTTATGCTTCACTCCTAAATGCGTTGAAATAATGAACAAACGGACTAACAGTGCTAGAGCAAATATTGTTGTCCGCTATGCTAGTCGGTATAAATTGTTGAAGGTTATTACAGGCAGAGCACCGCAGGTTAACGTTGAGCCTAACACATATGTATTGAGTCTCGAAAAATGGGAATGCGAGTGTGGTAAGTTTTAAGGAACAAAAATGCCTTGTTCGCATGCAGTCGCAGCATGCATGAATAGGAATCTTGATATGTTCCAATTTGTCACAATTGCTATACTATATTAGAGTCACTTAAATGCTATGAGGGTGAATTTAGACCTATGTTACATAAAGCATATTGGCCACAGTATTATGGACCAATAATTAAAGTAGATATGGAATTGATGAGGAAGAAGGGTCGACCGAGAACATCTTGCATTCGTAATGAGATGGACAAGCATGAATAGGGCAATGCTTCACATTACAGCAATTGTGAAGGTGTTGGACATAATAAAAAAACATGTAAAAGTGTTGCTGGACCATCCCATCAATATTTTAGTGGTTGAGTTGTACTATTAGCACATTGATGTTGTATCGTGGTGCTTAAACACTTTGTTTATATGTAATTAATGATGTTTTTACGTAATTAAAATGAATGAGTTGTATTAATCCTTACTATAAGAAAGAATATATGTGCAATACGTATTACCAAATAGAAATTAATTATCCAAGTAAAAGAAATATTAGACCATACAACTCACATTCAATATCTCCTACGATGAGAAGTGGTAGTCTAGGTTGGTATTTCTGGATCCATCTCATATGGATTTGGATCACTATAGAGTGGTTGATCCACTAAACCCTGAGTGCCTACAATTATTGGATCACTAAACAATACATTAAAGAAATAATCTTGTGGAGACATTTGAGAGCTCTGTGCATAAATGTTATATGGTGTTGCATCTCCTTCAGATAAACTGACATTCAAATCAACATTAAAAGCAAAAGGTTCTGCTTCATATGGCACCGCTCCAAAAGCAGCTAGATCAGAAGGTGTAGGTGTAGCTCTAAAAGGCCCAGCGCCATAATCATAACATCTAGCTTGATCAGAAGGTGCACCTCCGGAAGGCCAAGTCTCATTGAATGAAGGCACACTGAAAGAGCTCGAAGTCTCCTCCTGAATATATGGCCATTGCATAGGTGGAGGTACTTGATGCACTCTTGGATTAATAGAAATAGTAGGAACTGTAGTCCTTCTTTCTGCCATTCCTCTCCTATTACGTCTTGCAACATGAAAATCTTCAAATGGTGTTGAGAGTGGTGGAATATTTACTGGATCGGGCACAGGCTGATGAGGATAATCAGTGTTTGTCCTGTCATATGCACCTACAGCACCTAAAACGCTTTTAGAGGCTAAATGAATATTTTTGCCTTCATTGATTATACGTTCAGCAGCATCGGCCTACATAAAAATATAATTTTTTTATACATATATATTAACAGTCATAATTAACATATATACGTTTAAAAAAATAAATGAACAGTATCACATACCGAAGAGACCATTGTAGCTCCAACCTGTGTTATCCATCTTTTTGTCCGTTCTACATACCATTGCATATATTGTGATATCGGATGCAATGGAAAATTGAGAACACGACCCCTAATAACCCGACTATGTCTATTGTGCCACTCAAAAATAAAAGTTGCAAATTTAGTTTCCCAGTTTTGATCCGTGTGTCTCCTCAAGTCAATTGAATGCACCTTATCATTTTTCTACGGTGCTTCTGGAATAGACTGATCCATACCAAATTGTCTCATACACCTATCGAGTTGGTGCCACTCAATAATATTATAGCATATTAGTGGCACAACTGATCTCCAACTTGCATGTCCACCGGTGCAATATTGAGGCAACAATTGCATCATATTTTTATATGATTCCCATAACATCTACATATAAAATATAATAAATAAATTAATAATGTTACACATTTTTTTTTCTGATTCTCAATATTACAAAAAAAATATTTATTCTTTAATAATAAATATAAACTTAATCATAGCATTGCAAGTCCAATTCCTCGCGGTAGTGCTTAACATTTTTAGTGTTGTTATTCCTTAAGTCTAAATGGGATCGCCACCTATTACAAATTAAATTATGGAATTAGTCAACAAATATTATAACCATAAAAAACTAACAAATAGGTAAATAAAATCTACCTATAACCATACAGTCTAGCCTGATCTATAACAACCAGGTTAATAAAATGCGGTCGAAATTGAGGGATTCTTTCCCATGCTCACATTTGGATTAACTGGTGATATCCACCGAGTCTATTTGCATTAGGTCGGGTCGCACGATATAACTCCTTATAAAGCCATGCCAGAACTGCTGAACCCCAGCTATACTCACTAGTTTCAGCTAAATTCTCCAACAGTGGAAGCCACATCAAATGTATATAATTATTAACCTGTCCAGGACACAGTAATCCACCAATGCAATGCAGGATCCATGCATGCACATAGCATTGTATATGGTCTGCCGTAACATCGGCCGGTAAGTAGCTAAATTGTTCAGTCAACCACCTCATTCTTAATTTTAGTCCTCTAAAATTTTCTTCTGGGGGAACAATGCCCAAAAGCCAACCACACATCTCATGATAGTCGTGATTTAAATGTCTTGTAATAGGACTTCCTTCCACAGGTAAGCCGGTGAATATCTGTATATCTTCCAGAGTTATTGTAGCTTTGCCAACAGCCAGGTGAAAAGTATGTGTCTCTGGCCTCCACCTCTCGACAAGAGCAGTCATCATGTCAGCATTAACATTAATAACACCGATTTGAGAGACACTATAAAAACCTAATAAATGTATGTAAGGTATGATCCTTTCATCAATGTTCCTATAATAATTCTTAACACTAGCTCTATGTGCAAATAGAACATCGGGTTTAGCCTGAAATGAATTAATTTATTTAATAAACAAACATAATATATATATTTTAAAAATATTATATTTTTTAATTTTAAGTTACAATATACTTACGTATCCGTTTCATATCGCATCAGCTTGGGCTTGCCATTCATAGTAAGCAACTCATCATTAATTGGTCCTGAATTAATATATTTTCGTGCGCCAGAAAATTTCATTTTTTATAACCTATATCTAAATACACCGATATGTGTTACGTGTGCGCGTTTAATAAAATTATTTATTATAAAATATTTGAACACTTTTGAATAAAATATTCTAAATAAAATTATTAATATTTACATTTAATAAATTTATATTCCGCACATACATGCATGACTATTATCATTAATGAATTAAATATCTCAATAAAAAATTAAGATAACATAAATTTCACCCACAACCAAAAATTAAGGTAACATAAATTTTCCTTATGAAATATATCCTTATTTTTATATGTTAATTTTTTTTATATGCTTAATCCATTATTTCTTACTTCTTATAATAACTATATTTACCGTATCATACTAAAATCTAATTTTGTAATTTATAGCATTTTAATACATCAAATTAATTTTTTTTCAAATAAATTAAAATGTTAACTTACCTTTTTTTCTTGATGTTATCCAAATTCATCAAAAAACCTGCAAATTATATTCAAATATTACGATTAAATATTAAATTATTTTACTAAATTATTGCATATTAACATATGGACATAAAATTATAAATAATTTATGAAAGTATTAACTTGCCTTTTTTTCTTGACTTTTCCAATATAATCAATAAAAATGTTTGCATATTACATAATAACATTATATTTAAATATTCAATAATTTAATTTTACTAAATTATTATAAACTATACTTACCTCTAATTTTGAAGATCAAGTCTTGTAGTTGGCACCTTCAAAATGTGAAAGAAATGCAAATGTAAATGCAAAATGCAAAATGCAACTGGAAACGAAAATAATGGAAAGTGTAAGGGAAGGGAAGGAAAAGCATAGGAATAGGGTAAAAATTGGGTTAAATAACTGAAGGGGAAGGGGGAAATTAATTTCGGTCAACCAGATTTGACATATCACTGCGGGGCCATGTGGTGGGTCTAAGAACGCAGCAATTCACTGCATCATCACTGAGGGAGCGACACGTGGCAAGCGCGGGAGGGCACGCCTGATCACGTAGCCAGGCATTGCGTCTTCAACGTTGGGGCGACACGTGGCGAAGAGAAGGAGACGCGCCTGATGATGCAGCCACGTGTTGCATCTTCAGATGAGTGGGCCTCACATGTCGGACATGTGCTTCAAGGCTATAACACAGCGTTTTGATACGTCTTCAGAAAAAAATCCCACCGTTTCTAATTAAAATCTGACACACCCCACTTTTTTAATATAATTTTCAAAAACTTTATTTAAAAAAATGTCCCATAATAATTTGAATGTACATTTCCCACTTTATAATTTAATTTTCAAAATTAAATTAAATACAAATTCATTTCTTTACGGATAATCTCCAACCAGTGATTTATTATTATTATTATTATTATTATTATTATTATTATTATTATTATTATTATTATTATTTTGACGAATAAATTGTTACAATTCCACATATGATGGGTCATTTTTCATCAACTTGCACTATAAAAAGGAGGTCCATGATGTGTGTGTCCATATATATAATTAAGTGGACATTATAGTTTACAGTTGTTTAAGAAATTTTGTTAAATACAAATTTTTAATTGAATATATTGAAATATTTAATTAAGTCCTAGTCCTTTTTTTTTTCCTCTAGTTGGTAGACAATTAAGTCCAAGTTATTTATTCTATATCATAGCCAATTAAGATGAAATTCCCGTGGACTCAAGAAAACTAAAGCATTAATTCTCACATTATTCTAGTCTTTTCTTTTTGTAATTATTTTTTGGCAAACACTTTTATGCAATGATTCTTTTCAAAAGAAAATTGTTATAAAGTTTGGATAAATTTGAGTTGATATGTATCTATATGCTTACCCGTATGATAATTAATTAATTTGACGAAGGTCTCATCATCAATTAATTAATTAATTAATTAAGGCCATAAACAACTACCTACTAATTGAAGCCACAATTCATCACATTAATTAGTTAATTAATCATCATAAAAGTAACTATATAATTTGACAAAGTAGACATAACTGAATTAACAATGAGGCATTATCATATATAAAACCAGCTTTTACAATCAAACAGGCTTAATACAAATTTCAATGCATATTATTTCTATATACAAATCGACAATCAGACTATACATAACAATACCAACAGAAATATTTTATCAGCAGAAGGTGCAATTATATTTCAAAATTATTTTGAATTAAATTGGTACGTAACTTTCAATTTCCAATCACTTTCTCGTGTATTTGTAAGAAAACTGAAAAATATATATATATATAATAATTTTTTTTTGAGATTAATGAAAGTTGCGTATTAACTTAATTCAAAAATTTATTTTAAGGGCCATTAATATTTAATTTCATCAATGGAGGCCGGCGACATAAGTAACTCCAGAGGAAGGCAGCCAAGAATTGCCTGAAATAAAAGAGCCGACGGTGAATTTAACAGCATCGTCAGTACCAATAACATGAAATCCAGGCCATTTTACTCTGCCAGAAATTCCACCTCCAGGCCCTGTATTTGCGTACTCTGCAAAATAAGCTGTTTTACTATAAGAACCTTGTCCAGGCCACTCCGTCCACCCCTTCGAAGAAATAACATCGTCAATCGCCGATTGCATCACCACCGATCTCGAATACCGTTTCCAGGGCCTTCCTAGATACGAAGAATAACTATGCTTCGCCGAAGAAAAATCAGAGCTTGGCATAATATGGCAATTTTGAACCGAAAAGCCGGTGTTTTGTCCAGGGTCAGTTCTTCCATTTGCTAGAATTGCATTGTAACCTCCGCCACGTGGGCGGCGGAGTACTAAATTGGAGCTTTGAAAAACTGCGGCTGAGTTTCCGAATATGAAATCAATTGTTCCGTGTATATCGCATTCTCTGTAGAACTGGCGGAGAGAAAGAGAGTACAAAGTATCTTGGTAGCCTGCAATGTTGCATCTGTAGAGAACTGAGTGATCTGATGCTATGTATAAAGCTAAGGCTTGTTCTCCTTGGGGTCCTGCTGTGTTCTCAAAACCAATATCACGAGCTATGAATCCATCGCCTGTAATTGCTGTGCATCCCGGAAGAAGAAGATGAATATGTTTACTGTTAATTTTGACTTGAATAATGAGGCTATAATTAATAATAACTGTACACATTCTCCGTGATAGCGACAAAAGTAAAATAATAATGAAAATATTTCAATATACTATCCCGTAAGCTCGAAAATATATCCGAATTTTAGTCTAAATGTTATAATCAATAAAAAAAACTGTCTTACTATGAGCCATTACTACTATCGATATACATACATACATATATATGTGTATATATATATTTTTAATAAAAAATCTACAATGCCTTACTTTCTAGGTGAGGGCAATCACACATTGATGAAGCAGTAATAATAATACAAACTTGTCCTCAGCACTCCAACTAATGTTTGAAATTTCATTATATATGTAATGAAGAAAAGTACGTAGAGCTCAACTAACTGCTTTGTCCAGTTCTACGCATGCATGAGAATGAACTCATAGGAATGGATCACCTAGTGCACATAACTGGACCATCCTTTTTATTTTTATTTATTTTTTAAATAAATAAACTAATAAATTGGACAAGAAACAAAAAAAACTACCTAATCTACTCTTAAGAAATATTAATACCTAATTTTAAAGTGATATTAGTTTTCAAATTTATCATTTTTTATTTTTATACTGCATTTATAATTCTTTTTTGATAAAATTGATATAATATTGTAAAAAAAAAAATTCTCGTGAACAAGTTTAAAATTGAGAGCGGATTCATGTGGTGGAGTCGTAGAGATGGAGCAATTTACTCCACTAATTTCTACTAAAAATTAAAATTATTTATACACTCCCTATAATATATAACCCTAAAACATATTTTTTGAAGAATTTTCTTAATTTATGTTTAGAAAAATATGACGAAATATGGCCCTTAATGCCAAATCGTGGATTCACCCCTGCCTAAGATGACATTAAAAATGGAATATATTTATTATTTAGTGATTATACGATATTTTGGTGGATAATTAATTAGGATTAGTCTTGTCGCTTATAAAGAAAAGAATTAGGCTTGTCAATTCCAAGTTCTTAATATAAATAATTTTATAAGCTAAACACGATGCAAGAAAGACAAAACCTGACCACATTTAAATTTAACAAATTTAAGCTACCAGCAAAGCCAAAGAGAGAGAGAGAGAGAATTATACTAACTGAATGGGGCGGTGTCCGGCATGGAAGAGCCACCGCCGACGCTATGATCACCAACAATGATAGTTCTATATTTACCGTCTCCGATCAAAGTAATCCCATCTTTATTAGTACGAATCTTCTCATGATAAACTCCAGCCTTCACATAAATCACAAACCGATTCCCAGTAGCAGCGTTAATAGCTTCTTTAACCGTTTTATAGTTGCCTGTTCCGTCCTGAGCAACCACCACATTGGCCTTCACGGTGGTGGTCTGCAGCAGTTTCCGATCTTTCGCGGATACCCAGTTGGGAAAATCTTGTTTTTCCTCATCAAGATTTCGACTTTTGGTGCTGTTTTTATTTTTACCGGTGATTCTGTTGATAAGGGCTAAAGGGTTGCTGGTCAATTGAGAAAGGTAGTCCATTTTGTGAGAAATATGAGAAGTAAATAGGCTACCGGCGGCGGTGGCTGAATCTTTGCAGGCTTGTTGGTAGGTCAACACAGCACTTAGCCATGTTTGGATATGGTGTTTGTTCTTTACCGGAGATTCTTTGATGGCCAATTGTGACTGCTTTAGCCTTTTGAGAGACATTTTCATGAGCTCGTCGCAATAATCTACATGTCCACAGGAAATTTGGTCTTAGTATAATGCAGCAAAAAAACATTGAAAATGACTGAAATTTAAATTCGAGTTTCAATCATAAATTCGTAATTAAATAAAACAAAGATAGGAATTTAAACAAAATTCACAAATTTGTAAATAAATAAAAATCTGAATTTAAATTCCGAGACCTTATAATTCTAAAACTAACGAATATTATTACCTGTGACGGATTGAACATGGTGATCTTCTTTGATATCCGACTGAGAGCTCAATGATGTGAAAACAGAAGTAGGGAGCTTAGTCTCCGAAATTGTTTTATTAACAAGAACATATGCCATATGAAGACGAGGAAATTCATTTGCCTCCATCATAGTTTGGAGACAGAGAGTAGGATATCTAGTAAAATTGCATTTTTTTGAAGTTGAATTTGGAAATTATCATAAACATGAGCACCACATGAAGCGATGAAGACTTGTAGTAGCCAAAAGATAATAAAATATTGTGACATTGTTAAATCGAAATCAAAGAAAAGAAATGAAAATTAATATGGTGAGTGTAGGAGTATAAGGGATTGATATATATAATGAAGGGAGGATTTTGAAAAGAGCACATATTAGTGTGTGTTCAATGGTCTATTCTTATGAGTGTTGACAAGGAGAAAGTGGTGCCAAATTTCAAGTCTTTTCTTGCCGGGCTATAGTCCCACTTTATGTAAATTCTTCTTTGTGGGTCTCATTACCCACTTTTGTTTTTTGGCTTCCAATACTTTACATAATATATATATACACACACACCCATTGTGCATTTTTGTACAATACGTACTTATGTTGATTTTTATCGATCAATTCATAAAGTTTTTATTGATCAATTCAAAGGTAAAATATTACATTTTCACTATTTTTATAGTCTAAAACGATCTTTTTCACAAATATAACTAATTTTTATTTTTAAAACTTAAAGTATACTAATTCTTTATCCATATAATAATTAGATGTTATTCCATATACTTTAAATGAGATTATGTGTCATCAGAACCAAAAATAATTAATGTACAATCTCATCATTTAAATTTCTACAAATTATGCTTGAACATAAAGACCCATAATTAGCTAGGCGATGGAACTCTCACCTCCCCCTACGGATATTGACCGAGCTACGAAAAAAGTTAAGAGGAGATCAGAATTCTCCTTTCCATCTACATACAGAGATAGCCTGTTGAATGGAGCAGTTTTGGAGTCCTCTATGGAGGAGGTATTTGATTCTATGGAGGTTAACTCAGAGGCAAGGGATGTTAATATTGATCGATCTGGAACCATTCCTGTGGTGCAATTTTCGGAGGGTCTAAAGAACAAACTTTCGACGACACTTGGTAAGGTAGTAGTCATTAGCCTCTTGGGTAGGACAATTGGTTACAAGGCACTTAGCTCCAGGATTCAAGCCCTTTAGGGTTTGTCTGATGCTAAAATCTTGGATACTGGCGGGGACTTTTTCCTAGTCCAATTCTCTAATGAGAATGAATAAAATGAAGTGTTATACGAGGGTTCTTGGGAAGTGAATGGGGCGTATTTGCTGGTGCAAAAATGGAGCCCTAGCTTCAGGGTCTCTAATGAAACAGTAAACCATATCACAGCTAGATTCGTTTGCCTGAGTTACCACTACAGTATTACTCTTGCAATGTCATAACTGTTATAGCTGAAGCCATTGGTCCAGTGGCCAAAATTGATTATAATACCAGTGAGCTTCACAGAGGCTGATTTGCTTGCGTAGCAGTCTTTATTGATCTCAAGAAGCCATTGGTTTCTATGATACAGATAGAAGGTGAAATCTAAAAAGTAGAATATGAGAATCTGGATAAAATTTATTTTCATTGTGGAAGATTTGGGCACTTTAAATCTCATTATCCTTATAAGAATACTAATAATTGTCAAAGAGCAGATGGTGATGTCCCATTGGAGATGAATCTCGATGAAAATTCTGGGCAATATAGAGCATGGATGGTGGTGGAGAAACAAAAACGAAATGCCAGATCTATCGCCACTAATTCAGGGAAGAATCCCGATAATGTAGGAGCAAGATCTCGCTTTGCTAGTTTGAAGGAGGATAATGGAGATAAAATCGGTGGAGATTCTTATGATAAGGATAATAATTCTACCCAAGATCAACCACTTGCTAAAGAGGATATTACCGACCGGAGAATGACACTTGAATCATGTGGGACCAGATCTCTGGCTACACGTGGGAGAGGAGGCATGAAAAAAACCAGCTTAACACGTGGCCATTTAAAGAAAACTAAAAAGTCAATACTGGTAAAAATAAAGCAATACTTGGGGACTTCTTTGAATTTAAAAATAGAACTATTCTAGAAGACAACATCATGCCTCTACCATCGACTCTCAATCCTGAACTTCATACAGTTGTTGGAAAGCTGAGAAAGGAGAACCGTCCCCTTTCTAACCCTACCTCGAGTGTGGATATGGAGATAGTACCCTCTATTCCTCACAACATGGGCCAATTTGAAAGTAGACCTCTTAATTTAGCGGCAACTAACTTGTCTTCAGGTAAATAGCTTATGCTTTTGGATAATATGGCTTTGAATAATGATGTTGTTGATTCAAATGTGGATGACGAGTTTGTCTCTGAAGATGAGGGGCCTTTGAACCCTTATCTATGCGAGGATTGAGTTGCTTTGTTCACATTTTCTTTCTTTCCTTTCTTTGTTATGTTGATTATTACTTGGAATTGTTAGGGAACGAAAAGCCCCTCCTTTATGAGTACTCTCAAATGTTTTGTTCAATGTCATAATCCAAAGATGTTTGTTCTCCTTGAACCTTGTATTAGTGGCATCTTGGCATATAAGTGTATTTTTAAAATTGATTTTACCCACTCCCACAGGGTTGAGGCGATGGAGTTTAGTGGGGGGATCTGGGTTTTATGGCAGAATGATTGGGATATGGATATTATCACCAACATTATTCAATTTTTTCATTTGCATATTAGGATCGGTAATAAATTCCTCTGTTACTTTACTGCTATTTATGCTTATCTTGTTCCTTCTATTCGAGGCAAGCTTTGGCCACTTTTGCAGGATATTAATTCTCATACTATTGATCCTTGGATCATTATGGGCGATTTCAATTCCCTTTTGTATGTGAATGAGAGAAGAGGAGGGTCCCAAAGTACATCTAGTGTTAGCCTCCCCTTCTTGGAGTGGGTTAATTCCTCTAATCTCATTGATGTTGGATATAGAGGATCAGACTTCACTTGAAAGAGAGGCAACCTTCAAGAGAGGCTTGATCAGGGTATATGTGATAGTGTATGGAGATTTCATTTTCCAGAGGGCAGGATATTCCATTTTGCCAGATTATTTTCTAATCACCGACCTTTATTATTGAAGTTTGATAGTTATCAGCCTCCTAAGGGTACTCGTCCTTTCCGTTTTCTTCAGGCTTGGCTTACTCATTCGGGTTTCCATGACTTTGTTTGGGATAATTGGAAGTTAGATGACAGTCTTATGAGCTCTATTGAAGCTTTTACCAAGAAGTTGTAAGCTTGGAATCAAGTTGTTTTTGGTAATAATTTTAAGTAGAAGCACACTCTTTTGGCCCGCATTTCTGGCATTCAGAGGGTTCTATCTTATAGGCAATCCCCTTCCCTTGAAAATCTAGAGCTTGTTCTTTGGGCTGAACTTAACCAAATCCTTTTACGTGAAGAGCTTCTTTGGTTTCAAAAGTCACGAAGTGATATGATTTTATAGGGAGACAAAAATATTGCTTTTTTTTCACCAAAAAACTATTCGTCGAAGGAAAAGAAATTGGATTGAATATCTTCAAGATAACAATGGTGTCTAGCTAAACAATCCTGTTCTCCTTTGAAATTTGGCTATGAATTTTTTCTCATTTCTTTATGCAGAAGAGTGTGCTAACTGTCCTATTATCAGCTCAGGGGTAGATTTCCTTTTCTTGGGGACCACTTGGCCAACTTAGGTAAGAACTTTTCCAACTAGGAAATTTGGGCAGCTCTTTTTGAGATGAAGCCTTGGAAAGCTCCAAGCATCGATGGCATCTACGCGGGTTTCTATCAAACACAATGGCATGTGGTAGGCCATGACATTTGTAAGAAGGTGAAGTGTGTTTTACAAAGGGGTCAGATGGATCCCTAAATGAGCAAGACTTTCATCTGCTTAATTCCTAAAGTGGATGTGCTAAAAACTATTTCTCAGTTTCGGCCTATTGCTCTTTGCATTGTGCTTTATAAAATCATCACGAAGACTATTGTTAACAGGTTGAAAATTATCATGCCTTTTTTGGTTGGCCCAACTCAAACAAGTTTTATTTCGGGTTGTCACATAACAGAAAATGTCATTATAACCCAAAAGGTTATTCACTTTATTAGAATTAAGAAAGGAAAGTTGGGTTTTATGGCCATTAAGGTAGATTTAAAAAAAGTTTATGATCGTATCAGCTGGGCATTTCTTAAGGATACTCTCTCTGATGTGGGGCTAACTTCAAATCTTATTGGAGTTATGATAGGTTGTGTTAAATCTAGCTCAATGCAATTACTTTGGAATGGTAAACTCAATAAACCTTTTAACTTAGGCTGGGGTTATGCCAGGGTTGCCCTCTTTCGCCCTATCTCTTTGTGCTTTGCATAGAGAGACTTAGTCATGACATCTTTGAAGCTATTAGTGTCGGTTACTGGAAGCTGATTCAGCTCAATAGGGGCAGGCCTCCTTTGAGTCACCTCTTCTTTACGGATGATCTAATTCTATTTGCCAAAGCTGATTTGTCATATGTTTGAATCATTAATTCAGTTTTAAACCATTTTAGTAGTTGTTCGGGTCAAAGGGTGAATGCCCAGAAAACCTATGTGTATTTCTCCAAGTATATGGCTATTCAAAATAGAAGGTTGCTCAGCTCTAATTTGGGTTTCAAAGAAACTTCAGATCTGGGCAAATATCTTGGGATGCCACTCCTGCACAATAGAATATCCAGGAATCATTACAGGTATATTCTTAATCGCATGAGGACTAAGATTGCCAATTGGTATTCCTCTTAGATTTTGATTACTAGTATAATCATTTTGGCTAAGTCAGTACTGGCCACCATGCCTTCTTATGTTATGCAAGCTTCTATCATCCCTGCAACACTTTATGTGTATTTTGATAAAATTATCCGTCGATTTATGTGGGGAGAAAATACTGACTCGAAGAGTTTGGCACTTATCTCTTGGAACAGAGTTTCTAGGCCTAAGGGTGTTTGAGGTTTAGATTTTTAGGACCCTTCTCTTGTTAATTTTCCTTTCATTATGAAACTTGCTTGGCAGCTTTTTACAAACAAGAATCATTTTTGGGTCAGTATTCTTGCTGCTAAGTATAAATTTAATATTATTTCTAAAGCTTGTCCTATTGCTCATCGTTATAGCACTCCTTTGTGGAAGGGTATTTGCAGAAGTTGGGGTAGTATAACTACCCATGCTATCTGGTAGATAGGAAATGGTTTAAGAATCAATTTTTTGCTCGATAGATGGGTTCTTGGAATAGGTAATACTCTATTTCACTTGTGGTTAAGCCTATCCCTGAAGATTTGATCATTCAAAATGTGGCTTACTTTGCTAATGATCATAAGGGATGGATTTGGTGACTTTTTAAAGAATTCTTTCCTCATAATATCACTCTAAAACTTACAGCTACTTGTCCTCCTCACTCTTAAGCTAATGAAGATTTAATTATTTTGGACCTTTCCCTTACTGGAGATTTCACTATCAAAACAACCTACCTCTCTTTGAGGAATAACAATGTAGATGTGGAAGATCAACTCTGGAATCATATATGGAAGCTGAGAGTTATTCAAAAAATTAAAACTTTCTTTTGGTTTTCTTTAAATAATGGGCCGATGACGAATGCAGAGAGGTTGAGAAGGCATTTTTCTTATTCTAGCGAGTGCTCTGCTTGTGGTGGCATGAGAGAAGACATTTTGCATATTTTGTATGATTGTATTGTAGCTGTCCAGTTCTAAAGCTTTATTCTTCCTATTGTTCAGTTCAACTTGTTTATGGAGGCAGAGGATCTTCAGGATTGGATGAGATATAATTTGCAGTCCCGTAAAGTTTATATGGATGGTATAAGGTGGTCGGAGCTCTTTGCTACTGGTTGTTGGAATCTTTGGAAGAACATGAACAATTTTATTTTCCAAAACACTCACAGACCTTTTTTTTTCTTCTTGTTAAGGATGTGAAGTCTCTTACCTAATATGGTTTAGATGTTTTGAATCGTTGCAATTCAAATGGCAGCAACAACTCTATGTCTATGAGTGTAATTTGGTCTCTCTCCCCTCTCAATTTTTTCAAGCTCAATTTCAATGCTTCTGTCACCTTCTATGGAGGAATTGCAATTTGTGGTAGCCTTTTTAGAGATCACTAAGAAAGTTGGTACTGTAGCATCCCTATTTAAATTATCCAAAATAATAAATAAATAGATCCGACAAAAATAATAAAATAAGTGCATTAAAAAATAAATAAATAAATTGATATTTATATTCTAATTTGGGGACTTAATTGTATTAAGAGGGGAAGTTTTGAGGCTTGAATAGAGTTATTTTGGGTTGGAGGGACTAAAATGGGAAATTACCAGAACGACATCGTTTTGGCTTGGCACTTAAAACCCTCCCCTTTTTCCCAACTTTTTTTTTCATTTCCTTTATGCAGCCACCCTTTTTCCCCTCTTCCCCTCTCCCTCCTTCTTCATCCGTCGTTGACTCCTCTCCTCGCCGACCGCTGCCCGCCGACACCACTTGTAAGCCGCCATCAACGCCACCACCTTCGATCTTCCCTCCCCACCTCCTCACTGTGTTGGACAGCGCCTCTTTACCTCCCTTCCTTGCTCAATTTTGCAAGAAAATCCACCTTTAGTTCTTACTATTTCTTCCTCCATCAACTAATAGGTAAGTCTCTTTTAAATATCTAGCTAGTAGATTATAGAAAAGGGATTTTAGAAGGAGATAAAAGTTTGGATTTGGGGTTTTTGGTTAGTGGAAAAGCAAGAGGAGCATGAATAAAGTTAAGGATTGTTTTTATTTTATTAATAACTCTATTAATTTTTCTTAGGAACTCTGCATTTATTAAAAAAATATGAATAATAAAAATAAACATAATAAAATGCGAAAATAATATAAATTTAATGAATATGCTTAGATTAATTGATTGAAAATTTAATATGGCTTTTTTTTTATGTGCAAGAATTATTTATTTACTCTAGTTAAGTGTTGGTATTTACCTTTGGTTAGAGATTTAAATGAAATTAATGATATTTTTGGTTTAGAGGCCGCTGTAGGTTATAAATTATGAAAAAAAAATTAAGGATGTTTTGTTTAGGGCTTGCTGTAAGTATAAAAAAAGGGTATGAAATTAATGGTATTGCGTGCAGGATTTAATTATTTATTTTAGTTAAGTGTTGGGGGTTAAGGAATTTATATTGAAGGTTGCTGTAATTAAGGAATTTATATGAAATTATGGGTTATGTAGAGAAACAAGAGGAAAAAGAAGCAAGGTGAAGGACAAAAGCTTGCCTTGGTTTTGGAAAAAATGGAAGAAATAGTGACAAATAGGTATGTGTTTAAGCAAATCCATTTTTCTAATATATATATATATATATATATATATATATATATATATATATATATATATATATATATATATATATATATATATATATATATATATATATATATTATGTTAGTTAAAATCTTAAAGTGAGAGTTGGTTTTTGATGGTAATGGTAGTAAGGGTGTCATAATTGTTTAATTGCATGATGGGTAATATGTTTAGGCCAAATAAAAATTCTTTATGTTTTTAGTTTTAGAAATTAAGAATTAATAAGGTACTTTATAGATAAAATATGTTAAGTATAGTCTAAATTAATTATTTCGAATACCATAAAAGTTTAAGTGAGCTATTATGACAATATAAAACCATTGCGATTTATAGTTTACGAAATATACCTCAAATTTTGGGTTAATGTACGTTTATGGAGGACCCAAAATTGAACCCGATTGGTGGTAGGTGATTGAATTATATGAATAAGCAAGTTATATAAAATAAGTAGGTAATTATAAGTTAGAGTAGTGTCGTTAATTAAAGAAGGGTACATAATAGAGCACATGAGTATGCAACTATATATGAGATTTATATGGCTAAATGTTTAGGCCTATATTAGTGAATGAGGCATAATTAATTGATAAGCTTAGAACGCTTCGTGAAAAATTGTGACTTTGCAAGACAGTCAAATGGATAACCTTAAGGATATGTAACGCAGAGTTAGGGAAAGAATTCAATTAAATAAAAGAGGTAAGTGCTAAATAAAAATAATGTTGGAAGTTAAATTACTTAATTGCCCTTAGTAAAAGCTAGATAGAAATTGGAGTAATAGGATAAAATTGGCATGCCAATTAGGGGAACATGTAGCAGTATTGCGTCTTGATGTGGTTACCGAACGCATGGCTCCGAGAGCTCATTTGGCAGATATAATTGATTGAGTTAGTAGGCTGCATGGTTCCGAGAACTCAGTCCACATGTGTGTGTGTGTGTATTCTTAAATGTGTGAGTAATTAAATATCAATTTTGGTGAAAATGATGTCGATGGACCGTATAGTTCCAAGAACTCGGTTCTACATTTGACTCCTGTTTATCCAACTCGTCTTATAATTTCGTCAAATTTTACTTAGGGCAATGCTATCTAAAAATATTAATTTGTTTTTTTTACTATGGCTATGTCATACTTGAACTAAAAACCAGGTTTTATTTTCTTCAGAAATAATGTTGGTTGACATGTTAATGGAACTTGTGATGATATAAATTTTGTGTTTATGTGAACTTGTTATTTAGTTTATATAGATTGGCTGTTAACACTAGAAATGGACCTAGTTGTCGATGCATATGAATTCTTGTTTGCTTATGCATATGCTTAGTTAAATAAATTTGATTTTTATTAGAAAAATAGAATTGCTTAAATACCACTAAACTATGTGCTTAGCACGTGGTTTGTTTTCGCACGTAGGTCAGGAGAAGGTTCTTGAGGAAGATGATAGTTAACCATCACCAAAAGAGCTCGAACCACTACAGTGAAGTAGAAGAATTCTGAGGTGGAAGCTCTACAGCTCTTTCATTACATTTCGTTATTTTATTGACATGTACACCGTACTTGGAAAAGTTAAAGTTATATGTAAATATCATAGATCAATGTATTGTAAATTATAAAGTGACAAGAATCACTTATGCCTTGCTTGCATGCTTTTGGATTTTGTGATTTACAAATATAGGAGGAAAGGCAACAATTAGTGTGTTGGGGTTTGAATTGGAGATGGATGGTAGGGTAGATATAGTTAGAAGTGTTTTGAAATTTTTTTAGGGGGTTTTGACGAAAAATAAGGAAAATTCTGCCGAAATTTTTAATATTTGAATAGTACCCCCAATATAATTTCTTTGCATGTGTAAAAGAAAATTTAATCTGAATGTGACACCGGTATTCGGGTCTTTTACTGACCGTGTATTAGGTATTACAGGTGCAATAGATATGTGGTCAAACTTGAGATTTGTCCCGTACTTGTTGCAAAGCTCTAGAGTATTTATTATGGCCTTAGAAGAGCCAAAGAAGAGGGCTTTAAGAACATAGTGATTGAATGTGACAACAAGGTTGCTATTGAAATGGTTTGCGCGAATTGTGTGGTTAACTTGTCTTGCAACACACTTGTGAATCTCATTCGGATTGCATTGAAACAATTTACCAACATATCACTCAGTCATATGCATAGAGAGACAAACTTTGCGGCGGATTTTTTGGCTCACCTTGCTCATGGTTATCCTCAAGGTTATCATGTTTTAAATTCGATTACTCATGGGTTAGAGAACTGGTTGTATCATGATCTTGTTGGAGTCTCTTATGCTTGTTAGGTGTTTGTGTTTGTGAGCTTTGCTCACCTTCAGTTACCAAAAAAAAAATTCTACAAATTAATATACAATTAGTATTATATATATAATAAAAGTATAACAATGTGTCTTTTTGGGATACTTCAACAGCGAAATTGATTTCAATGTACTGAATGGTTTCAAATGAATTTCGTTATCTTTTACTCTCTAGTCTCTATTAAAAAAAGAGCAACATAAATTTAAAAAAAAATAGAGAAGTAAATATTAATGTTTCAATAACTAAAAAAATTAAATATAGATTCATAATTATTTTTTGGTAGATTATCCTTTTTTTTCTGTAAAAAAAATATATTTTTCCACACGATTTAAGATGGTAAAAATGTAGATTCTCATACATAAGCAGAAGGATAAATTTGTAGCTGAAAAATATTTCAAAAACAAAAATTATATAAAAGTTTTTTATTTAAAAAAAAAAGAAAAATTAAATCAAAATATCGTAAAAACTCGTATAACAGCCCAAAAACATTCTAAAAAAGTATCGTTCTAGAACTTTTTGTATAAACTATACATATATCGTTCTAGAATCGGGCTGGTGCGGTGGTTACTTATTAAGCATCATTTTTACATGCATCCATCAGCAGTGACAGATCCTAAAAAAAAAATAAAATTAGAGAGGTTTGGTTTAGTGTTCTTAGGTAATTTAAAAATATTTGGTAAAACTTTTTAATTCGCTACTGCTAGTTGATTCTTATTTTCATTAGCTGCTATTTTAAATAATTTATTTTGAAATATTTTTCATTAACAAATGGCCGACTCTTTTTTATTTAAGTTATAATATTTCTTTATTAATTATAAATTTTTCAATTATTTATATCAATAATTTTTATAGATAATAACAATAAAAATAACACTCAAATATATATTTATACGCATATAATATAATATTATATATATATTATTAAATATTTATAATATATTTTAATAAGCATTAGTTATTAGTTTTCTGTTATCATTAATCACGCACTATTGACTATTAGTTATTACGAACCTCTATCTTATATCATTTAATAAACCCTTATATAGTGACTCTTTTTCTATTGTGTTTGGTGTGAACTATGGTGTGAACTAATATCAAGATTTGCAAACAAAAGTAGATAATTACGTGAGATTGACACATAACTATATATGATTACGGTGTTGAATTAACCAATTGGAATCCATATATGTTATTGCTATTAATTATTCATTATATAGATTTTTTTTTTTTTAATCAAAGTTCCAACATATCACTCGAGATGCCTAATTAAAGCTTAATTTTCCAACTCTCTTTTTTATCTTCATCACTTAACCAACATTAATTGATGGACTTGTAAAAATCATAGCCGTTAGTGTGAATTCATTTTTAAAAACGTTTCCTTAAAAAGAATACTAATATTTTTCGATTCAATCCCTTTGAAAAATCTATAAAAGCTAGTAGAAAACAAGAAAGAATTTCTTTCCTTTTTCAAAAACATCTATTTGGAAAAATTTTAGTTTGGAAAAGAAATTTATTTAGTTAAGTCAAACCATTTTGTTTTTTTTAAAAAAAATATTTTTAATACAACGACTGATTTGTGTGTATGAATAAAGTGATTTTACATTTTAAAATTTTTATAGAATAATCATTTCTCATTCTGTTTGTAAGTAGAGCACATTTTTACTGTTTTGATCCGGATAGAACACCACCAACTTTAAGAATTTGGACCTACATATACGTACAAATCTTAATATGCTCAAAACTAATTGGTCTAAAAGATTTTGTTATCCATCAAAATCCATTAAAATGAGTGTTAGCCTTTTAAGTTAATAAGCCTCACACATTATAATTCTTCTGATATTGGGGTTTTATTTTTTATTTTTAGTGTTAATTATATTTAAATTTAGAGTTTGGTGTGAGATTGAACAAAATTGTCGAAATTGGTGTGTTAAAAAATGACATCTGATTTGCCGTTTTACGTCTGAGTGTGCCTATGAGATTAGAATGCCACACGATTCTTATTAATGAATATATATATATATATATATATATATATATATATATATATATATATATATATATATATATATATATATATATATATAGCAGTATTAACAAAGGTAGAAGCATAGTAGGATAATTACATAATGAATAGTTACAGCTAGAAGTCTACACCAAGAAGGACTCTATCCCTTTCACTCCCCCGCAAGTTGAAGAGGGAGGGAATGAACTTGCAGCTTGTCTCGAAGAAGCTGAAATCAGCCTCTTGCCAAAGGTTTAGTAAAATGTCAGCAGTTTGATTCACAGTTGAAATGTAACGTACAATAAGAGCCTTAGATTTCACCTTATCCCGTACAAAGTAAAAATCAATATGTAAATGTTTGCTGTGACTATGGACTAGCAATGAGATAGACTGCATTGAGGTTATCACACCATAGTATAGGAGGCTTGGACAAGCAAAATCCAATTTCACGAAGTAGCATAAGTAACTAGCTGAGTTTAGAAGTGACAGAAGCAATGGACCGATATTCAACTTCTACAAAAGACTGAGATACCATCCTCTGTTTTCGAGAAGATCAAGAAATCAAACATAAGCCAAGGAACATGACAAAACCTGTACTTGACTTGCGGTCATCTAGATAGCCACCCCAATCTGCATCAGAGAAGCAATTCAACTGAGATATATTAGTTTTAGAAATGAACAGGCCATGATCAAGAGTACCCTTCAGGTACTGCAAAATACGTTTAACAGCACTCCAATGATGAACAATGGAAGCATGCATAAACTGAGATACTTTGTTGACTGCAAATGAGATATCAGGTCTGGTAAATGTAAGGTATTGAAGACTGCCTACAGTGCTTCGATAATGATTGGGATCCAAGAAGAAATCACCATCTTTTAGAGCCAATTTGTCCGCTGGATTAGCTAGAGAAGAGATCAATTTCCTAGAAATCATCTCGAATTTTTCGAGAATTGCTTTGGTGTACTTAGACTAAGTGAGAAGCAAGCATTGATCCGACCAAACAACTTCAATTCCTAAAAAATAGAAGAGTGTTCCTAGGTTTTAGATGGCAAACTATTGTTTAAGAAAAACAAGCAATTTGTTTATAAGTATACAATCAGTCCCAATCAGAAGAAGATCATCAACATAAATGTGACAATATAGTCTCACATCATTAGAGATAAAATAATATAGAAAGCAATCCATTTTAGAACCAACGAATCCAAATGACAACAGAGCAATAGTGAGCTTCTCATGCCATATGTGTGGAGCTTGCTTCAGACCATATAAGGATTTCTTCAACTTGCAAACAAAGTGAGGATAAGAAGGATCCTCGAACCCTTTAGGTTGTTCCATATATACCACCTTATTAAGATCACCATGTAGAAAAGCATTGGAGACATCCAATTGCAACACACGCCAGCTAAGGGAAATTGCTAAGGTAAGAATCAACCAAATTATAGTGGGCTTAACAACCAGACTAAAGGTGTTTGTTAAATCAAGGCCCGATCATTGATGGAAGCCTTTAGCCACTAGCTTGGCTTTGCGACGTTCAATCGATCCATCAGGCAAAGTCTTCGTCTTAAATACCCACTTACAACCTATGATATTAGCACCAGGAGGAGCTAGAACCAAGTCCTATGTGCTGTTAGAGATCAAGGCATAATACTAAGCCTTCATAGCTTATCGCCAACAGGCTTGCTTTTAAGCTTGTAAATATATAGTCGAATCACCTTTTATAGTGTGAGAGATAAAGGCTTTCGGTTTTAAGGACCTAGTTTGAGATCTAGTGGTCATGCGAGGAGGCAAAGGTTCAACCGACAAGGTCATATCAGTAGTGTGAGTTAGCATAAGACCCAACATACAAGTAGCAGATTCAGTGGGAGTAAGAGGACCATAAGGTCGTAAGTTGATAGCTAGAGGCAAAGCAGGAAGCTCAATTTGCCCAGGCAAGGGGACTGGTTGGGGAGAGGAAAGTGTGGACAGAGTCAAGGGAGGCTATGTAGGTGGGATAGCAAGTGGCGCATGAAGGTTTGTAATGTAGGGTCATTTGGAGAAGGAGGTTCATGCTGATGGGAAATAGGAGAAGGGCACAATGATGGAGAGAGAGCTGGCTGGGCAAAAAGCGAAAAGGTGATAGTGGACATGTTCAAGAGAGGTGGAGCTGAGTTATGGATACCGAGAGCTTATTAATGGAGCACCTCAATTGGAAAATCTTGTTCAGAAAGGAGCACATGGCGTGAGATAAATAATTTGTGAGTAAGAATATTATAACATTTATAACCTTTTGTGCAATTTGCTATAACCCAAAAAAAATACATCTAATGGAACGAGAATCAAGCTTATGGGAAGCATAAGGGCGAAGCCAGGGATAGCAAATGTCACACCCTTCTCGGAACAGTCCTTATCGAAATGAGACTTAGCTGAAGACAGTAAGTTTTTTTTTCACCGAACAATTCAAACCACTTGAAAATACTTTTACAATAATTCCAAAATCAAATAACAGTCTTATAAACAATTTAAAACAAACACTAAACATCATATCAAAACTTATACTATTCATACATCCAAGACAAATAAACATATATTCAAAATATCATTCAAGCTTTTACCTTAATAGTCTAAGTATATACATGCCAAAAGCTTACATCAACTAACACAAAAATCTTCTCTTCCAATCTGGACCTTCAATGTACTGTGCTCCCGCAACACTTCGGAACCTGCACGCAGTAAATACTACGTGCTGAGCATTAAATATGCCTAGAGGTGACTACTAATCCAAGAATTTCCCACGAAAAAGCATAATTTTGTAATTTATTCTACCGCTATTCTTATTCTATTAAACATTTTCTTATATTTCAGTTATCAGAATTCATGTTACTTATTCGTATTTTGGTAACTATTGTTCTTTATTTCTAAACTTTCAACTTTACTTTGTAGTATTTTTCTTAGGTAGATCGATATCAGATTTACTTTTACCTTTATCTTAATGTTTACTATAACTTTTTACTCTTTATTACAACTTTCACTTTATCTTCTAGTCATAGCAATTTAATTATCATATCATTTAACAATGTGAATTGGCACTCGTGTCTTTACTAGTACCAAAATAAACTAGTTTTAATACTTGTTTTACTGGTCAATTATTCAATCTGTATTTTAATTTCACTTTTTACTATTTATTCTATTACTTTACTTTAACTTTAGTCTAATAAATACATTACTGTTAAAAAGGTTTATAAGCTTAATCGCAAAGCGATATAGCTATTTTGGAATACTTTGTAGTCAGAACTTTCTTTCCTTCTTTTATACATTTACTTATATTTAATTATCTGTTTAGGACTTCTATCTTCTACTTTTCTTTCATTGCATAATTCTATACCTTTATATCGTTTTACTTTTCATTTAATTTATCTTTAGAAAAGCATTACCTAAACGTTAAATTTCAGTTCATTTTAATATCATTACTTTTTAACTTTAAACAGGAACATTAATACTATTTTTCAAACTTGTCATTATTTTTATAGTAGTAATTGGTACAAAAAATACCAATCAATTAAAAATTATCTTTTTCACGTAAAACATAATATATTTTAAATTCTTATAAAAGTTTAATTACACATTGCTTTAATGTTTTATTCTTATAAAACCTTTCTTTTTCTTTTCTTATTTAATTACACTTTTCAGAAATCTTTACAGATTTATATCAACTTTGCATTTTCTTTCAAACAAATCGTCTTTCGATATAACTTTTATATTTCATTCAATTAAACGGTACTTATTTATTCATTTCAATTTGCCCCTAGTGCCATACAATAGAATTTTCAGATAGGATACGCGAAACGTGGACCCCACATGGCCACAACAGAGAGAGAAGTGATTCCCCCAAGGATATCATTTCCCACAGAGCAGATAATAGAACAGAGAATGCCATGATGATTAGAGATCCAGGCCATACCATAGCAAGTCGCCATGACTTGCACTGCGGTAAAGTGTGTCCCTATGTCTAGCCATTTATATCCTGAACAAGAATAATAATACCTGTTTATCGCTAAGGACAAATATAATCAATTACATTTGTACACGTTTCAGAATATTTAAAAATCTTTAATCTCTTTCTTTTATTTATCATTACACTTTATTATGATCAAATGCACTCTTTTGTGTCTTTGATTACTCATTAGCTTTTTGTCCATTTATTCACTTTCTCTTTTTCAGTCACTTTTGTGAATTATTCTTCGGTAATTCACTCAGATACTTAAACTTTTCAATTTTTTTTATACAGATTATAAATCATGAATTATGACATTATAATTCACAATTTCCTTTTATTCTTTTTGAATAATTATTTGCGAACTATTTTTCAATATTTTTAGGCTTAACGTTTTTACAATTTTTCCTTTTTCAATCCAACTTTCAATTATTCGATATGCCGGCTTTTATTTCGTCGGCAAAATATTTTTATAATCTTTTACTCTTTTAATACTTTTTTGTTGACTTCTTTATTTTGTTACTTTTTTCGCAATTAGAAGTTTTATTAATATAATTTATTATTTTATATCTCAAAAATACATAATTTGACTTTTTCTATTGAATTATTCATTTCAAATACATAATTATAATTTTGCCATTATAACATTTATTTCCACTTTTATGATATAATTTCTTCCATTATTCATCTTTTATTCTTTATTTTACTATTTCGGGTAAAATTACATTTTAGTCCCCATACAACAGAAACTCTATCTTTTCGAACTGTTAGGCCTTCAAAATTACCATTTTACCCTTGTTAAGTATTTCTTACTTATTTTTACTCGTTAATTACCTACTTTGGCAAAATTATCATTTTGCCCCAAAACTTTTATTTTCTTTTATTTAAGTCCCTTTTCCATTTAAAACTCATTTTATCTTTATTTTATTTACATATCAATTTAATTCCATCATTTCCATTTATTTATGAATTATTTATCAATAATTCATTGTTCTTATTATTTTTATGACCCAATAATTATTTTGAAAAGTTCGTCGATTTACTTTTTATTTCTTATCATTGATATTAATTAAATTTCACATTAATTCATTATTTTTGTCATTTTTATACAATTATGCATTAAAAATTCAATTATTCTCATTGTACATACTCACATAAAATTTCCAATAAAATCCAAATCAATTCAATAAATTCCACTAAAATTTATTTATGCATTCTTTATTAGTCATTACTATTTTTCACCAAAATAATCACTTAATTCACTCTAAAACACAATTTTCATTTGATACATACACTATACATAATCTTAAAAATTTCTAAATTAATTTCAAATATTCTCTAAAAATTTATAGACATCAATTATCAAGTCTATTATTAATTTAAGCTAACATACATTAATTTCATGCATTTTTCTCATTATTTCTTCACCTAGGTAATTCGGCCATCAACATTTTTCCACCTTAAGAAATTTCTTTCTTTCATTAAAACCTTTATTCCATTTCCTCTCATGCTTAATTTCATTTACCCTAACATAATTTCATTAATTAACAATTTTACATATTTTTATCTTAATTACATAATTAAGAAAAATTCATATTAATAGGAAAACTAGAGGATTTTGTAGTCACTTACCTTTTTCCAAGCTTAATCTTTCTTAAGTCTCTCTTTTCTTCACTTGACACCAAGCAAAACGCCATCCATCCACAAATTCCTCCTTGGCCGAAATCTTTAAGCTTCCTAACCTCAATTTCTTGTCCTCAAATGAAAAATCCAAGCTCATAAGTAGCTTATACACCTCAAAAACTTTAAGAACACATCAAAAAATCAATTAAAATCACTTAAATTTTCAAGTTCCATCTTACCTCTTTTTTTTTCTTCACTTGATTCCTTGCCTTCCCTTACTCAAATCACTTGCTTAAGGCCACTAGGATGACCTAGAGAGAGAGAACTTCATCTTTTATGTTGAGGTTTAAAAGATATTTGGGGTAGAAGAAGAAGAAATCATAGGGAGAGAGAAGAAGGAGAGGATTCGGCCACCATGAGAAAAGGGAGGGAGAGCTGAAAATTTTGGAAAATTCTCAAATTTTCTAGCCTCTTATATCCTTTCTAATGGGCCCAAAAGTGGGCTTAAATGGTGGGCTTAGCCCAATTTAAAATTAAGGCCCATTTATGCCTTCTTAAAGCCTAATTCACTTTCTCTCTCTTTCTCACTTCAAATCACTCCAATTTTGATTTCATCATTCTTAAAACATCAAAAATAGGTAGTACATAAAATTTTGGCTCAATCGGAGTCCGTTATTGGTCCGATTCAAACTTATCGGTCCGATTCGATAACTACTGGTGTCACCGAAAAATTCAATTCTCATCACCAAAATATTCTACATAAAAATTCATGTAGGCACGCAAAATCTGACAATATTCAGAGTTCGTTTACTATTTTTAATTATTTATACAAAATCAAGTTTTCTTCCATATCAGGGGAATCGACTCGTTAACTTTTTCGTATTTTTGACTTTTGGAGGTCCAACTGACCTCAAATTCACTTCAAATTTCAACTTTAGGCTCACCATGACCATTCCTTTCAAATGGTCCAATAAAATATTTTCGACTTTCGGGTGTCCCTTCGGGCCCGAAAAATACTATTCACTGTCGGAAAGTACTATTCATAGCTGACCCGATGTTAAGGCCATTACAATTCTCCCCTACTAAAAAAAATTTCGTCCTCAAAATTTACTTATAACACAGAGTAGAGGATGTCATACAGTTGTGTTACCAAGCTTCTTTCACATTTCATAATTCCAAAAGATCTCTGCCAAAAAAACTCACATTTAAAATTAGTCAATTTTTATCAGTTTCTCTTTTCCTAAATATATCATTCTAAATGTAGATTCCTTTCATATCTTGAATCAAATCAAACCTCGTTAACTTATTTGTACTCCATTAAGTCCCCATATAAAGGATTCAACATTTTCTTTTTGATATCATCTCTACAAGAATCAGATTTTATAATAGATAACCATTTTCACAGACCCGTGTACTTTACCATATTCCTTCTTTCAATAGCGGAATTAGCCCCTCGAACTCATCATTAGTCAAGGGTGAATCTCTATGCCAACGCTGAGATTATCACCAGTCTTCCTCTTTTGACACTTAATAAATCCGTTGACAGATTCTTTAATCACATTATTCCACTTCTAAACAAATACCATTACAAATCAAAGCAATCCTCAAATGAGTTTAATGTTCTGCATCCATATATCAACATATTTAACATTTACTTATACCTGTCACAGTACACTTTCAGTCTAGCTTCTAGAATTAAGCTTTTAATCCTGACACGCCTAATGATGTTAGGCATTACTATCTCGATGAACTTTAGTAAAAATCTTTTGATTTTACTCACAATGACTATTACATAAACATTCTCTTTCAGAATTATTGTCCTTACCTGTTGTACAAAATCAATTTCACTTATTTTCTAGTTAAACACGCCCCATCTGGAGTCAAACTTAAACTGGCTCTCACAACTCGAAAACCAAGAACATTATCATTAACCATTTATATTTATCCTTTCCATCGATTCACCAAAAGGGTCAGTATACTGATAAATTTAATTGACATGACCAATATCTCACAATGGTCACATCAAAATTGGAAAACAATCTTAAGCACACTATTTCTTATCCCATTCTTAGATTGTCCCTTATGCTCATCATATCTTCTGTCAGTTTCATCATATCAAGTGGGGCCTAAACATATGGTATAATGCATATCAGATGCTGTCAAATAATATGAAATGCCATATAATGAATGTATAATTTCATGTATGCAGATAGAATACTGTCAAGTATCCTCATATAATACAGAGATCATAGCCCATCCCAGAGCTATGAGAAATACAATCAAATCCCCACTCCTATAAGGAAATCACTGACAGATATAATATAGAGATCTTAAACAACCTTAACTTATTACAATTTGCTCACTAGCATTCTTAAACCAAGGAAATCCGATCAAGGTATTTCATTATCCTGTACAATTTATCTATACTCAAAATACAATTCCTTTTTATTTCAAACACACTCTTCATCTTGTGCTTCTTTTAACTGTTTCTCATCCATATAGATACTTAAACTCTCACATTTTCACTTAATGTCAGTCAACTTTTCTTTTTCCTGCTTTGACTCTCATGAAATCTGAAGCAGCAGTACTTCCATTCTCATTCACTACCATTTTTACCGTGCGGAATCAATTCTTTCACACTTATCAATCTCAGTCAAATGTCAACTCTTTCACTTTAATACAGATAGGGGAGCAAGTACCCTTCAGATTATTTAATACTTATCCACTTACAATTGGTATGTATATACAGACAAACCTATCACTTATCCTTATCCCACTCCGATCTTAGAACCGCTTAAACCTTTGCTCTGATACCACTAAATGTCACACCCTTCTCGGAACAGTCCTTATCTAAACGAAACTTAGTTGAAGATGGTAAGTTTTTTTTTTTCACCGAACAGTTCAAACCACTTGAAAATACTTTTACAATAATTCTATAATCAAATAACAGTCTTATAAACAATTTAAAACAAACACTAAACATCATATCAAAACTTATACTATTCATACATCCAAGACAAATAAACATATATTCAAAATACCATTCAAGATTTTACCTTAATAGTCTAAGTATATACATGCCAAAAGCTTACATCAACTAACACAAAAATCTTCTCTTCCAATCTGGACCTTCAATGTACTGTGCTCCCGCAACACTTCGGAACCTGCACGCAATAAACACTACGTGCTAAGCATTAAACATGCCCAGAGGTGACTACTAATCCAAGAATTTCCCACGAAAAAGTATAATTTTGTAATTTATTCTACTGCTATTCTTATTCTATTAAACATTTTCTTATATTTCAGTTATCGGAATTCATGTTACTTATTCGTATTTTGGTAACCATTGTTCTTTGTTTCTAAACTTTCAACTTTACTTTGTAGTATTTTTCTTAGGTAAATCGATATTAGATTTACTTTTACCTTTACCTTAATGTTTACTATAACTTTTTATTCTTTATTAGAACTTTCACTTTATCTTCTAGTCATAGCAATTTAATTATCATATCATTTAATGATGTGAATTGGTACTCGTGTCTTTACTAGTACCAAAATAAACTAGTTTTAATACTTGTTTTACTGGTCAATTATTCAATCTGTATTTTAATTTCACTTTTTACTATTTATTCTATTACTTTACTTTAACTTTAGTCTAATAAATACATTACTGTTAAAAAGGTTTATAAGCTTAATCGCAAAGCGATATAGCTATTTTGGAATACTTTGTAGTCAGAACTTTCTTTCCTTCTTTTATACATTTACTTATATTTAATTATCTGTTTAGGACTTCTATCTTCTACTTTTCTTTCATTGCATAATTCTATACATTTATATCGTTTTACTTTTCATTTAATTTATCTTTAGAAAAGCATTACCTAAACGTTAAATTTCAGTTCATTTTAATATCATTACTTTTTAACTTTAAATAGGAACATTAATACTATTTTTCAAACTTGTCATTATTTTTACAGTAGTAATTGGTACAAAAAATACCAATCAATTAAAAATTATATTTTTCACATAAAACATAATATATTTTAAAATCTTATAAAAGTTTAATTACACATTGCTTTAATGTTTTATTCTTATAAAACCTTTCTTTTTCTTTTCTTATTTAATTACACTTTTCAGAAATCTTTACAGATTTATATCAACTTTGCATTTTCTTTCAAACGAATCGTCTTTCAATATAACTTTTATATTTCATTCAATTAAACAGTACTTATTTATTCATTTCAATTTGCCCCTAGTGCCATACTACAGGATTCTCAGATAGGATACACGAAACGTGGACCCTACAGGGCCACAACAGAGAGAGAAGTGATTCCCCCAAGGAAATTATTTCCCACAGAGCAAATAACAGAACAAAGAATGTCATGGTGATCAGAGATCCAGCTCATTGCATAGCAAGTCGCCATGACTTGCATCGCGATAAAAGGTGTCCCTATGGCTAGCCATTTATATCCTGAACAAGAATAATAATACCTGTTTATCGCTAAGGGCAAACATAATTAATTACATTTGTACATGTTTCAGAATATTTAAAAATCTTTAATCTCTTTCTTTTATTTATCATTACACTTTATTCTGATCAAATGCACTTTTTTTTGTGTCTTTGACTATTTATTAACTTTTTGTTCGTTTATTCACTTTCTCTTTTCCAGTCACTTTTGTGAATTATTTTTCGGTAATTCACTCAGATACTTAAAATTTTCAATTTTTTTATACAGATTATAAATAATGAATTATGACATTATAATTCACAATTTCCTTTTATTCTTTTTGAATAATTTTTTGCGAACTATTTTTCAATATTTTTAGGCTTGACGTTTTTACAATTTTCCCTTTTTCAGTCCAACTTTCAATTATTCGATATGCCGGCTTTTATTTGTTAGGCAAAATATTTTTACAATCTTTTACTCTTTTAATACTTTTTTGTTGACTAATTTATTTTGATAAATTAGTCACATCTTTATTTTGTTACTTTTTACACAATTAGAAGTTCTATTAATATAATTTATTATTTTATATCTCAAAAATACATAATTTGACTTTTTCTATTGAATTATTCATTTCAAATACATAATTATAATTTTGCCATTATAATCATTTATTTCCACTTTTATGATATAATTTCTTTCATTATTCATCCTTTATTCTTTATTTTATCATTTCGGATAAAATTACATTTTAGTCCTCATACCATACAAACTCTATCTTTTGAAACCGTTAGGCCTCCGAAATTACCATTTTACCCTTGTTAAGTATTTCTTACTTATTTTTACGCGTCAATTACCTACTTTGGTAAAATTACCATTTTGCCCCAAAACTTTTATTTTCTTTCATTTAAGTCCCTTTTCCACTTAAAACTCATTTTATCTTTATTTTATTTACGTATCAATTTAATTCCATCATTTTCATTTATTTATGAATTATTTACTAATAATTCATTGTTCTTATTATTTTTACGATCCAATAATTATTTCGAAAAGTTTGTCAGTTGACTTTTTATTTCTTGTCATTGATATTAATTAAATTTTACATTAATTCATCATTTTATCATTTTTATACAATTATGCATTAAAAATTCAATTATTCTCATTGTACATACTCAAATAAAATTTCCAATAAAATACAAATCAATTCAATAAATTTCACTAAAATTTATTTATGCATTCTTTATTAGTCATTGCCATTTTTCATCAAAATAATCACTTAATTCACTCTAAAACGCAAATTTCATTCAATACATACACTATACGTAATCTTAAAAATTTTCAAATTAATTTTAAATATTCTCTAAAAATTTATAGACATCAATTATCAAGTCTATTATTAATTTAAGCTAACATACATTAATTTCATGTATTTTTCTCATTATTTCTTCACTTAGATAATTCGGCCATCAACATTTTTCCACCTTAAGAAATTTCTTTCTTTCATTAAAACCTTCATTCCATTTCCTCTCATGCTTAATTTCATTTACCCTAACATAATTTCATTAATTAACAATTTTACATATTTTTTATCTTAATTACATAATTAAGAAAAATTCATATTAATAGGGAAACTAGATGATTTTGTAGTCACTTACCTTTTTTCAAGCTTAATCTTCCTTAAGCCTCTCTTTTCTTCACTTGACACCAAGCAAAACCCCATCCATCCACAAATTCCTCCTTGGCCGAAATCTTTAAGCTTCATAACCTCAATTTCTTATCCTCAAATGAAAAATTCAAGCTCATAATTAGTTTATACACCTCAAAAACTATAATAACACATCAAAAAACCAATTAAAATCACTTAAATTTTCAAGTTCCATCTTACCTTTTTTTCTTTCTTCACTTGATTTCTTGTCTTTCCTTGCTCAAATCACTTGTTTAAGGCCACTAGCGTGACCTAGAGAGAGAGAGAACTCCATCTTTTATGTTGAGGTTTAAGAGAGATTTAGGGTAGAAGAAGAAGAAATCATAGGGAGAGAGAAGAGGGAGAGGATTCGGCCACCATGAGAAGAGGGAGGGAGAGCTGGAAAATCTGAAAAATTCTAAGATTTTTTAGCCTCTTATATCCTTCCTAATGGGCCTAAAAGTGGGCTTAAATGGTGGTCTTAGCCCAATTTAAAATTAAGGCCCATTTATGCCTTCTTAAAGCCCAATTCACTTTCTCTCTCTTTCTCACTTCAAATCACTTCAATTTTGATTTCATCATTCTTAAAATATCAAAAATAGGTAGTACGTAAATTTTTGGCTCAATCGGAGTCCGTTATTGATCCAATTCAAACTTATCGGTTCGATTTGACAACTGCAGGTGTCACCGAAAAATTCAATTCTCATCACCAAAATATTCTAAATAAAAATTCATGTAGGCACGCAAAATATGGTAATATTCGGAGTTCATTTATTATTTTTAATTATTTATACAAAATTAAATTCCCTTCCCTACTAGGAAAATCGACTCGCTACTTTTTTCGTATTTTTGACTTTTGGAGGTCCAACTGACCTCAAATTCACTTCAAATTTCAACTCTAGACTCACCATGACTATTCCTTTCAAATGGTCTAATAAAATATTTTCAACTTTCGGGTGTCCCTTTGGGCCCGAGAAATACTATTCACTGTCGAAAAATACTATTCATGACTGACCCGCTATTGAGGCTATTACAACAAATGCATCCAAAAATATGCAATGTGACTATAATCAGGCATATGACCAAATAATTTATTATATGGAACATCAAAATTAATGGTAGAAGCCGGTGTTCTATTGATGACATAAATAGCATTGTCAAATGCAAATGACCAAAAAATAGCAGGTAGTTTGGCATGATTTAACATAGCAAGGCCAGATTCAACAATATACCGGTGCTTACATCTAACACAACCATTTTGTTCAGGAGTATAGGGACAAAACGTTGAGTGACCCCATGCTGAATTAATTAATTAGTGAGAGCACGAAACTCCCCAACCCAATCAGCTTGGAATGACTTAATGGGAAGACCAAAAAAATTTTCGACCACGTAACGAAATTTAATAAAGGTGGAGAGCACCTCAGATTTATGTTTAAGAAAATAAATCCAAATATATTTGCTATAGTGATAAAAAAGATAACATAATAAGAGAAACCATCATGAGATTTAATTTTAGCTGGTCCCCATACATCAAAATAAATCAGTTCAAGTGGTTGTGTAGCTGAAAAACTAGAATGAGAAAATGACAATTTATGAATTTTGCTGACAGAACAAGTATGATATATACAAAGAATTATTTTTATGTTTATCAAAAGCAGCAACAATTAAACTGGAATCTAAAAATTTTCTAACAACAGGGACAACAGCATGTCTAAGACGAGCATGCCAAGTGGACACCAATACAAGATGAGCTTGAACAGGCAGAGATGGAGATATTGGAAGATAGTAAAGTCCATCTTTACTTTGGCCTCGCAGTAGTGTTGCTTTCGTTGTTAAATCCTTAACCAAAAACTAATCAGCAAAAAATTCAATGGAGATATTGTTAAAAGCATTTAAAGAATGAACAGAAACAAAATTTTGAGATGCTGAAGGGACAAATAAAACATTACAAAATTTAAGAGAAGTACCATTAACACTACAAAAAAACTGCTAATTAGTGACGGCCTTATTTTTGTCGCAAATTTTGCAACGGATTCGCGACTGTTTTACAATTTCGTAGTGGCGAGGATATTTTCTTTTTTTTATTTGCGATGAAATAGCGATGGAATGAATAAACAGTCGCTAATTATTGACTGGAAGTATACGAGCCATATTTTTCGATGGATTAGCGACGAATATTTCCATCGCTAAATTTTATAATTTTTTATTCATGAAATTAGTTCCATAAACTTTAGCGACGAACATTTTAGTTGCTAATTTTGGAGGGAAAATATAGCGCCTTTTTTGCGACGATTTAGCGATAGAAATTGGTCTGTCGCTAATAGGTTACAATATACAATTAGCGACGGAAAATGTAGTCGCTAATCCATCGCAAATAAATTAAAAAATAATTTTTTTAAATTTCACTCACATGATTTATGTATAGTTTCAAGTAATTTTAATGTAAACCATAGGAAATGAATATTTTATTTTGTAACAGAAAATTATAAATTATTTTATAAGTTAATAATTTTTTATCAATTATACCAAAATCTAAAGTCATTTATTTAGAAAATTTACATTTGTAATAATAATAATAAACTAATTGTTACTATTATTATATATTTGTGTGTTCAAGATTAATAAAAATAAATATTTATAAAATAATAATATAAAATTTATTATTTCATTTAAAATAATAATAAAAAAATTTGTAATTAATTTTTATTTTATAAAATGTAAATCAAATATTAAATTATTAGAAATGCTATTGATTTCTTTATCAATTATCCCCAAATATAAACTTATTTATTTAAAAAAAATTACATTTTAATAATAATAATAATAAATTAATTGCTATAATTATTATATAGTCATTATGAAAAATACTTAATATAACTATTTATATAATAATAATATAAAGTTTATTATTTCATTTAAAATGATTATAAAAAATTTATAATTTATTTTTATTTTGTTAAAATTTTGAGCAAATTTTAAATTATTGAAAAATTTTAGTTATATATATTTACAAAATTATCCTTGAATACAAGGATAAAATGATGAAATTTGGTAGGGGCATTTTAGTAATTTCAAAATTTTACCCTAGTTAATTCCTTGGGTTCCAAAAGCAGACTCCTAGTTGTCTCCATTTGAGGGGGGCGAATTGGGGGCAAATCGAGCTGCCATATAATATGCTTTACATTTTTTCATTTAAAATAATAATAATAAAATTTGTAATTTATTTTTATTTTATAAATTTAAATCAAATATTAAATTATTAGAAATTCTATTGATTTCTTTATCAATTATTTCCAAATATAAACTTATTTATTTAAAAAATTTATATTTTTAATAATAATAATAAAGTAATTTATTTAGTGACTATATTAATAATAAATTTTTATCAAAATAATTTATCCTATAAACATATAATTATTATAAAAGTTACTTTTTCTCTAGAAATAAGTATATAAAGTCTATTGAAAATTATTTTGCTTATATACTTTGGCAATCCAATGACTGAATTGTAATGCTTTAAAATCTTGAGATTTATAATTAAATTATAAAATGGAGACTTATATTGATAATGGGATTAGAAAATTAATTTTAGTCTTTTGATTTAAATAAAATGTGCAACAATATATATATATATATATCTGTGTGAAGTAAGAAAATATAAAAGCCAAGTGGAGGGACCAAGAGCATTATTCCCTAGAAAGTTATACTGGCCACAAGTGTTAAAAAAAGAAAAGACAACGGGAGAGAGAGAGAGGGAGAAAGAAAAAGAAAGGAGGGAGATCGGGGAAAAAGGGCGGACCAGTGCCAGCGACGACCTAACTCTGACATCGTCACTGTGCCGGCATCCCAAGACAGCCAGCCGATCTTCTCTCTCTGCCGTTAATCAGCCCTGTAGATCCGGTTACCAACCCGATTTTGAGAGTTTCTCTCCTTCTCACACAGATCCAACTTTGGTGCGCTTGGGATTGCCTAGTTGGTGTTCAAAAGAGGCAAGCTTTAGTTAATTGATTGATTCCATAGTTTTCTAAAAGTTTAAAAGCCTAGGGTTTATTTTCTCCAAGTTAGGTTTCTTTGTTATTAGCATGACCACTCTTTTTTTTTAATTATTATTATTTTAACATTAATCATCCTAGATCAGACCCTCCTTACTTTGCAGAGCACTTGTGATGTCAGCTTTACTTTGTTAGAATTTGTTAATTCATGTTCATTTCATTAAAGAAGGTGAACTCATTTTGATTGTTTAGGAATTTGGGTTTGATGTGCGTTTTTGTGATGTCAGTGCTGCTATCCAAGAGGTCATGAAATCATATGAGGTTGAAATTAATGGGAAGGTATATCAAGGTATGGCATTTATTTGAGTTTTGTATAGATGTTTACATTTTACATAGTTTGAGCATATTAGCATTTGGTGTTTGACATGTGGCAAAAACTGCTTTTGTCCCCATAATTACTGGCTGAGGGGACTGCTTTTGTCCCCATCGAGGCTTCTGGATTCTTATATGTATCTTATGCCTAGGTATTTGATTTTGTTTAGGTTGTACTGGGTTCAATTTTCCAAGGTTATCTATAATTCTTTTTGTATTTATGCTTTAATGGAAGAATATACCCAATCTGTTATTGCAGAGATCAGCTCCTGGCAAGAAACTACTACTATGCTTGAGTATGTCTGCAATTTAATCTCCTTTGTTCTACTTTTTATACTTATTTTGATGTTTGTAAATAGAACTATTTATTTGTTTCCCTCGTAGTGCTATGAAGTAGAACAAATCGGAGTTTCTAGATTTTGAACTGAAAGATCCAAAAGGTTGATTGAATTTTATAATTATAGCATTTTCTTTGGAAATGCTCAATTTTGATGGAGAATAAGCTACATTGTGCAATCAATTTTGTTAATAATATTTGTTAGGTTGATTGCTAATTATAGACCATCAGTACCTGTTTTGGTTGTTGTTATTCCTCGACTTCGATCCAATTTGTTGAATTGGACTTTTACTGGTTCAGCACAGGTTTTTTACTTTTGCTATATATCTAATCTAATCTAATCTTTATTTAGACCTATTTATGGCTGGATTTCTGCCCATTTTGGTGGGCTTATGTGAGGCTTTTAAGCGTTTTTCGTGTCAGTTTGATTTTTGATCACTAATTTAATACCGGTGCCAGTGTTGGTTTCAAGAGGTTAGTTTCTAATACTATATGGTATATATTAAGATAAATTAAACTTTCTAGTTAACAATTTCTAGTGTCTGCTGTAGTTGAATTTGATATCAAAGCTGAATAATCTATACATAGCTGAGTACAAAGATTCATGGGTGGAAAAGGTAATTACTCAGAAAAAAATCGTATCCGTTTTACTTGATTGTACCTCACCACTATCAATTTCAATTTTTTAATGTTTTACATTACAGGACTGCTTTATATGCAATGTGACTAATTACTGCGAGGGAGGAGATTTGTAAGTCATCAAATTCCATCTTGTTGTCTCTGATTAAGAACTGTAAATGATGATTTCTTTCATTTAAATAACACAGTGCACAAATGATCAAGAAGGCTAAAGGGACATATTTTTTTGAAGAGGTAATTTGGAAATATTTCTTTTAAATATGTTTTTCATCTAAATGATGTCCATCTTATTATTGATAGTATTGTCCGTCTGCTGAAGTTTGACTGTAGTTTTGATCTTTTTATCTGCATTTCTGATGTGATAATGAACAGCAGACATGGAGGCACACACTACTTCTCTCATTTCAAAGCCTTGGAGTGGTTTATGGTCGCTTGAGCACTGCTCCTTTATATGTCTTTGGTTCAATTCCTAGAGAGGACTTCCAAATAGATAAAACTGTATATGAATGTCTCTCTTTCATTTTTTGGACTCTGACAGTTCTCTTCTGAAGTATGCATTTATAGTGGTCAGGGCTGATGATAATAGAGAGGGCAATTGCGATCTTAAACTCTTAATTATCAATTTTTATAGAAACGCAACACGAAACTTTAATTGTTTTAGTGGCTTCTTGCAGGTGGTACTTTTGCTTTATACTCGTTATTGTGCAGGCATGCTAAAGTGGGTCTGCTTCCAGATGATTCGAGTGCCAATGAGGTTGTCCATCATGAAGGCAGAAGCCCTCTGAGGAGTAAGGCTGAATCCAGGGCCTGACAGGCAATTGAAAAACACAAAAGTAGTCACTATCTAATGCTTTTGCCAGCCCTCTTTGGTGTTTGTATGATAATTGGGGATGCCGTGCTCACTCCATCCATTTCTGGTTCGGCATACTTGTTCAAAATTTTATTATTTTTCTTGTTGATAATTATATTAAGATATCATTTATTTCTTCCCTATTTTTTGCTGATGTAAATTCTGTTGGTGCCTCTTATCAATATTATCAGCCTCATCAGGACTTTAACGATCATTATTAGTGGATGAGCATGCAACAGAACAATCAATTTCTAGCTGCTCAAACAAAATTCTTCCCACCGATGCTTTCTTCCAATGCCTTGCATAATAACCTCAACACGAATGATCCTTCTAAGTTGCTAAATTTTCAAGCCCCTGGTCTATCTGTACCGAGTCTTCAGTTCAACAAAGGAAATGCACAAACCCAAGTCAGCCAGTTGGCACAGTCGCCTATGGCATGGACTCAACAGCAGCAGCTACAACAATTATTGCAGACCAATATCAATCAACAGCAACAGCAGCAACCTCATCCCCAACAGCAACAACAACAGCAAAGGCAACAACCATAACCACCACAGCAACCTCAACTGAGCCAAAAACAACAGACACGTGAGATAGCCGTGGGATTTGTTACAGAATGTGGATCATTACTTCAGGATGTGTCACCCAAAGGCCTTGATGGTGAGTATCCCATTCTACTTGTGTTCATCAGCAATGCTTGTATTATGGTTGAAATCGTGGATTGATTATCGCTTGAACTGTTCTATTAATTATAACATGGTTGGCAGTGAAGATGTTACAAATTTACCTTCGGATTAAACCTTCATATTCTTCTCTCAGTATTACTCATGTCTGTGTCATATTTATGGTGGCTAGCAGCATTGTCATTGCTGGTTGTTAGGCAATTACTGGTGAATCATGTGGTATTAGTTTTGTTTGTTGTTTCTCAACTGAAAAGTTAATAGTTCATGCCGTTATTATAGTGTTAATTTTTCTTTCTAAAAGGATAAGGATGAAACTATGATGATGTCCATTGTGTAATTCTATGTAATTCCTTCAAATTTTTGTTAAAATAAAATTCAAAGTGATGTTTATCCATTTATAATATGCAAAATGCAGTTTATGTCATGCCTCAGTTTTTATTTTTATGCTGCAACTTTAATTTAATATTTATGGTCGCTGATTTTATAGGGGCGTTTGAGCATTTCCGTGGCATTCTCCATGAATGAGAGATTGACAAGAGGGTTCAATTTTTGATTGAGAACCTTTTTGCCACTAGGAAAGCCAAATTTCAAGTATACTCTTCTGCCTTTGCTAATTGCTTATATGATTTTACATTTATGGCATATGATAATAAATACATGCATCTGCAGGGGTATCCAGCTGTTCGTCCAGAATTGGACCTTGTTGAGTCTGGTATTTTGTATGTATGTAGTTCTTTAAATTTATTAGAAAATCTCAGTTTATGTGGATTAGTTGTGAATATTACTTTCAGAGATTGTATGGTATTATTATTATTATTATTATTTTGTTGTTTTATGAGAAATTTTTTAGGATAATATTATGTAAGGTTTCAAATAATTTTTTCTATATGTTTATTTTGAAATATATTCTGATTTTGAATCAATATGTCTGTATGTGTGAGATCAATGTTATGTACAAGATGAAAATAAATAAATAGCGATCATTGTATACAGGATTAAAATTTTAAAATGCAGGAAAAGAAAAAATTTAAATATGCAATAATTTAGCGACGGATTTGCGACAGTATGTAATAGATATAATTTAAGAAATAATTAGCGACTAACTTTTCATCGCTAAATTTTAAAGTAAATTTATAATTAGCGATGGATACTGTAGTCGCCAAATATTATTATTATAATACCGGCAACTAATTAGGAATAAAACTTACAAACGGAAAAAAAAATTAGTGACCAAATTTTTCGTCGCTAAATTAGCGACTGATTTTGAATTTCGTCACTAATATATTCGCGACTGGCCTTTTAGTGACTGTTCATCGCGGCGTCGCTAATTTAAATTAGCGACGGAAAATAGATAATTAGCGACGAAATTTTCCGTGGCTAATTTGCAATTTTTTTGTAGTGTAATGTGACAATTAAAAGAACCAGTTGAATGAATAGGAATTGTAAACCCATTACCTAAGATGACTTCTTCAGGCCCTTGATACTCGAAATGAAGAGCAAGATTTTTCGTATTTTTGATGAGATGGTGAGTAGCACCAGTATCCATAACCCATGGTTGAGTAGAAAAGGATGATGCAGTAGCTAAGTGAGAGGAAGCTTTGGGTTGATTTCGTTGGTCTTTATTGAGTTTTGGAGAAGGACAAACATGAGAAAAATGACCTTGACCTTTGCAATTATGACAAATCACACAACTTGTATCCAATGGAGCAAAGAAGGAATGAGAATTCTGGTTAGATACGTTACCAGAGTAAGAGGAAGATTGACCACCCCTATTATGTCTCCCTCGACCTCTACCTCTTGAGATTCGATTAGCATAGTGAGCAGTAGGAGGAAAATCCTCAATAGGATTGTCTCGAGCCAATTAAGCCTTTTTAATGAGCAGCAATCCAAATAAATTGTCAAAACTAATGGATTCCAGACGTGCCTCCAGCGGATGAATAAAAGGCCTGTAAGCAGACCTTAAACCTGCCATAATACAATGAATAAAATCATCATTAGTCATAAGATTTTGTAGAGCAGCTAGTTGATCAAACAAACTCTTAGCCCGTTGTACGTAAACCGTGATACTGTCATTCTCATGCTTAAGTGTCAACAACTGCTGTCGAAAGTTGTGAACTTATAGTCTAAAACCAACAAAATATGCAACATGAAGCTTGTCCTAAGCTTGTTTAGCTGTTGTAGCTCTAATGATATGTGGCAGCATATTTTTCGAAATTGAGGAGAAAATCCAAGATAAAATCTGGTGATCTTGATGTTCCCATTGATGAAATTCATCACTACCAGGAGGAGGAGTAACGCCATTGTCAACATGGGAAAATAACCGATAACCTTTAGAACAAGAGTAAGCTGTATTCTCATCATCTCTCCATTAAACTAAATTCTACTAATTTTTTATTATGGAAAACACAGCTTTTCCATAATAAAAAATTAGTAGAATTTAGTTTAATGGAGAGATGATGAGAGAGATTCGAAGAGAAGGAAGGCATGGGCATAGACGCTATTGAAGTTGAAGAGGTTGAGATGTCAGCAGTAGTGGTAGACATATTGAAGAATGGTGTTTAAACCTATTGGGACTCTAATACCATATGAGATTAGAATTCCACACAATTCTCATTAATGAATATGAATATATATACAACAGTATTAATAGAGGTAGAAGCAGAGTAGGATAATTACATAATGAATAGTCACAACTAGAAGTCTAAACCAAGAAGAACTCTATCCCTTTCAGTGTCCCGCTCTTTTGGGTGCAAATTATTGATTGAAAATGGCACTCCATGTTGCAGTTTTTACTGTAGTAGAATGAAGTCGTTCCGTATGGGCAGGGAGAGGCTAGCAAGGCGATGAAAAATGGCATTACATGTTGCCGTTTCTGTGATGCAAAACGCTATCATTTCACTTAGGATGAGGCGACATATGTGAAAATCTGTCAATGGGGCCTGCATATTGGAAAAATGACAGGTATGGTTACTGTTTTCTATACAATTTTTTAAAAAAATTATGCCTGCAAGTGCACGAGATTTACTATGCGCTGTAGAGCACACAATAAATCTTGTGCTCTGCAACAGAAACACGGGATTGTGCAATGTTAGCATGATAGTGTTTAGTGTGACGAAATTGATATTATTTTGAAAAAAAATTAAATATTTAACAAAATTATATATTAAGAATTGAAATTTTGTGATATTAGAGAAATTAGGAAAGACAACCTCTCCTTCCGCTTGAGAAATTCATTCTAAATTTAATTATTTGTGCATATGGTAAAATGTTTTTCTATGCATGAAATACAAAATTTTGAGTCGAGGAAAGAAAAACTTAAGAAGAAAAGTCAAGAAATGGACAGTTTGAAAATGGGCACTAACGTATGGGATGTGTATGTTCATATTTAATTTGGACCTCAAATTCATCGTACTTATTATGTTAGCAACTTGTTTCTTTCTCATCATTCATATGGAGCACGAGAGCTACTGCTCAAACGGGAGAAAAGCTTTGTACCAATGGAGTAAAGTAATAAACCTTTGTCTTATTATGATGACACACAATGCTCACTTATTGGAAATTTTCAAACAAAACATCAATTTTTTTCTTTCCGAATTTATGTGTAAATTTATGGGGAAATATATATATATATATATATATTTGGAGGTTTTTTTTTAACTGAAATCCTATTTTTTTTAATTAAATTCTTGAACTTTATTCTTGTCTCACTACAACACTCCTGTATATTAATGAAAATTCAATATAAACTTACTACTGAGTTATTTGAAAAATTTACAAATATATATATATATATGATCACAAATGGACCGTAGATAAATGAGATATAAACGGATTATTTCATGCATGTTGATTTATGTCAATTTCCGTTGGTGAGTTGGATCATATAAGCTCCTGTCAAAATTTGCCACTTCTCTTCTTCCCTTTTCTTTTTTATATATTATTTTCTTTCATATCATCCTTTCTATTAATGACATCTATCAGAGTCAGCTCAGATTAAAAGAGAGAAAAATGAGAAAAATAGTATGTTTTTAAGTATTTTATAAAAATATAATACTTTGAGTTAATATATGATTTTTTTCAGAATTATCACAATTTAGTAGTTTGTCGCCTTAAACTAATTAAATGTCAGATTAACTTTTTAAATTTGTTTAAAATATGATCAATATCTCCTATATCATTAAACAAATATCATATTATCAAGCCAAAATTATTAAAAATGAAAATAATCTGATACTCGATTAATTTAGAATGAGTAATTTATTAAACGGTAATAATTTAGGAAGAATTTGTATATTGCTTCTATTACTTTTTATAATGTTTACACAATTCTAATTTTATAAACTAATTTTTAAAATTGGGTTAGATTTAATATATTTTAAAGAACGGAGACATTTTCAAATTTTAGGTCCAACTTGGATTTCTATAAAAAAAATAAAATAAAATAAAAAAATAAAAAACTGGATGGAAAATGAAGGAAGTGATTGAATTGTAAGAAGAAGAAAAGGATTTTAATTGAAAAAGAATCAACATATAACATGTATTATTTGGGGACCAGAGTGGGACGTAGCTATCGGCTAGTCTTATACTTTATCCTTTTTTTTCCATCGTAAAGCTGTTGGTAACCATCATGGAAGTTCGAAATTTTATGTTCCTTTACTTCTTTGGATTAGATGTTCTTGAATCGGATTAACCAACGAAGTAACCAATATTGGTATATTTTGAAAAGTGGGTTTCAATAATTATGAACTGAGCTAAGTGGAGCAGTGGGTGCTTAGTAGTTCTCGAGTAGTTTAAATCAGACAAGAACACTTCCAATTCTAGGTATAAAGTCTAATCACAGTAGAACATAAATATATTTGATTGGTTTAAACAGCCCGGCACTTATTTTTCTTAAAAATGGTGTCAAGTTTAAATTTTGCTAATAGTAAAAAATAATGTCAAGAATATAAAGTAAATAATACTATATGTTGTACTAATTTAATTCAAACCAAATAATATCAATCATAAAAAACAAAAAAAGAATATAAATAATCATGCAAATGATTTAGGAAGCTACAATAGGTATAAGTATAGATCAATTAATCGATTCATTAATAATATTTTAAAAAATTATATATCATAATATTTATAAATTATAAAAATATTAAAAAAATATAAATGTAAAATTAAAAATATTTAAAAGTAAAAAATGTAAATTTAATTTTTTTATTTAATTAATTTAAAAATCTAAATTTTTTGATTAACTAAAAATTTGATTTTTTTTTTCTTATCCCTCAGCCATTGGCGGATGTACATGTGTACATTCCGTAAGCTAACTTTAAATGCAAGTTGATTTAAAACCCCCACCCGACAAAGACAAAACATAAACTCGCTGTCCACGTATGAAGGTGCCAAAAATAAAACACCTTTAGCTAATATTGATTTGTTATTATGTTTATCTCTCCCTCTCTCTCTCTCGTCCATATATATATATATATATATATATATATATATAGAAGCGTCTGGTAATCCATGTCTGATCACATCAGTTTAAATAGCAACATTTAGTGCCCATTTATCTGTATAAATTGTTTGCAACTTCATCCTTCTTATAATTATTGGATTATGACGCAGCGCAGGTTGGATGGGTATGTTTGACATGAAACTGTCCTTTTTGAACATTATTACGTCAGTTCGTACGACTTTAAAATGCATCATACCAAGTAAAAGTAATTCACCGCCTATATACTGCTTAACCAACACCTTGATCTTTCGATGTGGGACTGAGAACTTAAAGGATGCCTTGCAATACATGCTCCCTACATCATACTTCCCTCCTTAAACGCAGGCGTACCTTCGCCTAAGGACGCACCAGGACTACCTTATTCGGTACCTATCCTCGAAGACTACCTCATTTGGTACCTGTCTTCGATGTGGCTCACACCTCCTGCTCTGATGCCACCTGATGCAGCGCAGGTTGGACGGACATGCTTGGCATAAAACTGTCCGCTTTGAGCATCACCATATCAGCCCGCACGGCTTTAAAATGCGTCATGCCAAGTGGAGGTAACCCGCTGCCTATATACTACTCAACCAACACCTTGATCTTTCGATGTGGGATTGGAGACTCAGAAGATGTCTTGCAACACATGCTCCCTGCATCAGATTCTTGCAGCTTCTTTGGTAATGGACTCTATTCATTATTATTGTTATTTTTTTTATTTCTTTGATTCATTTTGAGATTTTTGCATAAAAATTAGGGAAATAATCAGTTCTTTAAAAAGTACTTAATTGTAAAGACAAAATTCAAAACAAAATAATCAATACATTCCTAATTCCACAAAACAATATTTATTCTGTAAAAAAAAACCTTAAGTGGAAAAGATTAAATAGAAATTTAAAATGAAATATTATTATTATTATTATTATGACCACGATGATGATGATGATGAGATTTAATATAACTTTAGTCTTATGTACTGGTAAATAAAAATCAATTGGATACCTCAATTTTTTAATTGAAAAATCACCTTATCTCTTAAACTTAAATTTTGTTGAAAATCTCTAAATATTTACATAGCATGTTATGTGATATAAATGCATATATAACGCATAAATCTCTAATGTAACCTATTAAAGGATATAATGTATAAATCATCGGAAGTTGATATAATAATTAGCATTTTATTAAAAGTATATAAAGTTTCGAATTCAATTTTTTTTGTGGCATTTCAAATTGTAATTAAATATTATAATTTTTTTATAATAAAATAAAATTTAATGTTCAGAGAAAATTTAAATTAGGAGTTAAGTAGTCATTATTATTATTATTATTATTATTATTATTAAGATAGGGGCTAAGTACGGTTTCTCAATTTAAATTTAAAAGGTTACATGGTTTATTCGGAACTGAGATATCTATGTGTTGAGCCTGGTTATTATGATTATTATTATTAACAATTATTGGCAGAAAGAAGCTGTAGGACAATTTATAACCCTTTGATTCCTTGTTGAGACTCTCATGTAATTAAATTTGTAACAGAGTTGTAAAGAGTGTCACCTCATAATAATGGTCCTAATTCCGACAAGCCTCTTGACTCCCAATCAAGTAATAACGTAGCTATCCTTAACCATTGTGCGCCATGTGGCCAATTAATCCAGGACACTACTTATTATTCCTGGTAATATTTTAATTCATGAATGATGACTGAAAATTCCGGCCTGCTGGCCAGTAAAAAATTATCCAAAAATATAAAATTTAGATAAAATTTCGGCAACAAAAATTTTGACGATCAAGTCTTAAAATTATTAAAAATAAAATAAAAAAATTTGAAAAAAAAAAGAATAATTTACTATTTTTATATATGTTAGAGTTGAAACATATTTGAATCCTATACAAAAAAGAACCTTTTTTTTTTAAATTGAAACACTGGATAAAAAAGAGGGATTTTTCTATTCTGTCAAAGCTAAAATCTTTAAAAAAATTTTATTACCAACATTAAAGTAATGGAGATGCCGTCTTCAACCGAGCGCATGCTCGTAACCGAGTTGTCTTTAACTGGAGTGTTTGTCCTGAATAGTCAAATTCTTCAGAGCTACTTATTATGATTTGATATCAATAAAAAATCAAAGCTACTATATTTTGACATGTATAAAAAAAATACTTTATGTCAGGGGTGTGCACAATAATTAAACCGAATTAAAATTATTTAAAATTAATTTTTTAATAATTTTATTAATCAAATTAAATTACTTAAATAATCAAATACTAAACGAATAAATTGAAAAATAAAAATAAAAAATTAAAATTATTTTTTTTTAAATAAAAAATTATGTCCAAAAATTATACAAAATTACAAATCATAATATAATAAAGTAAAAACATCCAAATTGTATAAAATAAAAGTCCAAATTAAAGATACAATATCAAAATATATAATAAATAATATAATAAAAACCGTTAAATAAATTTTTTCATTCTATCAATTTTCAATTCAATCATCAAAATTTTAAATTATCACCTAAAAAAATAAATATTAATAATTGATAAATATACTCATATAATTTGTAATTCAAAATAAGATAATTTACATATACATAATAATTATTCAATTAAAAATCCAAAAAATTACGTAATTAAAAAGAATTTTAGTTGGTTCGGTTTTTCTATGATTTTTTCCTCCAAAAATCAAACCAAACCGAAATAATCAAAATTTCTTAAAATCTAAAATCGAAACAAAACAAAAAAAAATCGAACCAAATTAGAAAAATTGATCGATTTGATTCGATTTTTTTATTTGAACTGAAGTTTGCTTACGCCTTGTAACACTCTTATCAGAATAGTCTTTCCTGATGCGAAGTTTAATGGTAAATGGTAAATTTTTTTTTTAACGTCAATCATTGTTAACCAACTTTGATACAATTTAATATTATTACTCAATCTATGAAATTTCGGCAGTATAACAGTTAGAACTCATTAGCCTCCTGAAAAATCAAACAATCCCCACAGCCTCTTAGAGGCACAACAATCATATCGGATTTCAATAAACAAAAATAACAATATTTACAATTTTACAAATGTTAACCCAAACCATATCAATTCTTTACTGTTGCTATTTATGTATATACATACCAAACATACAAAATTATTATAACTGATTCTCCTTCTTCTTCAATCACTGCTTCTTTGTGTACCGACTCTCGCAATATATCGAAATCTGCACGCAGTAAACACTACGTACTGAGCACTAATTATGCTCAGTGGTAACTACTAATCCTAGAATTTTTCAATTAAAACATAATTACATACATTGTGCAACTTTTATTCTTATTTATAAAAATTTTTCTTTTAATCTCTACAATACTATTTTCATTATTTATCAATATTTCGATTAATCTTTTTATTTTTAATTCTTACAGTTCAATTTACGTTACACTACTTTCGTTGTGATTCGATTTCAGACTGACTTTTATTCTTACTTTTCTTACTTTTACTTTTACTTAACTTTTATTCTATACTTTTTAAATCATTTGATACAGTCGTCTTTTCATTTAACGAGTTATCTTGGTTTTACTTTGACTTTTTGACTAGTTAACACAAAATTAAATCATATTCCCTACCAGAGAAATTGACTCGCTACTTTTTTCGTATTTTTGACTTTTGAAAATTCATATGACCTCAATTTCACTTCAAATTTTGACCCCGGACTCACCATAATCAATACTTTCCGATAGTTCAATAAAAAAATTTTGACTTCCGGGCGTTCTTTCAAGCTTGGAAAGTACTATTCACCATTAAGAAGTATTGTTCATGGCTGATCCGGTGTTCAGACCATTACAAGCCTACTTTATGTACTTAATAAAGTATAATTGATTTGATTCAATATTTTTTATAGATGGGATTCAAATAGATATTCTTCATCATTCATGCTTTTAGAGTGTATTTATTTATTTATATATCCCATGAAACCATCAATTTTCAAGTAGCTTACGGGAGAGCTCGAGCAGTAACCATTCTGCCTTGCCTTTCTTACCATTTTCCATTTCGTTTTCTAGATAATCAATCAACGTAAAAAAAGAGTCATCAATCCCATATTATTGATGCATATCAATTAACAACTACATGCGAAAAAAAAAAAAAAAAACTATGACAAGACACTTGAACTAAACTAATGCCACTCCACGCCATGGCTTTTCATGTTATTTAAGGTTAGGGACAGCCGCACATGCCTTCAAAAGGAAAAATCAAGGGCATTAAGAACTTATCATTATTAATTGTTAGGATTAAAAGCAAAAGAAAAAGGATAATTTTGATGCGGATTAATAAAATAATTAACAAATTAAAAAAATAAGTTACATATAGAATTTTCACTCAAATTTTATAACCAAATTACACCAAAAATATCTCATCATCTCATACTGTAAGCCTAAAAACCATAAAAAAATCTTACAAAATATACCAAGTATTCATATGTTGGATTTATTTGTACTTCAACCAAAACATAACTTATAAAAAAAAAAAAAAGAAAAAACAACTATTCCAATCCTAATTACAAAATTTGCGCATGTCATAGAATGCAAACTGTATTTCAAGTTACATGTCTAACATTATTATTATTTTTATATAACCATTCGATATTAAAAATTTATAATGTCAACTAATTTGATTTTGCATCATACTAATTCACGAGAAAAGAAAAAAAAATGCTTTTATATATAATTTAAAAATGTTTCATAGTAAAAATCCATGTATTCAAAATATTTAATTAAAAGATATGCGATTTCATTTCATGACATTAAAAATTTCAGTTAGAAAATTAAGATAAGCTGTGTCCATAAGATTAGTTACAAACTAATAACCCTTTTAGGGGCTTTAATTAAAACGAGTTTGACAAGTGACTTGGCCTTGCATGACTATGAGTAGGGTGTTGCGGAAACTCGAGTTAATTTCTACCAATAATAGCAAATTCACCAAGAACACTATTGCACAGGTGAATAAAGCATAAATGATTGTACTGAAAAATCACACAAGGTAAAATTCTCAGAATAGACTGGAGGGATCACAAATGGTCCCACTTAAAATCCAATTTTCTTAGACAGAATTTTCCTAAATAATTTAACAGTACAATAATTCACTAACAATATACCCGGCAATAGCTATTAAATAGACAAATAAAGAATACTAAAATTTAACGAGGTTCGGCCAATTATGCCTATATCCTCGAACACTACCAAATTATATTTCATTATTTCAAAGAAATAATACAAGTGAAATATTTACAAAAAAGAGAAAGAATTAGCCTTTAGGAAAGATTGGCAATTTTGAGATGAATAAACCTAAATGAGGTGGGCTATATTTATAATAGGATAAACCTATTACAATTCAATAGGTTTTGATGTGGGATTCATTTTGTTAACAAAATCAAACACTTTGTCAACAAAGGTGAGCCACACAAAGTCAACAAATCTCCACCTTGGTGAACTCTACATCTTCAAATCTCTCACAAAACTCAATTTTAGTAGTGTCACCAAATGTGCTTTAAAGCACCCAATTTCAACTTCTAACAATATTGATCAAGTCCAAATAATGTTGCAACTTGATCGCAGCCACTACCTTTGTCAACATATCAGTAGGATTCTCAGTGGTCTTAATCTTCTGGATTGTTACTCCACCTTCTTCCAGAAGTTCCCATATAAAGTGATAGCGAACATCGATATGCTTCATTCTTGCATGATAAACTTGATTCTTTGCCAAAAAGATAGCACTCTAACTATCACAATGCACTTTGATGTGCTTCTATTGAATCCCTAATTCACCAAACAACCTTTAAAGTCAAATTGCCTCCTTCATAGCCTCTGTAATTGCCATATACTCTGCCTCTGTAGTAGACAAAACAACTATTGACTGTAAAGTAGGCTTCCAACTAACTGGTGCCTTTGCAAGAGTAAACACATAACCCGTAGTTGACCGTCGTTTGTCCAAATCACTAGCATAGTCAGAATCACAATATCCAACTACACATTGACTATTTTGTTTATCCTGCTGAAATGCCAAACCAACATCTACGGTATTCAGAATGTACTGTATAACCCATTTCACAGCTTGCCAATGCTCCTTTCCAGGATCATGCATATACCTGCTCACAACCCCAATTGCTTGTGAAATATCGGGCTTTGTGCACACCATAGCATATATCAAGCTACCAACAACATTTGCATACGGTACTTTTTCCATGTATTCCCATTCTGCTTCATTCTTTGGAGATAAAGATGCACTGAGCTTGAAATGAGGAGTAAGAGGAGTACTAACATGTTTTGACTTTTCATTCATGTCAAAACACTTTAGCACCTTTCTCAGATACTGTTTTTGAGTCAAACAAAATCTCCCCAATTTTCTATCTCTACTTATCTCCATGCTGAGAATTTTCTTGGCTTTACCTAGATCTTTCATTTCAAACTCCCTATTCAACTGATTCCTTAACTTCTTAATCTCTATTAGACTATTGGAAGCTATCAACATATCATCAATATAAAGAAAAAGATATATGTAGGATCCATTTTGTAGCTTGCGCAAATACACATAATGATCATATTTGCTTCTTGTGTACTTCTGCCCCATCATAAACTTGTCAAATTATTTGTACCACTACCTCATAAATTGTTTCAATCCATATAATGATTTTTCAAGCTTACACACCATATTCTCTTTACTAGCAACTTTGAATCCTTCGGGCTGAACCATATAGATTTCCTCCTCTAAGTCTCTATGTAAAAATATAGTTTTTACATCTAACTAAACTAGTTTTATATCCAATTGTGCTACCAAAGCCAACAAAATTTAAATGAAGGAATGTTTTACAACTGGAGAAAAAATTTCATTATAATCAATTTCCTCCATCTGAGCATAGCCTTTAGCTACCAACCTTGCTTTGTACCGAACATCATCCTTGTCAGAAAATTCATCTTTCTTTGCATATACCTATTTGCACCCAATTGCCTTATTTCTCTTCAAGAGACTAGCTAGCTTCCATGTCTGATTCTTATGAAGGGACTGCATTTCATCATTCATGGCTTTCCTCCACTTCTCTACTTCTGAACTTTTGACTGCTTCATTATAAGTGGTAGGAATGTCATCTGTTGCAATTTGGAATGCGTAAGCCACCATATCAATATAGCGAGCAGGCTTTTTGATAGTCCTCTTTGGCTTACTTAATGCAATTGATTCATGTTGCTGTAGAGGTTCTTGGGTTAGAACCTCTTCTTCATCTAACTCCTCATCTACCATAGGAGTTTCTGCATTTGCTTCATCATTTGCTGAGCTAACAAGTTTTCTTTCAAACTTCACATGTTTTAGAGTACCATCTGTCTGCTCAGTTGTCACATTTCTCAACATGGTAGATTCATCAAAGGTAACATCCCTGCTGGAGATTATTTTCTTTGACTCTGGGCACCAAAGTCGATATCCTTTAACACCAGAGGTGATCCCCATGAAAATTGCTTTCTTTGCACATAGATCCAACTTCGATTCCTTAACATGGTAATATCCAGTGGAACCAAATACATGTAAGGAATCATAATCTGTAGCAGGTTTTCCAAACCATTTCTCTAATGGTATTTTACCACCAATCACACTCGATGGTAAGCAATTAACAAAATGGCAAGCATATGTAATAGCTTCAGCCCAAAATTCTCTGCCCAATCCAGCATTAGACAACATACACCGAACTTTCTCCAGTAATATCCGGTTCATACGTTCTGCCACCTCATTTTGTTGTGGTGTATTCCTGACTGTGAAGTGTCTGACAATGCCTTCATCTTCACACGCCTTCATAAATGGATCACTCTTGTATTCCCCGCCATTATCTGTACGAAGACACTTGATCCTTTGCCCTGTCTGAGTTTCCATCATCTTTTTCCATTTGAGGAAAACTCCTAGCAATTCATCCTTAGTTTTCATAGTATACATCTAAACTCTACAGGAAAAATCATCAACAAAGGTCACATAATAATATTTTCCTCCCAAAGAAGTCTTCTTGAAAGGTCCTCATACATCAAAATGAACATAGTCTAAATACCCTTGGTATTATGGATTGCTATTCCAAATTTCACCCTTGTCTTTTTTTCTTTGACACAATGCTCGCAAAATCCAATTTGCAAGTCTGTACACCTTTCAACAATCCTTATTTCACCAGGAGACTCAAGGATTTTTCACCTACATGCCTCAAGCGCATATGCCATAACTTGGTTGTTTCTAACTCCTTTTCATCACTAAAAGCCACTGCTGCTGCACCAATAATAATAGTACCTTGGTAATGGTATAATCTGTTAGTCTTTCGAACTCCCTTTAATACCACAAGTGCACCAGAGATTATCTTCATCACTCCATATTCTGCTTCCATCTTGAGACCCTTTTCTTTTAGAGCCCCATAGAAATAAGATTTTTTGACAAACTGGGCACATAACAAACATCTTTTAAGATTTTAATTGATCCATCATGGTTTTTCAAACGAATAGAACCAATCCTATGTGTGGTAAGAGGGACATCATTTTTTGTATAAACAACTCTATCTTCTAGTTCTTTAAATTCAAAGAACCAATCCCGATTGGGACACATATGATGATTGTAGCCTGAATCAATTAGCCATATACTAGAAGAGCTGTTGATGGTGTAACAACAAGTGAATAATTTGAGTCTTCATCATTATACTCATCGACATTTGAGTTTGCAACAGCTTTTCCCTTGTCAGGTTTGCCTTTATTCTTCAGCTTAAGACTGTCCTTCTTCCAATGCTCTTTTTCTAGACAAAAGGCATATCATCTTTGCCCAATTTGGGCCTCGACTTTGATCTTCCTTTCTTTCCTTTAGTCTAGCTCTGTAAATGACCTCTCACTACTAGAGCTTCTGTAGCTCCACTTGTGCTTTTTTTCTTATCCTTCTTCCTTAGTTCATAACTATACAAGGCAGCACACACTTCACTAAGAGACACGACAGCCTCCCCATGAAGTAGAGTCGTTTCAAGAAACTCAAACTTTTCAAAAAGGGATTCCAACAACATCAAAGCCAGATCCTCATATTTAAATGTCACATTCATATTCACAAATCAATAACTAACTGACTAAAACTGGTAATGTGATCATTCATTGTGGTACCCGAAATATAATTGAAGCAAAACAATCTTTTCTTTATGTGGAGCTTATTCTGACTGCTTTTTTTCAAAAATTTCTCCTTTAATGACTTTATCAATTTACTTGTAGAAGTTTTTTTTGAGAAAGCATACTTTTGCTCTTTAGAAAGTCACGAACGAATTGTACCACATGCCAAATGATTAAGAGTCTTCCATTCTTTCTCATCAACATCTTTTGGTTTATTTTCTTCAAGGGCAATGTCTAGACCTTGCTAAAAGAGAGTGTCTAGAACCTCACTTTGCTACATGACGAAATAACCCGTACCATCAAAAATTTCCATCTCAACTCTTGCATTTGTCATTGCATTTCTCGCCAAAATGGACGAGGAAGAAGTAGTCGACGTGGATGGATTTGCCATTTTTGCTATAATTACTATTCAATAGTTGTCAATGTAGAATGCCAATAGCCCAAGGAAAAATCTTTTCTGATGTGGAAGATCAGACTATGCTCGAACCAGAGAGCATATTAAGATAAAACCTTGGCTCTGATACCAATTGTTGCAAAAACTCGAGTTAATTTCCATCAATAATAGCAAATTCACCAAGAGCATTATTGCACAGGTGAATAAAGCGTAAACGATTGTACTGAAAAATCACACAAGGTAAAATTCCTAGGATAGACTGGAGGGGTCACAAATGGTCTCACTTAAAACCCAATTTTCTTAGATATAACTTTTCTAAGTAATTTAACAGCACAATAATTCACTAACAATATACCCAACAATAACTACTAAATAGACAAATAAAGAATACCAGAATTTAATGAGGTTTGGCTAATTATGCCTACGTCTTCGGACACTACCAAATTATATTTCACTATTTCAAAGAAATAATATAAGTGAAATATTTACAAAAGAAAGAAAGAATTAGCCTTTAGGAAAGACAATTTTGGGATGAATAAACCTAAAGGAGGTGGGCTATATTTATAATAGGATAAACCTATTACAATTCAATAGGTTTTCAATGTGGGATTCACTTTGTTAACAAAATGAAACACTTTGTCAACAAAAGGTGAGCCACACAAAGTCAACATAGGGGTGTACACGGTACTGTACAATTTGGAAATTTGTAAATCTCTGTATTGTCTTGAAAATTCGAATATTTTAAAAATCAAGTATTTGTATTGTCTTTGAAAATTTGGGATAATTCGGTACGGTTCTATAGAAATTCAGGATAATTCGGTACGGTTCTTCGGTTCTTTCGATACTAAACAATACAATATAATCCGGTACTTCGGATAGTTCAATATTTTTAAAATTTTACAAAATAAATTCACACAATAATAAATACAAATACAATTAAAATTTAAGTGAAAATACATTACTTAAAAATTAACATTCGACAGTTTTTCTCTACATTATATTGACACTGATTTCAGAATCTTGAGCAATATTTAAAAAAAATAACACAGATTTTAAATAATTAGATCACAAAAAAAACATTAAATAGAAACTTTAGAAAAAATTTACGCGAATATAATAATTATCCGATTTAAATTTTTCAGATTTTTCGGTTGATGCTTCTGAAATCAAAAGTGTAGCTGATCTCAACCAATTTTGGCAACAAATGAGAAAGAATTCAAAGGAAGAGAGAAATGAGAGAAGGCAATAATTTAAGTAACTACCATAAAGGGGGAGAGAAGGAGACCAACAAACTCAAATTTGCAGAGTGAGGGGTAATGGCGAGAGGTAGAGCAGAGGAAGCGTGGTGAAAGTATAGAGGAGGCAGAAAAGGGAAAAGAGTGAATGAAAAGAAACGTAAACTTAATTCTATTTTCAATATTTTTAAAATTATTAACTACATAATTCAATTTTTCACTCCCTCCAAAAATCCAAAATAAAAAAAATTCCTCTAAAATCTTTAAATATAATTTTTAATCCTAAATTCAGTTTTTTACCATTACAAAAATAATTTATATTTACCATTATTTATAAAGATGAGATTAGGTTTATGAAGATAAATATTTATTAGATATGATTAATTGATGAATTGAAGGTTTTAATTGTATCTCTATTGTGGCATATTTTATTTCCACTGCCAGTGCTATGCCAGCCCATGGATATTTAAAGATTAAGTTATTTTTGTGAAATAAAAATTTTTTTTTGAAGCATGGGACATAAAAAAATTAACTACTATCTATTGCATAATCAAGTAATAAGGCTTAAATTATATTATATATAATTTAACAAAAAATAAAAATAAAAATCAAGCTGCAACTATTAGAATATGATGAGAGATAACACAAATATCATTATTTATCAGATAAATCATTATTTATGAAGATAAATATTTCAAAAAAAACATTAGAGAACAAAAATAAAAATATAACTTTAGTATAATATTAAATCACTTTATAAATACATATAATACAATAAATAATCTTGTTTTATTTCTAAACTATATAATTAAATTATTAATTTGTATATTTATTTACTTCTTGAGTTAAAAATAAATGAATAATATTTGAGTGATACTAAAAATAAATAAAATTAATTGATAAGATGATTATGTACTCATATAGGTACATTCAATCATTCATGATATAAAAGTAAATAAAATTAATTGATAAGATAATGACAAACTCATAATTGTATTAATTGATAGAATTTTATTATATATAATAACTATATATAATTATATTATTGACTTACAACTCTATTACTAATATAGATATTGTGCAAAAATATATAAATATTAGTTGAATGACACTAAAAATAAATGACATTAATTGATAAAATGATTATACACTCATATAATATATTAATTGGTAATATTTTATTATATACAATAAATATATTTAATTACATTATTAATTTAGATATTCATATAGGTATTGTCCTAAAAATAGATGGGTATTAGTTAATTGATACTTAGAGTAAATGAAATTAATTGATAAAATATTTATGTGATAAATTGCTTAACTTACATATTTATATGGATATTTATAAAAAAAAAATTAAATAATAGTACAATGATATTAAAGATAAATTAAATTATATGCAATTTTTTTTAGTTATATATTCATATTCATGTAAATAGAATAATTATTATAATAATTAAATTTTTATTTTAATAATTAAAATATTTAGTTTAATTTATTAGCTAATTATTATCTTAATTTTGTATATTAAAATATATAATGTAAATAATTATGAACTTAAATTTATACAGTATATATAGAATAAAAATTATAAGTAATTTTTATATATATAATATTAGTATTTTATATAATAATTAATAAATATCGGTTCTTTCGGTACAATTTAGTACAAAATAATTCGGTACAGTTTAATAGTATTTTCGGTTCGATTCTGGATAAAATATCCAGATACGTTTCAAATAAAATCAACGGTATAATTCGATTTCATTCTAGTAAAAAGGTCAATGGTATAGTTTTATTCTGTATCTTTTTTTGATATTTTAATTCGGTACAAAAAGATTCAGATCTGTGTATACTCCTAATTATAATTAGAAAATTGTGATAGGTTTTGCTTGTTCAATTAGACCCAATTAATCATAAATAAAAATTAGTGATTATCCTATATGGTGTCAATTTTCTTACATGATATGAAATCATTAGCTGGATGCATGATTTATGTATAGATCGAATTAAAGGACAATTGTTCATCTGATTTTAGAATATATAATAAAACACCACACCACACCACAAAGATGACAATTATAGGAGGGGACAGCTACGACTGTAGGATTGCCTGGTGTTGTATCTTTATTAGTCTACTTCTATTGATTTATCATTACATTTTCCTTCTTCCATCTTAAATTTATATTTAATCACATAAAACTTTTGATCTTTCTTCGAACGTAGCCTTCTTGGCCTCCCTCTTTCTAGTTAAGTCCATCTCCGAATCACAGAATTAAATTTGTCATGTGAAAATTGGATTTATCCTTTAATAATGATTTGATGTGAAAAAAATGTCTCACAAAAAAAATAAAAAAATAAAAAGTCAATTCATCAAATTTTGACAGATTTTATAATTATTTTAAATCCATATCATGCAAATGTGATAGAGCATATTTTTTTAATTCTATCAATTTCTTATAAATTAAATATAAGTAAACAATCTTAAAATATATAAATTCATTGTCAGCTTTTAAAAAAAAAGGTTAAAGTTCATATACCCAAAATGCATAATTTTTCTTTTAAAATATTATTACTAAATTCACTTTGATAAAAAAAAATCATAAATTAAGCATACAAAACACGTTAGCATCAATTCATCAATATCTTTTTTTTTTTTCAATTTGTACGTACATGATATTCTAGGATTGGCCAGATCAATAATACAATAAAATAGTCTCAGTAAAAAAAAGGTATATTTTTCCCATTTGAAAGTACTTTGTCAGATATTAATAGAGAGGATTAGACCAGCTTAATTACATCAACACAAGGGAACTTCCCTTTGTTATAATTAAATTTAAAACTGAAATTCAGAAACAACTTGCTCACTGTAGACATCTTTGAAAAATTCCAAGTGAATATGAATTTTTTTACACTCAAATAATAAAAATTAACTTGTCAATAATAATAATAATAATAATAATAATAATAATAATAATAATAACAATAATAACAATAATCGGAAACTTTTCATCATTAATTTTTCTGTAGAATTCAATTCAAGAATATAAAAGAGAGGAAATTGCAAGAAAGTTGCTACAAAGAATACTAAAATATGAACTCCTATAGGCCAGTGAAGTGGGATATAGAGTTGCCGGCAGAATTCCCTAAAACCTTCATAGCAAGTATCAAAGTCGGTCATTGCAGAGCTGATCAATGTCTTCAGCTCATTTGACTTGGCAAGAATCCTTGTCACTACATCAACACCAGACATAATTGATTGCATCATGAAGGTGAGGATTGATGGGGAACTTTTCTAATTAGAGTCACCGAGGAGCCCTATTTGATTCCCACAAGATGAATACTTCAAATCAGCCTCTGTTCTTCCCCCCTGCGCCCCTCTTTTCTCCTTTGTTGCCCTGTACAACAAAATCCTTGCCGGAGCATTCCTAGACTAGTAAATTAAATAGCTGCCGTTGCCAGAATTGCGTGCATGTTGACTTGACTCCAGAGGTGCTGGCGGCATCAAAGCTACAGCTAGACAATCTTGAGAAACACAACAATTGTTCACCTCCTAATCTACAACCCCTCCTCTCATACTTCTTTGGGCCTGTTGCATAGTTCGGCCCAACCTGAATCTAATCAGCCTTATAACTTTGTCTATGCTCCCTCTAGTGAGCACTCTCAAGCAATGCTTTGGGGGTCCAATCTCACCCCTCACTAAATTAAAAAAGCCTTCAATTTTTGCCGATGATTTTAATGCTATACTATGCAACTCAGAGAGTTGGAGGTCAGGAACGAACAAAAAGGATGAAGTTTTTCTGGATTTTGTCAATTCTAATGGTCTTATAGATCTCCCCCTTATTGGGAAGCAATTCACCATGGGAAACTCATATTGTAAAAGTAGATTGGACAGATTCCTAGTGAATAGTGAGATGCTATCTTGCTTCGAATCCCTTATTCAAACTTGTTTATCCTGTAATGGCCTCAACGTCGGACTGATTTTGAATAGTGCTTTCCGATAGTGAATAGTGTCTCCAGGCTGAAAATGACACCCGAAAGTGGAAAAATTTTTATTGGACTATTGGAAAGTACTAGTCACGAGTAGTTCGGGGTTGAAATTTAAAGTGGAATTGAGGTCAAATAGGCCTCCGAAATTCAAAAGAACGAAAATCGAAAAAAAAATAGGAATTAGGGTTTTTAATTGAATTTTTGATCGTTTTAATTACTAAAAATATCAAATGAAGTCAAAAAAATTACCAAAAATTATATGTATGCATAAAATAATATGTAGATTATTTTGGTGGCAAAAAGTAAATTTTTTTGGCCACACTGGTATTTTTGGAATCAGATCGATATGATTTAATTGGACCGATAAAATTGAATCGGACCCAAAACGAACTCCGATTGGGCTGAAATTTTATGGGTAGCCTATTTTTGATATGATATGAATAATGGAATCAAATTTGAAGAAAATTGAAGTTGGTAAGTGAGAGAAATTAATTAGGGCTTAAAATAGGTAATTTTTGGGCCTAAACTAATAAATAGTGTAAGGCCCACTTAAAGCCCAGCCCATAGCCCAATTAGAAGACCTATATAAGGTGAATTTCTCCAGAAATCTCCAGCAGCAACTCCTCTCTTCTTCTTCCCTCTTGGTGGCCGAATTGTATATCTCTCTAATTCCTCTCTTTTTCTTTCATTTCTTCACCAATTCTCACCAAATCAAAGCCTCCTAAAGTGATTTCAGCCTCTCTATATTGCTTTCATCAGCTCCAATCCTTGATTCAAAGAAGAAAATCAAGAGAAGTTTAGAGTTAAAGTTTAGGTGTCTAAATTAGGTATGTGAGTTTATTGTTTTTTATTTGGTTTCTAGGTGCCTACTACTAATTTTGGGTGCCTAGAGTTCATTTTTGCTGTTAAATTTAGCATTTGAAGCCAAAATAATTGAGATAACATTGATGGAAATTTCGGTTTGTTAAGGATTTCAAGAAGAGGAGCAAAGTTCTCAAGCCAAAGGAAAGGGAAAGGAAGCCTAGGCAAGGGTAATCCATAGAAAAAGGTGTGTGACTAATAAATCCTTTTATTTCCCAATTAAATTAATGAAATTCCTTTAGGTTTCTTAAGAAAATTTTTATGTATTGTGATATAATTGAAATTATTGTTATATTCATGCATTTAGGAGTCACATAAGCCTATTAAAAACTTTAAATGAAATAAAAACCAATGAGATGAGAGAGTTATAGGGTTGGCCGAATGGTATATCCTAAGAAACTAGTGTAAAATTTGATGATTTTAGTGATTTAAAGCTTCCTAATGTTAATAATAATGTAAATTAATGATTTTGAATTTTTATAGAATTTATGGAAATTAAATAAATATTTTCGGAATTAATATTAATTAGGTATTAGTTGAAAAATATGACAATTGAATGAATTATGACATAATTTATTGATTTCATGTTGAATTACTGTAAAATATTTTGTAATATGTGTAAATAAGATTGACTGTAATGATAAAGTATTGATACGGTATTGACAAGTAATGAAAAGTAAGAAATTAAGAAAATATGTGCCCTTAGAAAGAGTCAGGCAGTAAAACCTAGTTCAGGATATAATTGGCTGGCCATAGGGATACATATACCGCGGTGCAGGTCATGGCGACTTGCTTTACTATGGACGGATCATTGATCTCCATAGTATATTTATCATACGTACTGTCACATGTCATATGTTATATGAGAAATGATTCTTGGAGGTCATTTCTCATTCTGTTGTGGCCCTGTGGGGTCCACGTCCCGCATATCCGGTCTGAGAGTTTTCTGCCGGGTCTGTGCTAGGGGCATATTGATAAGAAAATGATAAAAGTGTGAAAGAGAAGTTAAAATGAAAGTTTTATATGAAAAAGGACTAAAATGAAAAGAATTTAAAAGTTAGGGGTAAAATGGTAATTTTCCCTACAGGTGAAATTAATTGATAAAAGTAATAAAAGAAATAAGTAATAAGGGTAAAATGGTAATTTAGTCAATTAATTGGGTAAAAAGTCAACTGTATAAAGTTAAAGGACAAAAATGTAATTTTACATGAAAAAGGTGAAATTAAGGATTAAACGGTAAATTATAAGTTAACTAATAAGGTAAGATAAGAAAATAAGGACTAAAAAGGGTAAAGTAGTAATTAATAGAGTAAAAAGGGCATTTTTGTAATAAATGAAAAGTTCAAGGACTAATTTGAAATATAAGAGAATTTATGAATTGAACGGAAAGTTAGTCATTCAAAAAAAAATATTGCTTTTAGATAGGAAAAATCGATAATAAGTTACTTAAGCCTAAATTATTAATACATTTATATTATAGGGAAATACTATGATTTTTAGTCACTGCTGGGCATGTTTAATGCTCAGCACGTAGAATTTACTGCGTGCAGGTACAGCTAGTCTGGAGCATGGGTACACAAAGGAGAAAAATTTGAAGCTAAAGAGTTAAAAGGATTGTTTGTGGCATGTATATACAGATATATATATACTTATCATGTTTTGTATATGAAGATATTAGTGTAGCTATGATCATATTTTGTGTTAATTATGGTAGTATGAGGATAAGGAAGTGCAGAGAATGAATGATATACAGGTGTTGCTTGATAATATCTGTGGATGTGTTAAATGATTTGATTTAAACTGTTGTGCCTCTGAGAGGCTGTGTAAATGTTTGCTTTTCAGGGGGCTAGCTAAGAATATAGCCGTTATATTGCCAAAATTTTATTAAATGCATAGTAAATTCTGAACAGTTATAGGTCATTGAATAATGAAAGTTACTTATGCATACTGATTGTTAAGGGAATCAGAAAAAAAAAATTTCCGACCTTCTGCTTGTCCGATAAGACTGTTACAGTAAGGGTGTTACATTTTGTGGTATCAGAGCATTGGTTTAGTCGGTCCTAAGATCGGAGTGGAAATAAGTATGATTTAAATTCCTGTATCTATATATACATGCCAATTACAAGTGATGAAGTTTAGTGGAAATCTAATGTGTACCTGCTCCTTTTTGTTTTATAGTGTAAAGATGTCATCTGAGCGAGATAGACAGGTGGGGGATGGTGAAAGTGAAGCTTCGATAGGTACTGGACAGCAGGAGGCAGCACAACCACAGGTTTCTCCTTCAGCAGTGCCACCCCCACCTCCACAGCCAGACTTCCTTGATCTTATGGCTGAATATATCCAGCAACGACTGCAAGCGAGACCAGCACAGTCTTCCCAGACAGTTGTTCAAGTTCAGCCAGCTCCACCTAGAAGAAGACCCATTCTGGAACAGTTAAAAAGGTTGGGGGCTGAAGACTTCTCTGGAATGGATCCTTTGACACCGTCTCAGGCTGAAAATTGGTTGTTTAAGATAAAGAGGCTTTTTGAAATCACCAACAGTTCAGCAGAAGAGAAGCTGGAAGGTATAGTTGCCTTGCTGCAAGGACCAGCTTTTATTTGGTGGGATTCAGTTAGAAGGAACATCCCAGCGGATCAGTTGACTTGGGATTACTTTGTGTCTCAGTTTGAATTAAAATATGTTGGGTCAGAATACAAGTTGGCTATGCAAGATGCCTTCTGGAGGCTTAGACAAGGCAACAGATCAGTGGCAGAATATGAGCGCGAGTTTGAGCGCTTGAGTGCTTATCTTGATAAAAGTCAGACTACAGATGAGAAGCTGCGACTGAGGTTTGAGAGGGGGTTGCACACCGAGCTCCGACAGATTATAGGGACCCAGCAGTACCCCACTTTGAGAGCCATGGTGGAGGCATCTATTAAGTTAGAGACCATCCAGAATGAGCAGGCTGAGAGGCAGTCGCGTTTTCAGCAAAAGAGAAAATAAGGGCAGTCAAGCGGAAAGGGAGATCAAAGTAAGAAATCAAAGGGATCGTTTACACCTCAGAGTCGTCCACCAGTTCCAGCAGGACGGGGTCGGGGTAGTGCTATGCGTGGCAGAGGTTCAGCTATACCAATACTAGCTGCCAGTACTCCTCGGGATAGAGACAGTGGGACAACTGCAGCTTGTGATTATTGTGGCAAATTGCATTATGGTGAGTGCAGATTTCAGACTGGAGCATGTTTTCGCTGTGGGTCCAGGGAGCATCAGATTAAAGATTGTCCGGCATTACCGACTGCTTCAGTTGCATCTCCAGCATCAGGTACTGGGTCCTCTGCACCGAGAGGTCGTGGTAGGGGAGTGGCTTCCACCCCATCATCCTCGAGACCAGCTGGGCAGTCATCTCAGGATCAGAGAAGATCTGCAGCCCAGACTTATGCTGTCAGAGCCCGAGAGGAGGAGGATGCTCCGGATGTGATAGTAGGTACATTTCTCCTATTATCTGATTCAGTTCATGCTTTGATTGATCCTGGTTCGACTCATTCCTATATTAGTACTGCATTAGCTCGGGATAAGGGGATGAAAGAGGCATGCTTGGACCAGGATATCTTGGTGAGTAATCCTCTGGGGCATAGCGTGGTAGTAAATAAGATATACAGACAGTGTCCTATTAGTGCCCAGGGACATATATTCCTGGCAAATCTTATTGAGTTGCCCTTTCATGAATTCGATGTGATTCTGGGGATGGATTGGCTATCCACCCATCAAGCGACTGTTGATTGTAAAAGGAAAAGGGTTACGTTAAAGCTTGAAGACGATCGAGAAATTACAGTGGTTGGTGTGCGCCATAATTATTTGTCTGATGTGATATCTGCTACTGCAGCTAAGAGGTTGATCAGGAAAGGATGTATAGCCTACTTGTGTTATGCAGTGGAAGCAAAGAAAGATAGCCCAAAAGTGTCAGAAGTACCCACTGTCAGAGATTTTCCAGATGTGTTCCCTAATGAGTTACCAGGTTTGCCACCTGACCGGGAGGTAGAATTTTCTATTGAGGTTGCCTCAGGCACTGCACCCATATCCATTGCTCCTTACAGAATGGCACCGGCAGAGTTAAAGGAATTAAAGATTCAGTTACAGGAACTGCTTGATAAGGGATTTATAAGACCTAGTGTTTCTCCCTGGGGAGCACCAGTCCTGTTTGTTAAGAAGAAGGATGGAACGCTTAGGCTATGCATCGATTATAGACAGCTGAATAAAGTCACCATAAAGAACAAATACCCTCTTCCTCGGATTGAAGACTTATTTGACCAGTTGAAAGGAGCGAGTGTATTTTCAAAGATTGACTTGAGATCAGGTTACTATCAAATGGGAGTAAAAGCGGCTGATGTACCCAAAACTGCTTTTCGTACCCGATATGGCCATTATGAGTTTCTGGTTATGCCGTTCGGACTTACAAATGCACCGGCTGCCTTCATGGATCTGATGAATCGAGTTTTTCATCCTTATTTGGATCAATTTGTAGTGGTCTTCATCGATGACATTCTGGTATATTCAAGGACACCAGAAGAACATGATAAACATCTGCGAATTGTTCTACAGACCTTGAGAGAGAAGCAATTGTATGCTAAGTTCAGTAAATGTGACTTCTGGTTGAATGAAGTATCTTTCTTAGGTCACGTGATTTCTGCGGAAGGTATTAAGGTGGATCCATCAAAGATTGAAGCAATTCTCCAATGGAAACCACCTACAAATGTGACAGAAGTTTTCTGGGGTTAGCCGGATATTACAGGAGGTTTATAAAGAGTTTCTCCACTATTGCAGTTCCACTGACTCGATTATTGCAGAAGAACACCAAATTTGTGTGGACTGACAGATGCCAGGAATGTTTTGAGAAACTTAAAAGTATGCTGACAGAAGCTCCTATTCTCACTCAACCCGAACCAGGCAAGGATTTTGTGATCTACAGTGACGCCTCCAGAAATGGTTTAGGCTGCGTTTTGATGCAGGAAGGCAAGGTGATTGCTTATGCCTCCCGACAACTTAAGACTCACGAGAAGAATTATCCTACTCATGATCTGGAGCTAGCAGCTATTGTCTTTGCATTGAAGATATGGAGGCACTACTTGTATGGTGCGAAATGTTATATTTATACTGATCACAAGAGTCTGAAATACTTGCTCACTCAAAGAGAACTTAACCTCCGACAGAGACGTTGGTTGGAGTTGATAAAAGACTATGATTGTTTTATTGACTACCATCCAGGAAAGGCTAACGTGGTGGCTGATGCACTTAGCAGAAAATTCATGACAGGTAAAGTAAATGATTTCAAATGAATTGATATAGGTAAGTGATATAGGTAATTGACTAATAGTTTTGATTGCAGCTCTTCGAGCTTTGAATATTAGTTTAAGTATGACATCAGACGAAGCTTTGTTGGCGGAATTGCAATTGAAACCAGATTTTGTGCATCAAGTGAAAATGGCTCAGAAAGAGGATGATCGATTGAAAACTATTATGGAAAAGATAAAGAATGGCAACGAAAGAGACTATTCTCTAAATGAAGATGGAAGCCTTTGCTACAAGAAAAGACTTTGTGTACCAGATCAGGAAGAACTGAAGAAGAACATCCTTACAGAGGCACACCATAGCATTTATGCTATGCATCCTGGAGGTAACAAGATGTACCAGGATTTGAAACTTTATTACTGGTGGCCAGGAATGAAGCGGGATGTGACAGAATTTGTAAGGAAGTGCTTAATATGTCAACAAGTAAAGGCTGAACATCAGGTTCCTTCTGGATTACTTCATCCCATCTTGATACCGGAGTGGAAATGGGACAGAGTTACTATGGATTTTGTTTCGGGATTGCCTGTCACTCAAAAGAAACATGATGCTATTTGGGTGATTATTGATCGACTCACCAAATCTGCTCACTTCTTGCCAGTCCGGATGGATTATCCTTTGACCAGATTGGCAGAGATCTATATTAATGAGATAGTGAGACTTCATGGAGTACCATCCTCTATCATTTCAGACAGGGATCCTAGATTTACCTCTCATTTCTGGAAGAGTCTTCAGGAAGCTTTGGGTACCAGACTCCACTTCAGTACAGCTTTTCACCCCCAGTCAGATGGTCAGTCAGAGAGAGTAATTCAGATTCTGGAGGATATGTTACGATGCTGTGTACTAGAGTTTGGTAACAATTGGGAAAAATATCTGCCTCTTACAGAATTTGCCTACAACAATAGTTATCAATCCAGTATAAAGATGGCTCCTTTTGAGGCTTTATATGGAAGAAAATGCAAGACTCCTCTATGTTGGACAGAGTTGAATGAAAAGAAATTGATCGGGTCGGATTTGATTCGTGATTCAGAAGAAAAGGTGCGAATTATCAAAGGACGATTGAAAGAAGCCATGGACCGACAAAAATCTTATGCAGATTTAAAGAGAAAAGACATTGAGTTTCAGGTTGGAGATAAAGTTTTTCTGAAAGTATCTCCATGGAAGAAAATCTTGAGATTTGGTAAGAAAGGGAAGTTGAGTCCAAGGTTTATCGGTCCCTACGAGGTACTTCAGCGAGTAGGTCCAGTAGCTTATCGTTTGAAACTACCTTCAGAACTGGAAAAGATTCACGATGTGTTCCATGTATCCATGCTCAGGAGGTACAGATCTGACCCTAGCCATGTCATTACACCAGCAGATATTCAAGTACAATCTGATATGACATATGAGGAAAGACCGGTGAGAATCCTAGCTAGGGAGATTAAACAGCTGAGAAACAAGCAGGTTCCATTGGTAAAGGTCCTATGGCATCATCACAATGTAGAGGAAGCCACTTGGGAACCAGAAGCGACCATGAGACAGCAGTATCCTCTACTTTTCGAAACAGGTAAATTTCGAGGACGAAATTTATTTTTAGTAGGGGAGAATTGTAATGGCCTCAACGTCGGACTGATTTTGAATAGTGCTTTCCGATAGTGAATAGTGTCTCCGGGCTGAAAATGACACCCGAAAGTGGAAAAAATTTTATTGGACTATTGGAAAGTACTAGTCACGAGTAGTTCGGGGTTGAAATTTAAAGTGGAATTGAGGTCAAATAGGCCTCCGAAATTCAAAAGAACGAAAACCGAAAAAAAAATAGGAATTAGGGTTTTTAATTGAATTTTTGATCGTTTTAATTACTAAAAATATCAAATGAAGTCAAAAAAATTACCAAAAATTATATGTATGCATAAAATAATATGTAGATTATTTTGGTGGCAAAAAGTAAATTTTTTTGGCCACACTGGTATTTTTGGAATCAGATCGATATGATTTAATTGGACCGATAAAATTGAATCGGACCCAAAACGAACTCCGATTGGGATGAAATTTTATGGGTAGCCTATTTTTGATATGATATGAATAATGGAATCAAATTTGAAGAAAATTGAAGTTGGTAAGTGAGAGAAATTAATTAGGGCTTAAAATAGGTAATTTTTGGGCCTAAACTAATAAATAGTGTAAGGCCCACTTAAAGCCCAGCCCATAGCCCAATTAGAAGACCTATATAAGGTGAATTTCTCCATAAATCTTCAGCGGCAACTCCTCTCTTCTTCTTCCCTCTTGGTGGCCGAATTGTATATCTCTTTAATTCCTCTCTTTTTCTTTCATTTCTTCACCAATTCTCACCAAATCAAAGCCTCCTAAAGTGATTTCAGCCTCTCTAGATTGCTTTAATCAGCTCCAATCCTTGATTCAAAGAAGAAAATCAAGAGAAGTTTAGAGTTAAAGTTTAGGTGTCTAAATTAGGTATGTGAGTTTATTGTTTTTTATTTGGTTTCTAGGTGCCTACTACTAATTTTGGGTGCCTAGAGTTCATTTTTGCTGTTAAATTTAGCATTTGAAGCCAAAATAATTGAGATAACATTGATGGAAATTTCGGTTTGTTAAGGATTTCAAGAAGAGGAGCAAAGTTCTCAAGCCAAAGGAAAGGGAAAGGAAGCCTAGGCAAGGGTAATCCATAGAAAAAGGTGTGTGACTAATAAATCCTTTTATTTCCCAATTAAATTAATGAAATTCCTTTAGGTTTCTTAAGAAAATTTTTATGTATTGTGATATAATTAAAATTATTGTTATATTCATGCATTTAGGAGTCACATAATCCTATTAAAAACTTTAAATGAAATAAAAACCAATGAGATGAGAGAGTTATAGGGTTGGCCGAATGGTATATCCTAAGAAACTAGTGTAAAATTTGATGATTTTAGTGATTTAAAGCTTCCTAATGTTAATAATAATGTAAATTAATGATTATGAATTTTTATAAAATTTATGGAAATTAAATGAATATTTTCGGAATTAATATTAATTAGGTATTAGTTGAAAAATATGACAATTGAATGAATTATGACATAATTTATTGATTTCATGTTGAATTACTGTAAAATATTTTGTAATATGTGTAAATAAGATTGACTGTAATGATAAAGTATTGATACGGTATTGACAAGTAATGAAAAGTAAGAAATTAAGAAAATATGTGCCCTTAGAAAGAGTCAGGCAGTAAAACCTAGTTCAGGATATAATTGGCTGGCCATAGGGATACATATACCGCGGTGCAGGTCATGGCAACTTGCTTTACTATGGACGGATCACTGATCTCCATAGTATATTTATCATACGTACTGTCACATGTCATATGTTATATGAGGAATGATTCTTGGAGGTCATTTCTCATTCTGTTGTGGCCCTGTGGGGTCCACGTCCCGCATATCCGGTCTGAGAGTTTTCTGCCGGGTCTGTGCTAGGGGCATATTGATAAGAAAATGATAAAAGTGTGAAAGAGAAGTTAAAATGAAAGTTTTATATGAAAAAGGACTAAAATGAAAAGAATTTAAAAGTTAGGGGTAAAATGGTAATTTGCCCTACAGGTGAAATTAATTGATAAAAGTAATAAAAGAAATAAGTAATAAGGGTAAAATGATAATTTAGTCAATTAATTGGGTAAAAAGTCAACTGTATAAAGTTAAAGGACAAAAATGTAATTTTACATGAAAAAGGTGAAATTAAGGATTAAACGGTAAATTATAAGTTAACTAATAAGGTAAGATAAGAAAATAAGGACTAAAAAGGGTAAAGTAGTAATTAATAGAGTAAAAAGGGCATTTTTGTAATAAATGAAAAGTTCAAGGACTAATTTGAAATATAAGAGAATTTATGAATTAAACGGAAAGTTAGTCATTCAAAAAAAAAATATTGCTTTTAGATAGGAAAAATCGATAATAAGTTACTTAAGCCTAAATTATTAATACATTTATATTATAGGGAAATACTATGATTTTTAGTCACCGCTGGGCATATTTAATGCTCAGCACGTAGAATTTACTGCGTGCAGGTACAACTAGTCTGGAGCATGGGTACACAAAGGAGAAAAATTTGAAGCTAAAGAGTTAAAAGGATTGTTTGTGGCATGTATATACAGATATATATATATACTTATCATGTTTTGTATATGAAGATATTAGTGTAGCTATGATCATATTTTGTGTTAATTATGGTAGTATGAGGATAAGGAAGTGCAGGGAATGAATGATATACAGGTGTTGCTTGATAATATCTGTGGATGTGTTAAATGATTTGATTTAAACTGTTGTGCCTCTGAGAGGCTGTGTAAATGTTTGCTTTTCAGGGGGCTAGCTAAGAATATAGCCGTTATATTGCCAAAATTTTATTAAATGTATAGTGAATTCTGAACAGTTATAGGTCATTGAATAATGAAAGTTACTTATGCATACTGATTGTTAAGGGAATCAGAAAAAAAAAAAATTCCGACCTTCTGCTTGTCCGATAAGACTGTTACAGTAAGGGTGTTACATATCCAAAGGGCTTTTTGATCACTGTCCTGTTCTTCTCGCCCTCACCAAGGAATATTGGGGTCCAAAATCCTTCCGTTTCATAAACTGCTGGCTCCAAGAACTAGGCTTTCTAAGCTTGGTTAAGGAATGGTGGTCGGACATAAACAGATATAAAGGTGGTGACAGCCAAGTCCAGAATAAACTTAAAGGTCTGAAAGCTAAATTGACAACCTGAAATAAATTTGAATTTGGTCTGGTTGATAAGGCTATAGAACATCAAGGCTATAGAACATCTTGAAAAGGAGTTGGAGTCAATTGATGTAGACTTGAAAAATGAGGATATTCATCAGGAAATAAAGAATTTCATGTGGGAAAAGAGAAGAGAAATATTGAATCAGCTATGGCATAAGCAAAAAATCAAAGAGTCCATTTGGAGACAGAAGTCAAGAATTAATTGGTTAAAGAAAGGGGACAAAAACACCCAATTTTTCCATTTGTATGCCTGTCTAAGATCCTCAGTTAATCGAATTAGTCAGCTTCAGACTTCTTTTGGCTTGGTTCATGGTCATATGGCCATTAAAAAGGAGATACTCTCCTTCTATGAGGATATCTCTACAAAGAAAAAAATGAATTCAGACCTCTTATGCTGGATTATTATTTTAAAAAGCTTTCTCAGAACTCAACTGACTTGTTAGAGAGACCATTCTCTATGGAGGAGATCAAGAGAGCAGTGTGGAGTTGTGAGGGTTCAAAGGCACCAGGTCCAAATGGGTTCAATTTTAACTTCATCAAATTTGCTTAAGAGCTTTTAAGTCATGATATTTTCAATATGGTGCACAAGTTTTTTGTATTAGGAAAATTACCGAAAGGGATTAATTTTTCTTTCATCATGCTGATCCCAAATAATGCAGGTGCATCTAGCATAAAAGATTTTAGGCCCATTAGTCTTATTGGCAGTCTTTATAAAATCATAACAAAATTGCTTGCTATGAGATGTAAAGAGGTCATGAAGGAACTTATTAATGAAGAACAAAGCGCTTTTATGCAAGGGAGGCAAATTCTAGATGGGGTCATGGTGGCTAATGAGATAATTCATTCTCTTAAGAAGCTCAATAAAAGTGTGATCCTGCTAAAAATTGATTTTCATAAGGTTTTTGACTTTGTCTCTTGGAGCTATCTGGACCAGGTGATGGAAAGTATGAATTTTGGTACAAAGTGGAGATCTTAGATAATGGAATGTGTCTCTACAGTAAGAGTCTCTATCATTATTAATGGTAGCCCTTCGCATGAGATTCACTTATCTAGGGGGCTCAGGCAAGGTGATCCGCTATACCCTTTCTTGTTTATTCTTGAGGCAAAGGGACTATCAAGTATGATTAAGAAAGCAAACCGGCTTAATCTCTTTAAGGGCCTATTTTCAGCTCCTCGGGATGTGTCTAGTTTGGAAGTTACTCACCTTTGGTATGCTGATAACACTCTAATTTTTATCAAAGATGTTCTGCAGATGATTTTGAATGCTAAAAGGGTTTTAAGGCTCTTTGCTTCTTTCTCTGGGCTTCATATAAACTTCCACAAAAGCTCATTGAGTGTTGTAAATGTGCCATTATACAATCTAAATTCATATGCCTCTGCCATTAAATGCTGGACTTAGAGCCTTTTTTGTACTTACTTAGGACTTTCAATTGGAGCAAATCCTAGTAAAGGAGAGATGTGGAAACCGGTTTTAGATAGATTTATTTCGAAACTAGTTGGGTGGGAAGGTAAATTCCTATCTCTGGGGGGCAGGCTAATGCTTATAAAGTCCACTCTATCTAGTCTTCCTTTGTATTACATGTCTCTCTTCAAAATTCCTGTAGGAGTTCTAAAATCTATTAAGAGTATGATGAGGAGATTATTCTGGGAAGATTCAATGGATAAAAAAAAGTTTTGCAAGGTTAGCTAGAATGTGATTGAAAAGCACCAAAAACTCGGAGGATTGCGAGTGGGCTCTCTAAGCATAAGGAACTCTTATTTGCTATTCAAATGGCTTTAGAGATTGGATCCCTTGGATGTCTCATTGTGGCAAAAAAATTGTGAAAAGAAAGTATTCATTGGGTGGCTCAATTATTCCAAAATTTCCTAATAGTATCGGTCTTTCCTCTATTTGGAAAGATATTGTGAAAACACAACATATACAATCTTTGAAGAATGGTATCATTTATGAGGTGGGTAGGGGAGATAAATGCCTATTTTGGCATGATCTGTGGATATTGGACGAACCGCTGAAAGCGAGATTTGCCCGACTCTTTTTGATATCCCTTTATCCTGATGCTCGGATGATTGACTGTGGGTATTGGGCTGATGGGTAGTGGTTATGGTCATTTCGCTAGAAGAGGAACTTATGGGAGTGGGAATCTCTTTTGCTTAATGATCTTTATCTGGTGCTTCATTCTTTCTGTTGGGCAAACTGGGCCCATTGAGTGTAGGTGGTGTCCTTAGAAATTTTAAAGGCGAATTTTTATATCTATTCTAATGCAATATCGGATTCATGGAAGCCAATCAGGCTGAATTGTGTGCAACCGAAAGAGCGCTATGCTTCTCCTTTGAATTCTTAAGGCGTAGGAAGTGTGAAGTGTATTTTGAACTTGATTCTCTGAATGTTGTTACATGGTTACAACCATTTTGCACTGACACGCCCTAAAAATTCACAAAAATATTTAATAAAATTGACTATTATCTGGGCTAGCTTCACAAAGATTCATTTTTCCATAAACACAGGGAATGTAATGGTGTTGCGGATTACCTTGCAAAACAGGGGGAGAATAAACTAAATGATCTTATGGCTTAGATCTCATAAGCCAGTCTCAGGTTTTTATTTATGTGGCTTAACCTGAAAGCGGTGCTGTTGGAAAATTTTGAAATTTTTTTGAGGCTACTAGAGACTACAAAACTGGCAATAGGAGTTGTTTTCACAACAATGGTGTACATTTATATTGTTTTCTTGCTTTGTTGTATGGTAGTTTGTGTGCTAATCCTATCCCCCTGGAATAGAGGGTTTGATGTAGAATTTTTGGGTATAAAGCATTCATCTCTAAGGCAGAGCTTTAAGTTAGATGTTTGATTTTTAGATACTTTTAGCAGGACTCTAGTGTTAATAGAGTAGGATCTGTTCTATTCCCGACTAGTTGGTGTGATATTAAAGTATGATTAGTCATGATTTTCTGCAGATCTCTATTTTGATGGCTACCCAAGAGACATGGCAGAATTCTAGACTCTGCTTGCTTATGAGACTCTGCAAAACTTTGCTTTTCAAGAATGTATAATTTTGTTATTTTTGCAAAGTGGTAGCTGTGCTCCTCTGTATTTTTGCTATGTACCTTCTGGTAGTAGGCAGGAGTACTTGTGTTGTTGATGTACAAGTTTTCCTCGTTGTGATTGTAACCTTGCTTATTTGGGTCTGTTGTATTTATTTTAGTCCGAAGACTGGTTGCTCTGGACTGAATCTGGTTACTACTAATGCGGCCAGTTTGTTGGGAACCTGTGTGTTCCTTTTCCTTTTTTTTTGTATGTTCTTACTAGCTTCAATACAAATTTTGGCTTATAAAAAAAGCCTTAAAGCTTCAATCGCCTCTTCCAAATTTTCATTAGCATCATTTCAGAGTTCAATACAGTCATTTAAGCAAGCAGAGAGATTATCATTCTGATTGCCTTTAGCTTTAAATTTGATTTCGGTAATATAAACAAGTGTTTGCTCACCATATACTATGGTAATATTAAGTGTAATATTAGTTAGACCTTGTAGATTTGATGTTTTGCTCCTTGGATCTGATCTTAGGGACCATATACATTCTTCATAGTAAAGGGTGTGCCTACATGTAATGGATATCAAGTCTTCATCACCATTACTTCTTTCTGTCAAATTTAAACCCAAGAAGGTGAAAAGAGACACCAAGATTATGCAATTTTTAGATAAAGGCATGTTTTATTTATGTATGTTTTTGAAGAGAAGTGTTGGCTCAAGGTTATATCTCAGTTTTGATAATAATCAAATCTTAAATAAATTGTAGAAACTCTATTTAAATTGTTTATGTTTCACAAAATCTCCACTAAATGTACAAGATTGATTTAAAAGATACAAGCCATATGCATGAATAACTTCAAGTTCTCTATTATGTAGAAGCTTTAATAAATTTAGGTATTAATTCTGTACAATTTTTTTAGAAGCTTCTTATTCATATTTATGCATTATAAATCTCTTTTGTTGTATAAAAAAATGTTTTACATGTGTTGATTTGATAGTGTCAAAAAAATCTATTTAAAAAGGTATTAGAAAAGTTCATTAGAAAATATTGTAGAAAACATTTTTCTGTTTTGCCTCATCGGAATAAGTTTACTAGAAAATGTTGTTCCATTCTAGTGCATCAAAATTGCCAGTTCTAGTTTTCACAAAACGACAAAATAATGGCTATTTTTACTTTTTACCAGTCTGTTTCATTTCTAACGGCTATTTTTTGTTCTCTAATGGCTAAAATAGATTTTTTGCTATAAATACAAGATGTTTTTGAGTCCTAAAAGTTTAGAGAAGTTGGAAAATCATATTATCTTTAAGATACACAGCTTAAAAAATTTTTCAAGTATATTTCCATATCTTGCACTTTATTTATTATCATCCTCCTTAACTAAATTATAGCATTTTGTTGTAATTCTTTTGTGAGAAATCTTTGTAAAAGATTGTGAAAAAGATTCTAGAACTTTAAAAATTCTAGTAAGTTTTTATATCTTTTACTTGAAAGAAAAATTGTGGGTAAAATATACTAGAATTATATATTGGTTTTAACTCTTATCCATTAAAAGAATTATTAGTGGAGAGAAAATCTCAAGACGGTGTCTTGGAGAGTGGATGTAGGCAGCGAGGCCGTACCATGATAAATCTTGGTGTTTATTTGTTTTTACATTCCTCATCTTCTCTGTTTTGTTTTTAAAATAGTTTTAATAGTTCTTATTTATCAAGTTAAATTCTAATTCAAAAGATTTCTGTTGAACACTATTTCTGTTATTTAATTTAAGTTCTGCAAGATAACTTTGTAACACCTTAAATTTTGTGACCCAAAAAGAATTTGCGATCATTAAATTAATCTCCATTTTAGGACAATCAAATAACATATTAATAAACAATTTAATAATAAAAATGAGGTCTAAAAATAATAATGTAAATTAAATAAGATTTCAAAACAAATGAATGAGTTTAAATTTAATTAAATGGAGACCCAGAGGTATAAAAATTTGAGGAAGGGATTTATGGAGGGACAGGAGGGATTTAAGAAGGACCAAAAAGAAATTTGGCCATAAAAAATCTTTTCTTCCTCTTTCTTTCCCTTCTTTCCAGTGGTTTTGCCCTCATCCCTCTCTCATTTCCTGATCTCCTATTTCTAGCCACCACCCTCCACCATTTCTCTCCTTTTTTCTTGCTGCCAGTAGCCGTTGGTCTTCTCTCCTTCAGCGTGCATAGCAAGGTGAAATCAGCCCCGCCTTTTCTTCCTTTACTGCATTTTTCTCCCCTTGGCAGCTTCCCTTTGTCACCCCTTTAAAGCCATTGAAGCTTAATTTTTGTCACCAATTGAGGTCTGCAACCACTAAATTTGCTTTTCTTTAATTTTTTTATTTACCATATGTTTGAGACTTTATAAAAATGTGTTTGTAACACCCATAACAAACAAACCTAATGAAACAATACGGTAAGCCGGAATTTTTTTTTCTTAATCCATTCCTATAATTGTAAGTTACATTGCTGCAGACTTAAAACTGTCCAATGTTACTATTTATTTTATAAAAATTCGGTAATATAACGACTATAAATCCAACTAGCTCTCTAAAAAACTGATAATTTTCACAGCCTCTCAGAGGCACAACAAATCAATAAACACAATTATGTAATCCATTCCACATATCTTTATATCCAAAATATCCATTCACGACTGTCTCATGACTAAGTCAATATTCACATACAACCTTAAACAATCATAATAAACATCTTTTTACTACAATATCCATCATTTATACATATATATACATGCCAAAAAAGAATCTAAAATATACATGTCCTATACAAAACTTCTTTCCCCTTTGTGTACTACTGCTCCTGCTTCTCGGTACCTGCATGCAGTAAATTTTATGTGTTGAGCATTAAATATACCCAGTGGTGACTAACAATCATACTATTTTTCTTCTCCAATATTCCACTTATACAATAATTAAATTAATAAACTCTTAATGAAATTTCAAATAAGCAAATTTTACTCATTTTCGTTTCAAAGACAATTTTATTCTATTATTAGCAATTCTTTTTACTTAATACCTAAATTTTAATTAATTTTCAATTGAGTCTCTAATATTTCATTTATTTTTAAAATTGCCCTTTTTGTTCAATATTTATAAAATTACCATTATATTCATTTATTTTCATTTTTATCCTATAATTTTACTCACAATTTATCAATTACTCCTTATTTTACCATTTTCATGTAAAATTACACTTTTGGTCCTTATGTCATATAAAACTTTATTTTTTCACTATTAGGATGTCAAATTACCATTTTACCCTTTATAGTTTTTTCTTAACCATATTTACTCATTAAATATCAATTTTGGTAAAATTACCATTTTGCTCCTAAACTTTTTATTTTCTTTCAATTATGTTTTTTTCACTTTAAACTTCATTTTTAACTTTCTTTTCACACTTTTAACTTATTCTTATTATAATGCCCCTAGTACAATCCCGACAGAAACTCTTAGACTGGATATACGGGATGTGGATCCTACAAGGCCATAACCAAACTAAGAAATGACCCCGAAAGGCCATTTCTCACAGAACAGAAAAATGCTATGGAGATCAGTGATCCTACCATAGCAAAGCAAGTCTCATGACTTGCACCACGGTACAAATATTTCTATGGCCAGCCAATTATATTCCGAGCTAAATTTTACTGCCAGACTATTTTTAAGGGCATAATTTCATCAAATTACAATTCATTACTCAATTTTTTCACTCTTTTTATCATTTTTTTATTTAATTTATCTACCAGTCAAACTTTTCAATCTTATTACGCAGTCTGTGAATTATTTCACCATAATTAATCATTTTCTCATCAAATTATGCATTAACTCTCATTAATTCAACATTTTTATTCATTACATAACCAAAATTTGTAAAAAAAATATTCATTTAATCTCTATAAATTTTATAAAAATTCATAGGCATGTTATTTCATCTCTATTATCAATTTATGGCTTAATTTCATCAAAATACATACGCAGTCTGTGAATTATTTCACCATAATTAACCATTTTCTCATCAAATTATGCATTAACTCTCATTAATTCAACATTTTTATTCATTACATAACCAAAATTTGTAAAAAAAATATTCATTTAATCTCTATAAATTTTATAAAAATTCATAGGCATGTTATTTCATCTCTATTATCAATTTATGGCTTAATTTCATCAAAATACATAAAATACTCACTAATTCTCCATGGAGTGTAATTCGGCCAACAAAGGAAGTTTACCGTATCTATGTTTAAAAATTTAATTAAGCATTTTTCTAAACTTATTCAAGGTCCAATTGCATTATTCTAACATCAATTTCAATTAAACATGCATATTTTTTATTTTTCTTAAGTTACATATAAGAAAAATTCACTTGAATAAAGGAAAACACTATGATTTACTAGCCACTAGCCTTTTGTCCTTGGTCCAGCCTGCCCAGATTTCCTTTTCTTTTCCCTTTGCCTTGAGAGCTTGAGTTTTCCCTTGATTTCCTACCATGGCAAAAATTTATACCCATCAAAACTCTAGTTTTTTTGATCTCAAATACTTAACTTAACATCATAAATGAATTCTAGGAACCAAAAACTAGTGAGAAACACCTAAGAATCAAATTAAATCTAAGAATTTCTCTTACCTCTTTATGACACCTAACACTTTAATCATTAGTTTTTCTTGCTTTCTTTACCCAAATCAAAGGATGAAGGGCTGAATATTAATCTAGAGGGATGGAATTAGCTTTCTTAGGCTTGGATTTGGTGTAGATTTCAAGTGAGATAAAAGAAAATTGGGAGAAAGGGGACTAAGTGGGTTTCGGCTAAGAGGAGGAAGAAGAAGGAGCTAGAAAATCTAAAATTTTACAGATGTCTAACACTTATATACCCCCTCCCATGGGCCAAGCCTTGGGCCAAATGAATTGGTCTAGCCCAATTAACCAAAGCCTATTAATTACCCCTTAAAATCCCTAATCAATTTATCTCACTTTCCCACTCCAAACACTTCAATTTTGATTCTATCACTCTTATCACATTAAAAATAGGTTATATCCAAATTTCAGCCCAATTGAAATTCGTTACTGGTCCAGTTTAATCAAATTGATTCAATTCAATAACTACCGGTATCACCGAAAAAATTATTTTTTTATAACAAAATATTCTACATGAAATTTTATTAAGATCTACAAAATCTGATAATTTTTGGAGTTCATTTACTATTTTTAAAAATTCGGTCAAAATCTAGTTAATTCTTCCTACAAGAAAAATTAACTTGCTAGCTTTTTTCGTATTTTTGATTTTTAGAGGCCCATTTAACCTCGGTTTCACTTTAAATTTCAACTCCAGACTCACCATGACCAATACTTTTCGATGGTCAAATAAAATATTTTTCATTTTCGGGTACGATTTTTAATCCGAAATACTATTTACCATCGAAAATTATTGTTCACGGCTAATCCGGTGTCGATACCATTACAGTGTTTTCGTGTGGGTGTATGGCAATATTTTGAAAATTTAATGATGTTTGGTTGATAGATTTAGGAAATTATACATATAAATGGATATAAATTGTAGTAAATTGACTGATGAAGGGGATGATTAGGAGATTAATTGAAAGAGGAGTATTAACAGCTATAAAAATAGTTTAATTTTGCAATAGGATGAAAGTAATTGATTTATATGATGAGGGTAAATATGAAATTAATGTAAAAGTGCAATATAGCTAGTTTGAAATACGACAAAGAAAATGTTTGTACTGTAATAAGTATATAGTTATGCTGTTATCATGTTTGTAATTATGGGTTGCTAATTTATCCATTTATATTGGGTAATTAAAATGTGAATTAATTGTTAATATAATAAGCACCTTAAGTGAGGTGCACAACTTATTGAATGAAATTCTTACTCTTCGCAAAATTGTATATCTACATAAACATAATTTAAAATAGAATTATAATACAGTAGAATGTTCAAACAATTAAGTGTGTATGGTTCAAGCTTGGTGATATATGATGATATTCAATTATGAGTGTAATTATAGTATAAAGCAAATAGTCTGTACAAGGAGATTGGTGATGAATTTGATGATAAATTGAGATTGATAAGTGATAAAAAAGTATATTGTGATGTTAGTGAATGTACATTGATAATAATAATACTAATATAAAGAAATTGTTAATATTTTAGAATAGAACAATGAGGAATATGTGAGAAAATAATGACATTAATGCCCTTAGTAATGGTGGAAATTATGAGTAGAATACAACTGGCCGATCATAGGGATAGAAAATCAGCCGAGTGACTTGAGAATATAAAATTTATATTGTAATTTATTCACTAGGCCTAATATGAGGTCGTATTCACCAGGCCCATTAAGGGGTCGGTTTCATTGGGCTGTAATGGTCGTTTTTTTGCAGGCCTAACAAGCCCTACTCCACTAGGCTTATAAGGTCGTATTCTCATATATCCCATTGGTGAATTCCTTTGGGTTATTATGGGCAAAAACATACACATTAATCCTTGTTTTAAAATAAATGAAATGTTGAATTTAGTAAAGGTAAGAATTTGATTTGTAATTTTTAATGAAAATAAGTATATAAAATTACTTGTATGGTGCACATTTGAATTATGCTATGTGATGAGGGTTTTAGAGCAGTTAATATCAATATCTTATTCTTTTTCTTTTCTTTTCTTTTCAATATTTATTTATTTATAGTGTTTATTTTTTTTAGATTGATGATTTTTGTACTAAGATTTATTTTGGAAAAGTAAAGTTAGTGGTTGCCACTAAGTGTTATATTTAGTGCGTAAGGTTTTATTTTTGCGCATAGGTGCACAAGAAATTTTGGACAGGTAGCTAACCGAGGATATGCCAAAAAGTGAAGGGAAATTCTCCGACTTCGTGATGAATGCTTGGACTTGATACTTATATTATGTTATCTAGGAATTTGCTATATGAAAAGTTTTGGTGGTTTCTAACTGTTAAAATTTTTTTATTAGGTGAAATTTCTGGGATTCCACTAGACAACACCCGGTTCTAAATATATATATTTATAAGGATGATTAATAGAGTATCTTTTTAAGTAAATTTATAATCTATGTTAGTTGGATAATTTTTATATCTAATTTATTGATGTGGTTGAGAAGTTTGGGATAATATTGAATATATTTGGTAGTAGATGGGATTGAGAAGTGTGATGGATGTTATAGAAGTGTAAATTTTTCTTTTGGTAATAGAGGGATAGAGTCTCATATAGGGGAAATTATGTCTGTTTTTTTGTAAAAATATTAAGAGTTAGAAATTTAGTATGATTAATGATGGAAAAGATAATTTTTTACTTTAAATTTTTAGATGATGTAACATTCAATATTCGGCCCCATTATCGGGGCCGGTAGTGGGTGTTATAAACTTTATTTTGAAAAATTAGTTTATGTTACTCAATACATTTTGCATATATACACTTGCATATCAATCTACTCTGCTTCACCAAAAATCACTTCACTTCTATTCATACAGAACTTGTTTGAAAAAGTTAGTGACATCCAATAGGGGTGAGTGTGAACCGGTTCATTCATAATTTTATTAATCAGTCTATTAATTTCGGTTAATCGATATATCGATTTTGGTTTTTCGAATCGATTTATTGGTTAACCACTAAAAATTTTTAATATATAAATTTAATAAATTATACAATTTGTAATAGTTAAAAATGCTTTAGAAATAAAAAATACAAATTAAATATAATATCCATTAAAAAAATAAAAATAAAAATAATTTTTTCATAATTAATTATAAGAATTAAATATATTTAATATGAAATTAATAACAGCGTGCTAATTATGCACGTGTAATAAATAAATCATAATAAGAAAAAGATAATTTCACTATATAGATCAGTTAACTGTTAGTTAACGGTTAATCATTGATTTTTAAAAGTAAAAACCGTAAATATAAATTTTCGGTTTGGTTAACCTAAAAATTAATTTAATTTTGGATCGATTTTCTATTAATTTAAATTTTGGTGTTTTTGCTCACCCCTCTTGTGTGTCATCGGGACCAACAAGAAGATGGTAAGATAGGATAGTTTATATGTGGGAAGGATCTCTAAATTAATCAAGAGAGTTTTGTTTTGTTTTTTGTATTTTCCATATGGCTTAAGTCATGTCTTCTTCCATCTTTTTGAGCAATTATAAATTACAAATTCGGATATTCAAATAGCAAATTTAAATCATTATTCCATTCTTTTAGAACTTTTTTCTTTTTTCATTATTATTAGTGAAAATCTTAAACTATTTACATGTATTGTTCTTATTATAATGCAATTATTTTCTCAAAGATGCTCCAAATCTTCTTTTATTAATGTTTTTTTAAGGAAATCCAAAGACGTGTCATGTTTTATTGGAGCTCGGTGAGTCGGATTCAAAGAACAATGACTCAAGCACATGCCTTTTAATTTGCGGGATCAATTAATCTCAATCAAAAGATTCAAATCATATATCACCACATCATAAATTGTTACTCCCCCATTTTACCTTTATAAAAATTAAAAAAATAATTAAAATATTTTAATTTCATAAAAAAAATTATAATTATTGATAAGAAAAATACTCTTTTATATTTTTAAAAATTTCATTTAATTTTAATTAGAAGTATAAAATGATAAAAAATAAAAATATTTAATAAAATATATAATAAATAGAGGTATATAGATAAATTTATTTTTTAAATTAAAAAAACATTTAAAATATAAAAAAATAAAAAATAATTTTTTAAAATGAAACTGGAGGAGTATATATAGAAAAATAATTATTTTACATATACGATAATAGAAGTGCGAGAAATCTGAACTGATTCAAATATTTTGATCAAAATCGATTCAAAATCCAAATTCGGATAAAATTATTTGGATTGTTTGCATCTAGCCATTGGCTTCCTTGAATGAAAGGATCTACAGTAAATTCCTCTGCGTCCTGATATGTTATATTGTGCCTCACGCCAGCCCATTTCACTCTTCGGTCAGTGGCTGAGCCTGGCCCAACATTTCTAAACTCTGCATACTAAACAGTATTAATATCAAGCTCCCATTCTGCCCAGCCCAACTGGTCTCTCCGATGTATGATTGCATGATCACAGTAGTGGCATAGTCTCTCTAGGGCCGACCAAGATACGTGGGAGTTGTCAGATTATCGAGCGGGGTCAACTGACACCGTTGGATGGAAATACCGGTGTTTTGATTTGGGTCGAACTTGCCTTGGGCCGTAATGGTATTGAAATGGTCCGGAAAGGGCTGTCTGGGCTGAATAGTACAGTTTTGGAATACAACAGCTGCATTACCAAAGATGAAATCGACGGTACCCGTGATTTAGACAATCACGGTAGCAATTGGCGATTAGTGTGGACGTAGAGGGTGTCCTGATATGAATCAAAAGAGCAACGGTAGAAGATGGATTTGTTTGATGATGAACGGAAGGCCACTTCTTGATCTTTATGTGGGCCTGCTGTGTTCCTGAAGCCCATATCTTTTGCTGCGAACCCTCTCCCACCAGCAACTAAATTCATGTTTTACACATAAAAATTTAAAAAAATAATAATAAAAAGATTACATTGCAATTGGAATATGTGATTTGGTGCATATGCAACTACAATGACTAAGTTAACTATCACAGTATGAAAAAAAAATTTAATAGAGAGAGTATAAAAAGTTAGAGAGAGAGAGCTTCTTATTATTTGTGTACCTTGTTATATTTGTACCTTTGAGTGTTGAGTTTTTTAAGCTTCTAATCTTAGATCTTTTCGTGGGCCTTTAATGGGTCGGCTTTATAGTTAATTTTATTTTGAATATTATTAGTAGTTCTCTTCCACGAATTCAATCTTTGAAATCGAACGCTCGAGAGTATCGAAAAAATTATCGAGCTAGATACATCGATCGAAATGTGACGTCGATCGAAATTAAATAGAGTCATTCGTCTTTGAATGACTGAAATGGATACATTGATTGGAATGTGACGTCGATCGAAAATTTTACAATTTTATCTTGCGAATAATTTTTTGCAATTTTATCTTGCAAATAATTTTATAAATATTTACTAACCTGTTTTACAGTTGCTTATTTTGGATCTGATCCGCTCTCGACGGTGGCGATCATAACATCCGATCTGCTCTTGGCGGTGGGGATAATAACATCTAATCCGCTCTTGGCGGTGGGGATAATAACATCTTATCTGCTTTTGGCGGTGGAGATAATAACATCCGATCCGTTATTGGCGATGGATGGTCTTCCGATCTGATCCGCTCTTGGCGGTGGCAATAATAACATCCGATCCGCTCTTTGTGATGGATGGTCTTCCAATCCGATCCGCTTTTGGCGATGGATGGTCTTCCAATCCGATCCGCTCTTGGCTGTGAAATAATAACATCCGATCCGCTTTTGGCGGTGGAATAATAACATCCGATCCGCTCTTGGCGATGGATGATCTTCCGATCCGATCCGTTCTTGGTGATGGATGGTCTTCCAATCCGATCAGCTCTTGGCGGTGAGAATAATAACATCCGATCCGCTCTTGGCAATGGATGGTCTTCCGATTCGATCTGCTTTTTGGTGATGGATGGTCTTCGAATCCGATCCGCTCTTGGCAGTGAAATAATAACATCCGATCCGCTCTTAACGATGGATGATCTTTCGATCCGATCCGCTTTTGACGATGGATGATCTTTCGATCCGATCCGCTCTTGGCGGTGGAATAATAACATATGATCCGCTCTTAGCGATGGATGGTCTTTCGATTCGATCCGCTCTTGGCTTGGGAATAATAACATCCGATCCGTTCTTGGCGATGGATGGTCTTTCGATCCGATCCGCTCTTGGCGGTGGAAATAATAACATTCGATCCGCTCTTGGCGATGGATGGCCTTCCGATCTGCTCTTGGCGATGGAATAATAACATCTGATCCGCTCTTGGCGATGGAATAATAACATTCGATCCGCTCTTGGTGATGGATGGTCTTCCGATCAGCTCTTGGCAGTGGAATAATAACAATCTGATCAGCTCTTGGCGATGGATGGTCTTCCAATTCAATTCGCTCTTGGTGGTGGGAATACTAATATTCGATCTGCTCTTGACAATGTATGGTCTTTCAATCCGATTTGCTCTTGGCGGTGGAATAATAACATTTGATCTGCTATTGGTGATAGATGGTCTTTCGATTCGATCCGCTCTTGGCAATGGATGGTCTTTCGATCTGATCCACTCTTGGCAGTGAAATAATAACATCCGATCTGCTCTTGGCGATAGATGGTCTTTCGATCTGCTCTTGGCGATGGATGGTCTTTTGATCCGATCCGCTTTTAACGATAGATGGTCTTCCGATCAGCTTTTGGCGATGGATGGTCTTTCAATCTGATTCGCTCTTGGCGGTGAAATAATAACATCCGATCCGCTCTTGGCGATGGATGGTTCGGATCGTATTTACATCGACCGAAATAAATAATCATTAATTAGGATTAACACATTGTAGAAATAATATATTATGAAAAATAAGTTTTCAATAATTTCACATTGAAATATTAAGAAACTAAAAGTAAATATTGAAGCACATGTACTAATAAATTAGTCAAAAAGCATAAAAAGAGGCATTGAAACTAACATTTATTTTGGAATTGTTTAAACTAATAATCATCGATCGAGATTTTTTATCGATCGAAATTAAATACATCGATCGAAATTTTTCATCGACCGAAATTAAATACATTGGTCAGAATTTTTCATCGATCGAAATTAAATACATTGATTGGGATTTTTCATCGACCGAAATTAAATACATTGGTCGGAACTTTTCATCGGCCGGAATTAAATATATCGTTCAGGATTTTTCATCAACCAGAATTAAATAATTTTATTGGTAGGCTTGTATTTTTAAGTTGCCACACGCATATAAATGAAAATATATTGGCCAAATGCATAGTCATTAACGTGGGGCCATTTGCATTTTATGTTGACCAAATTGATATCATGCCTTGTATTAGATATAATTACAGTGGAGAACAAATAACTTTAAAAAGTTTGACGTGAAGAAATAAATAGACTCATAAGGTAGAATGCGTACCTTGTATTAGGCTAAAAACTCTCCAAGCATGGTGTCATTCAAAAGTTAAAGGTTTGGTGGGCAACCCTCCACCTGTCATTTCTGACTTCACCTTGCTTACGAATTGAGTGGATATAGCTTTTGAGTAGTTATCGAAGAAGTAGTTTATCATATTTTTTACCATGTGCTCTCCCTGCTCCCTCTTCTTTTTTACCATTCTTGTGGGTTTCCTTGAAGCCTCCTTGGTTTCCTTGAATCTTCGCTCTTTGCTCTTCTTCGATCTCTGTTCTCTCCTTTTATTTTGCCTCATTTTTATTGTTTTTGTAAAATCAAACCCAAGACTTTTAGATCTAGGATTTTCTTGCAAAATCAAGCTCGATATTTTAGATCTGGACTTTTTCGTAGAAAATCAAGCTTAAGATTTTTAGATCTAGGCTTTGGTAAGATGGTTTCTTCACTCCATTTTCAGGTTTCAGGTTCTGCCTGTTGCTGGATCCTAGCGATGGACTGAATAGGAGTGTGATTTTCACCATTAACTTATAGAAAAGAAGAGTAGATCTAGAGCTTGAAATCGAAATTTTCAGGCTGAGTAGCTCAGTTCCGACGTCATCTCTCAATGAAAGCACTAAATGATAAAACAAAAAATTTTACCGTAGAAGAAGAGATCGCTGGTCATGGTAAGGGAGGCTTTAATGATTTGCAAAAAAGAAAACTAGCATGGTCTTGTCGGGCTTTTATGCTCCAATGCCTAAGTTAGCTATCGAAGTGTGGAGAGAAAGCTTAATGGAGAAAGTATGAAAAGTTAGACAGAGAGAGCCCCTTATTATTTGTGTACCTTGTTATATTTGTACCTTTAAGTGTTGAGTTTTTTGAGCTTCTTATCTTAGATTTCTTTGTGAGCCTTTAATAGACCGATCTTATAATTAATTTTATTTTGGGTATTATCAATTTGGTTGCAAGAAATGACAAATATTATCATATTAGTGATGCTTCTTGTTTTTACTTTCACCACCGACACTATTTCCTATTTCAATACCAACAACTTTTATTTATATATATTATATTTAATATCTAAAATTTATTTTTCTGACTAATTTACTTTCATATTTGATCAATTAATAAAAAAGATAAAATATTTATTTTTAAATATTTAAAATATTCTATTTTATTTTTTTGAAAAGAAAAACCGAGATAAAGTTTTATTACATAATCAAAATCAATCTTTAGGAAAAGACAGGAGTTAAAAAAGTGTGGGATCCCACATCGGGTGATGTAGTTAAGTGTGTGTGTTTAAAGGCGTGAATAGAGATCATTACAGTCAGTAATTGTCTGTGACGTCTCTGCTACAGTAAGTCCTTTGCCATAAAAAAAAAAGTTGCTTCCTATAAATTTAAGATTCGAATTTGAAATATTTGGTTAAATAAAAAAATATTTCGACTGTTTTATCAAAATGTTTTTAAATTATTTTCATGTCATTATAATTTTAATTAGTAAAACATTAAAAAAAAACAAGTAGATGAAATTATTTAATTCAGCTGCAAAGCACTGAAAGATAAGGTAAATAAATTAACCAATTTTATATTCACCCATTGGGCTCTATAACAAATTAAATTCCACCTATGAAATTGCATTTTATCTGAAACCTTATTAATCCGGCCATAAATTGACAAGAGAAAAAACCATACGGTGATACGAATATATGGGTCATATCACATCCATTTCTTTCTTTTATTTTATTATTATTTTTTAAAAGGACTGTCAAGCTTTCTATAATTATTCGAACTCTATTTTCAAAGCATGTGATTTTTTTTTTCTTTATATAATATAAATCGGCATGGGAAATTGTCGTATTAGTAAAGGGCATTTGTTTGTCATAAGATGAGGCTTTGTCCGCTATTGTTTTGGAAATAGCATTTCCCAGCAGTAAACAAGGAAAAAATTTAAAGAGAAATTTGCATAAATATGGTATAGGTGAAGAAAACAAATGAAAATAATTGAAAGCAATGTCCACAAAGAAATAAATTGCTCATGGTTGGGGTGGGTCAAGCAAAGGTCTTAGCTCACAATCACAACCCGCTCGGATAGCGTAGAGATGCAATATTGACTAATTATAAAAATATTATAATTTATATAATAATTTGAACGTATATTTCTGACTTTATAATTTAATTTTTAAAATTAAATTAAATAAAAATTCATTTCTTTACAGATAATCTCGAGCCATTGATTTATTATTATTATTATTATTATTATTATTATTATTATTAATAAACCCTAAAATGATTTATCTGTGACAGAGGGATTTGTAGCTGAGGTGACAGATTGGATAGTTAAATTATCTGTAAAATGAGAGCTTGCAGTTCATCCAACCGGTCAAACAGTAGGACCTGCAAAAAAAGGAGGTGTCTGGTCGGAACCGGACTTTAGCACTCAGAAGCTCAAGTTAGTGGCTTTTGAAGAAAGAGTGTTTGGAGAGAGAAATTCTCAGATATTTCATACCTGGTGCCATCATGTTTTGAGCTATTTATAGGAGTTGTTTGGAGAGGTACTTGAGTACCTTGGGGAGTAATATCTGGCAGTCAGAGTAGGTGAGAGGAGATGTGACAGAAGGTAGATGGAGAGCATAGGCGTTGACTTGTGCCAGTGGACTGACAGGATAGGTTGTCCTATCAGTCCGATCGGACAATTTACTTCCCTGCGTTATCTTTTAGCTCACGCTTTGCCCTTTGTTATTTGGACTTAGACCGCCTCAAATGCTATTGCGCTAGACTAACTGGGCCTTTAAGAATATTTTTTCTGTAGTTATCACTTGTTCCCCCTTCGAAGGGTCTGATCGGGAGATTTTCCAATTTTTTGGCGGGACTTTTGAATGGACTTGAATTTGATGAGTCATGTCTGTTCATTTTGGACAGTCGCAATGCATTTATTGCTGGCGTGTGTGTTAAAGGCGATGCTTCGCTCTTCGTAACCGCCAATGATGAGTTGAAGGCAAGTGGCGATTATCCAATGGATGGGCGTTTGGAGTATTCTAGAAGCATTTTGCTTATAAATGGGCATTCTTATGGTGGTTTTTCTTGTTTTTCAGTGATTCTTAGCAAAACTCTGCCAAATTTTCTGTGTGAAACTTTGCTGTTTCAACGACTCGGACTTTTCCTTTTTAGCGACTCCAGAATTTCTGTAAGAATATCCAAGTAAGTAAACGACCCTTGCCTTTGATTCCTCTTCCTTATTCACAGCTTCACAATGCCATTATTTACTTCGCCCCTTTCATTGAGGAGACTTTAAACAGCCTATAGATAGGAGTTTTCTTGAAGCCTATAAAGATTGTGAGGCCGTGGCTCATCCTCTAAAACTTATATGGGAGACGTTGACTAAGCCTTCTTTTTGTTTTAAAATAATCTTCCCACAAAAGTCTTTGTGATGGCTTGGGCTTTTAGTTGTGAGAACAATGAGTGGCTCATTTGCCATTTATGGAGCTTGGGCGCCGGGCTGAGATTTCCCTTTGGTGCATTTGGGATTGCCTTTAATTAGTTTCGTCTAGACAAATGGAGAATAACATCCTATTCCAAGATCCTTCGTGAGATGGAGAAAGTGACGCCAATCCAAGATTTTGTTTGTTCGTTGTTGTTATTTTTTTAGTCAACTGTAGATAAAGCTATTCAATGTGCCATCATCTCTGAAAGATTTGAGAGAGGCTTGAAAGGTCAGTCTGCTTAGGGAACTTTTGGGCAATCCGATCGCAGGCCTGAGCCTTGACGCTGCCATTGACATGGAGCGGGATCGTTGTAATTGGAGTGTGGGAGAACCATACACATATATAATTATGCATTGCAAATTTAAAAGAATATATCAACTGGAGAAATACTTATCTTTTGTTTTCACAATGTAGCTGCAAACGTGATGGCTAAGGGAGACGATGTCGCCAAGCAATTAGCCGATTGGGCCAAGGCGAGAATTGAAGCAGATCATGCTGCCAAAGAAGAGAGGAGGGCCAAAAAGAGAAAATTCGTGCCCTCTTCAGAAATCCTTCTGCGAACACTCCAACTACTACCTCGAGTGATGTCGCAATTATTGCTTCCTACCCTTCTCAGACCCTTTCGAGGTCCTCTTTCGATTGGCCATTGTCCGAGGATCATTCTTATAGGTGTTTGCTTAGAGATGAAACTGACTTTGAGAGGGAGCAAATAGCCCAGGATTGGGGAAAATCAGTCTAAGCAAACATGGCCATAATGGACGAAGATGCCCAAAGGAGGATCAAAGAAGCGGTAAGGAAGAAAGTTGACGACCTGATAGCTACAGTAGATGCAAAGGTTATCGCCAAGAATAAGGGGGCATCCAAAATGTGATTGCAAGGATTGCCGAAGGTCGGGCCTCATCACTAGGGGAGGTTTTGAAAAGTCGATTCGATGATGGCTGGTCTATTGACAATAAAGTCGTATCAAATTATTTATGTCGGGGTATGCTTCAAGAGGGTGATTACAAGGCGATGGGGAATCCTGATATATTATCCCGAGAGTGCAGCCTTTTTAAGCAGCAAAGTCTAGAGGTACCTTTTCCATATTTTCTTTCTTAAATAATATTCATTAACTTCGCTTCATCCGATCGTTATTTCTTCGGCTAACTGGCCCTTCTGCCTTCCCCCTTTTGTCTTTTAGTTAATAAAAAGGGGTTTGCGCTTGCACGGTGTGACCAATCTCTGCAAAAAGAAATTTGAAGATTTCGAGCGGGTAAGAAGAGAGGCAGAAGATAAATATGAAGCTGCTAGGAAAGAATCCTCTCATACCCGTTCGGAGATCGAAAAATTAAAGGAGGAGGCCGATCGCCTTTCCCGAGACTTGTAAGTTCGACAGAGAGAGGTTGATCACCTTAAAGGGGACGTGGCCCGTCTGGCTGCTAAGAACTCCTTAATGCAGAAATTCAAAGAAGAGGCAACCAGACTGAGGGAGGAGTGTATGCGTCTGTCAGTCGATTGCTCAAAGGTCAAAGAGGAGCGTGACCTTCTACAGGGTGAGCAGGAATCACTGAAAACCACCTTGGCTGAAAAAGAAATGGCGTGGGTTAAAAAACTTAAAGACGAGTTTGTTACTCAAAGAGAAAAGCTAATGGACCAGGTGGGAGAGGCCCAAGGGTGGTTATTGACTCGGTTGATTTATGCAGCCGAGCAACGCTTTCCTGAAGATGACCTTAGCTGGATGGAGGACCCAGGGATCTTGCCCGACCCCCCTTTCAGTGATGGTAAAGAGGAAAACCCCCATGATCCCCAGTCACCACAGGTTACCTCGTCAGAACTGATTGGTCCTAGCGCAGCTATTTCAGCACCAGCAAATCCTATTCCTGCAGATATCCCAGAGTCTTCACGACCTTTGGCCAACACAAATGTACCCTCTACAATTGTGGAGATTATATATATAAAGATGTAGATTTTTCTTTTTGTAACAAGGGTATTCTTGTAAAAAATCTTCATATGTGAAATATTCAACGCGTCAAAGTGCTCTTTTTGCATTGTTTTCATACTGCAATTTTACTTCAGGCGGAATCTATCATGAAATTATTAAAGGAGAATAAACAGTTATCAATCATGGAGATTTTCATGGACAATGCATAAATTTGAATAAGGAGAATACTTCCTGAACGTTAACATGCTTTGCTAACATTTTAAATATGGAGAATGTACAAATTTAAATAAGGAGAGTACTTCATGAATGTTAACATGCTTTGCTAACATTTGCAGTTCGTAACTCTTTGTGACATACTTAATCCAATAGGATTAAACTCGTTATTCAAATGCGAGTTATTGCTTAAATTTATCGCGCCAAGCACGCTAGATGACGTTGTTGGTTTTAAATAGAGTATTAGCCGATCGGCTATTAGGAGAGTCATCCGTGGTGAATGATCTTTTCGATCTATGGTGGGAGACAAAACTCCATTCTCACTCCCAACTGAGTATTTTTGTAGCTCAGTGGTAGAACACCATTTATTGCTTTCAGCTTTAAGGAATTTTTCTTTAATGGAGAAGGCCTATAGCCTTTAACCTCATTCTAAAGATTTGGCAATTTCGTACTTTAGGGGAGACAATTAACTCAATTGTTGTCCTTCACATTTTGGGCTTGAAATGGACATCGAGCCTAGCGAGTGCCCGTATTTTGGGCTCGAAATGGACATCGAGCCTAGCGAGTGAGCTAGCGGGGGTCAAATGGAGACGTCTTGCATCTTTGGTTCAGAAATCACATCGAACCTAGCAGACGAACTTAATAAGGATGAACATTTTCATACACTCGGGATGAACATCGAGCCTGGCGAACAAGATAAGAGCGAACAATTGTTCTTTTGGTTCGGAATAGACATCAAACTTAACAAATAGTCATCATTAAATTCTTGTAGAATTTATTCGTACCGAAAGTAGGGAATTTCATTGAACGGGGCCAAATAGATATCCTACAAATATACATTTAAACCCAACAAACAAAGAAAAGAAAAGAAAAGAAAAACATACCTTTTTCGAAGATGAAGAAGAATGGAGAAAATGGGAAAATGGAGAAAACATTCTTTATTGAAGGTGAATATAATACATGACTATACATGGTACTTCTTGAGTACTCTGACGTTCCAGCTTCTAATGATATTCGCTCCTTCATGGATCCTGGGTTTGTAGGGGTGTTGGAGTTGGTGTGAGTTTCCCTCTTTTGACACTGACCGGTGTCTAGCAAGTGTACTAGATCGGCTAGTAATATAGGGAAATAAGATTATGACCCAAAATATCGAACCCAAGGGAAATTTGTGCTTGTATGTGCTATTTCAATTTCAAAAACAATTTTGTGTGCAAAGAGAGAAAAGAAATCCCAAAGTTGTGATGATTTGAAAACTAAGTTAAAACAATTGAAAAGTCTAAAGTAAATAAGAGATCTTTTGAAAGCAAGTAAATTGAATGAGTTAAAAATCAATGATAAAAACAACTTTCACTAAAGGACTATCCACCTTAACCAATATTGCTATGACTTAATTAAAAGAAAACATACAAGTGATCATGGAAAATTCAGTTTAGTAGACCCAAATAACTTTATTCAAGATTATTATTCCAAGTATTAAAACTCTCTTATTCAGAACAATTTAATACTTAGCATAAAGAACTGAATTAAGTCTCCTAGATGTCTATTAAAACCTTTCTCAAGAGAATTAACTTTCACCTATTCTTGGTTACCCTTTTCTTAATCTTAACTTACTCAAATTAACACACAATTATAGCTTATTCAGATTATAACCATATATTAATCCAACTAAATTAACCTAAGAGCATGCAAATCATTAATCAACTTAAACCAATTAATTAACCAACTCTTAATCGAGTTAATAATCAATTTAATATTGAGAAAAGACAAGACTATTTTAAGAACTAAGAAATAATCAACTTGTATTAAAAATTAAGAACAAACTCAAGTCATGTCAATACAAGTCAAGGATTCATGTCAAGCAGAAATTACTCTGGACTGGACGTCAATTTGTCTTGCATCAATTCTTCATATTTGCACTTTTGGCCCTATACTTTGCCATTTTTACACTTTAAGCCCTTTTATGTCAAATTAACCCTGAAAATTAACCAAAACACAGAATTAACCTTAAAATTATAAATATTACAAATTAACTCTAAATTAACCTAAATAAAACCAAAACAACTAAATAATTTAACTAAAAACATATCAAAAACTATATATATTTCATACTTATCAGACACTTCCCATGCTTATACCCGTTTCTTCAAGCACAAGAGTAATCATATTTAAGGCTCTTGTCCTTTTGAGTTGCGTCTTTTAGCGACTCTTTGCTTGTAAGTAGCGATCGTGGCGTAGGCGTCTTTCCCTTTCTCTTCTATTGCATTCGAATATTGGCATTTAGCCAATCGACATATAAGCCGGATCCCTATATTAGGGTCGAATAAGGTGGCATACTCCGTCGCTCGGACAAAGAATGCCCGGCGAGTCACCAAAGCTTGAATGGAAGCCTATTGGACCCCCTTTTTACTCATGCCAGATGTCCTACCTTGGAATGGACCGTCCTACCATCATGGGTTCCTGCCTTGGAACGGACCGTCCTACCATCATGGCCTTTTTTTGGTGCTCGATTGTGACAACATATGCTTCTCTGGATGCCTTTTGATCTCCCTTTAGGACAACGATTCCTCCCCTAGTCGAGATCTTCACTACCATGTGTCGAGGCCTGCCAAAAATGGTATTATAGGCAAGAATCATATCAATAATCATAAACGTTACATTACAGGTGTAGACTGGAGCCTCGCAGCCAAGCTCAACTAGAAGCTCGACCGACCCTGCCATTGGAACGGTAGCATTGCAAAGCCCTATGAGTGGTGTGGCATTTGATTTAAGTTCTCCTATTGGGAGACCCATGGCTTTACAAGCTTAGAGGGTAAGCACATTTACCATGCTTCCATCATCCGCCAATATCCTCCTCACATCAAAGTTGTTGGTTCGAGCCCTGATGACAAGGGCATCCTCGTAAGGAAACAATACGTCTTGCACATCATCATTGGATATGGTGACTGGGGCTGGCCATTCGGACGTCTGAGTGATATAAATGCTTTTACCCTTTCTTGATTTGGTGAGATCCTCTCCGTGAGATGATTCGCCAATGATCATATTTATGACACTGGCATGTGGTCGATGTGGGTCTGCGGTTCTTAGCTTTCTTTGCTCACCATCGTCGCCATCATCGGAACCATGTGAGAGCATTTCCTCCCAGAGTGGTAGGGAATATCTTGTAGGCGACCCCTTTGTCGTAGGTGTATACATGTCTATTATCACGTCTTGCTGCCCCTTGGTGTGGCTGCCTGGAGTTTTAATGCTCATCCTTCTATTACAGTGAGCTCTTGGCTTATTAATGGAAATTTCCCTATTCCTTCTTCCTCTAAAGCCTTTGTCTATGCGATCTATTTCAAAATCGTTGTCCATAGTTTGGATCATGCCTTTAGTGAGTTGCCAAGAACGGTGCATTTATCTTCGACGGTAACAGGGGTATCCTCCGACTATCGTATGGCTGCGTCGTAGAAGTTTGAGAGGAGGATTACACTTGTCAGGTGATCTGAGAAATCTCTCCTTTATCCCCGAGGGCTTAGCTTGATCCTAGCTATTGTGATTGCATTTCGCAAGAGCTTGATGCTCTTAAAATCTTTCAACGAAAGCACCAAATGATAAACCCTAAAATGGTTTATCTGTGAGAGAGGGATCAGTAGTTGAGGCGGCAGATTGGATAGTTGAATTATCTGTAAAAGGAGATCTTGCAGTTCATCCAACCGGTTGGACAGTAGGACCTGCAAAAAAAGGGAATGCCCGGTCGAAATCAGGCTTTAACACTCTGAAGCTCAAGTTAGTGGCTTTTGGAGAAAGAGTGTTTGGAGAGAGAAATTCTTAGATATTTCATACCTGGTGCCTTGTCTTTGGGAGTTACCCGCTTGTGGGGAGTTATCCTTTTTTAAAATTTTATCCTGCAAATAATTTTTTGCAATTTTATTGTGCAAATAATTTTATAAATATTTACTAACCTGAAGGTTGCTTATGTGATCTGCCCTTGGCGATGGTAGTATTTCGATCCGATCCGCTCTTGGTGGAGAGATATTATTCATCCGATCCGCTCTTGGCGATGGATGGTCTTCCGATCCGATCCGCTCTTGGCGGAGAGATAACCAGTCCGATCCGCCCTTGGCGATGGACGGTCTTCCGATTTGATCCGCTCTTGGCGAAGAGATATTCAGTCCGATCCGCCCTTGGCGATGGACGATCTTTCGATTCGATCCGCTCTTGGCGGAGAGATAACCAGTCTAATCCGCCCTTGGTGATAGACGGTCTTCCGATCCGATCGATCTTAGCGATGGATGGTCTTTCGATCCGCTCTTGGCGGAGAGATATTATCCGTCCGATCTGCCTTTGGCGATGGACGGTCTTCCGATCCGATCGATCGTTCTCCATCCGATTCGCTCTTGGCAATGGATGGTCTTCCGATCCGCTCTTGGTAGAGAGATATTATCCATCTGATCTGCCTTTGGCAATGAACGGTCTTCTGATCCGATCAATCGTTCTCCATCCGATCCACTCTTGGCGATGGATGGTTTTCCGATTCGCTCTTGGTGGAGAGATATTATCCATCCAATCAGCCTTTGGAGATGGACGGTCTTTCAATCCGCTCTTGGCAGAGAGATATTATCCGTCCTATCCGCCTTTGGCGATGGACGGTCTTCCGATCCGATCGATCGTTCTCCATCCGATCCGCTCTTGGCGATGGATGGTCTTTCGATCCGCTCTTGGTAGAGAGATATTATCCGTCCGATCCGCTCTTGGCGATGGACGATCTTCCGATCCGACCGATCGTTCTCCATCCGATTCGCTCTTGGCGATGGATGGTCTTTCGATCCGCTCTTGGTGGAGAGATATTATCCGTCTGATCCATTCTTGGCGATAGACGGTCTTTCGATTCGACCGATCGTTCTCCATCCAATCCGCTCTTGCGATGGATGGTCTTCTGATCCGCTCTTAGCGGAGAGATATTGTCCGTCTATCTGCCTTCCGATCTATCGTTCTCCTTCCGATCCGTTCTTGGCGATGGATGGTCTTCCGATTCGCTCTTGGCATAGAGATATTATCCGTCTAATCTGCCTTTGGCGATGGATAGTCTTCTAATCCGATCGATCGTTCTCCATCCGATCCACTCTTGGCGATGGATGGTCTTTCGATCTGCTCTTGGTGGAGAGATATTATCCGTCTGATCCGCCTTTGGTGATGGACGGTCTTCTGATCCGACCGATCGTTCTCCATCCGATCTGCTCTTGGTGATGGATGGTCTTTCGATCCACTCTTGGCGAAGAGATATTATCTGTTCGATCAAAATAACCTGACCGATCGTTTTCCATCCAATCAACTTAGAAGAACAATTAAATAAATTCTCAATGTACATACCTGGTGTTGGATCAAAAAGACTTTCGAAATATATCTTTTTCAGATGTTTAAAAGTGTGGTAGGTAATCACATGCTTTTTTGTTATAGAGGTGGGACCCATCCATCATATCTTTCAAGAGATAGAGATGGGTTTGTAGTCAATGCTACCCACTGAAACTTGCTTTTTGATTTTCTCTTTCCAGTTTTGTTTGTTCTTTCTATCATCACTTTTGTCCGGTGGGGGTCTCTCTGGTGAGTTTGGTTGTCACCTTGTTCTATTTTTCTTGGAGCACAGCACCTGTATCACTTCTCTCTTCGCCTTTTTTGCAAGATCAAATCCAGAATCTTTAGATCTAGGCCTTTCCTTTGAAAAGAAACTCAAGATCTTCTAGATTTAAGCTTTTATTGCGAGATCAAGCTCAAGATCTTTCAGATCTGGGACTTAAAGTCGTCAATGACTGTCCCTTTTCTTCAATTTAAGGCTAAGTAGCTCAGATCCGGCGTCAACTCTCAACGAAAGCACAAAATGATAAAACACAAAATTTTATCGTAGAAGGAGAGATGGCCGGCCATGGTGAAGGAGGCTTTAATGGCCTGCAAAAAATGAACTTAGCCCGGTCTTGTCGGGCTTTTGAGCTCCGATGCCTAAGTTAGCTATCGAAGTGTAGAGAGAAAGCTTAATAGAGAGAGAATATTAAGAGTTAGAGAGAAAGAAAGAGCCCCCTGTTATGTGTTTACCTCTCATATTTATACCCTTGAGTGTTAGGCTTTATGGGCTTCTGATCTTAGGCCTCTTCATGGGCCTTTAATGGGCCGGCCTTATAGTTAATTTTATTTTGGGTGTTATCACAAACCACAAAAGGGACATAGAGTGGAAATATCTACTCCCTTTTTAACCAAGAGAGACCTAACTAGAAGTACTAAGTGGATAGCTTTCCACATCAGATTCTTCATCTTTGGGGGAATTAACATACTACAAAATTTCTTCCAGCAACACTGTTCCAAGAAGGAATTGAAATTTAAAGGAGCTTGATGAATACGTTTATAGGTAGATTTGACTGAGTAGGACCCTGTCTTCTCAAGAAACTACTGCCAATCATTATAAAGCCGATGCCAACTAAGAGGGATGCTAAAAATATGAGATTGATCTCTAACATTGAAGTTTTCTTTGATAAAATCAAAATGCCATTGCTTACTAACAGGGTCAATAAGATTTGAAAAACAAAGATACTCAAGGGAATTGTCAAGAGGTGAAGTAATCCATGGATTTGAAATATTGAGTAGCCAAGGATCCTTAGACACCTGCACAGAGCAACCACTCCCAATCTGCAATTTACACCCTCTTCGAACTAAAGACTGAGCTTTTATAAGACCTCTCTACACAAAACTAGGATTAGCTCCCAAATTAGCATCCAAAAAAGAGCTATGAGGATAATACTTAGTGTAATGTCCACTTTTATTATCTTTTATTTACATATTATTCTATTAAATTACTTGCACAAAAAAAAATACATACAACATTTAATACATATAATTTACTTAAAGTACAATTACAACTTAGTTTGTTACATATATATTCCAAATCTTTTATACATTGTACATTTACAACAATATAATACATTATCAGAATTATTCCTTCACTCGCTACCCTTCTAGTGGCCTGCAGATGCTGACTCTAGCAAAAGCACTTTCTCATCTTTAAGTACCTACACGGGAAAACACCCATGCTGAGCAATGGCTTAGTGGGGAGTAAACAATACACTTGACTTCTTATCGAAGTCACAAATGCAAGCAATGTAGCATGCCTATACATAACAATAATATCACGTCATTCTTAATCAGTACATGCAATTAATCACACTCAATAGTATTTATACACTCAATTTCAATTACAATTACAATACATTTTTTCGCTTACACTTCATTATTCAATGAAAAGCACTAACATTATCATGAGGTATGGTAACACTTAAACTATTGGTCACTCATTATTATTCAATATTCAAACCACTTTCATTGCCTGAATTCTCATAAAAAGTGGATATGGGTACAGACACTAGATACTGGCAAGCAGTATCAAACACTAGAAACATAAAAGTCTCAGTTCACTATATACCAAAAGGTATCAAACACTACACTAGTCACATTTTGGTGACAACACTTGCAGTTGCAATCACTATCCCCTTTATAGACATGCTTATCTATCCACTACTATGTAAAATTCAGGCTTACAAATAGTTTTTAATCACTCAAAGTTATAACTCTAAATATAATTAGATTCATAGAGATCATATATCAAATAGAACATGCAACAAAATCACTAAACAATTTATATTCACTTAAACTTCAAATACACTTAACATTAACATTAATATAATTATCATTTGTTAGGCAACCTATAACATTATGCTTACCATTTATCATGTTCATTCTTATTCATTACTTATACAAATTCTTATGAATTAAAACTTAGTATTTTATTTCATTAACTCATTATGTTTTACACATATTACATATCATTTACTATTCTTGTTTTGCACTTAAAACACTCTAAAAGCATTTAGGAAGGCTTAAACATACTTTAATAGTAATTTGAGACTTTAAAATAAAGTTTAAGAAGAGCAGGACAGGGTTACAGTCATTAGGTTAGACCTGGTAACCGTGACATAAGTCACATTTCAGTACTGGACTATGTCGAACTTCCTCATGGTCATTACCAAATGAGTAATAACCATGATCTATAACTTTTTAAAGGGGTCACAGTTACTATGAAAAGTTTAGTAACAGTGAGGTAGATCTTTTTTAGGGTCTGGACTGAAAATTGGGGTACCTCATGGTTACTACTAAAAACCTAGTAACTGTGAGGCCCAAACCGCTCAAAGATAGATTTTCAGGCTTGACTTCTATGCCATTTTTTGACCTATAAAATATCATTTTCAAGGAAAGTGTTCTTTTACAAAGTTGTTCCACTATGTCTCTAGTTTCTAAAACATCACAAATCACTCAATTCTGACTTCTAAATCTCAAGATATCACTAAAATACTGCAAACTATTCCTAGGTGATGTACAGCAGGGGTCTGTCCACTTCAAGCTCATTTTCGGACACTCTAGAGACAGAATTAGATCCGATTTCTTCTACAAAGTTGTAGATCTAAAGTTTTCTATGTCTTAAATTTCATATTCAACTGGATTTACATCAATTAGACATCTACAAAAATAGTTATTCACTTTACACTAAAACAGATTCAAGTGAATCTTGAACAGATTTTTACCTTATCTCTTTCCAAGGCACAAATCATCATTCTCATGCACTATACATTCAACTATTCACTCAAACATCAACTATAGATCATCTAAGACACATATAACAATTTATTTCCACTACAAACACATAAAGCAATAATATAACTCCCATACCTTATTAGGGCACCAAAGTTCCTTTCTTTTTATCTCTCTTTCTCTTTCCTTTCTCTTGCTCTTCATCTCTACCTGTTAGTGTAAGCCCTAGCCCCAATACATTGTAATAAAACACTTAGTTAATAAAATGAGGCATTTGTTTTATCTTTTGAATACCTGTGCATGTCAATTGATAAAACTATCCAAGAATATCGTTTCGGTTTAAGTTATCATGTGTGAGGCACATGGATTGTAAGACCTTGAAACAAATGGGACTTCATTCTAAATATCCCTAGTCAGTCATTGTTATGAGAATAACAAATGAATTAAGACTAGTATGCTCTCTCTGATACTATGAGTCCTGTCTTACGGATCATTAGGGCAAGAGTGTCAATCAGAGATCATAGATACATGTTAAGGAACATGGTATCTGGATTCGATCCGCTCATGAGAACACTACATGGTACAAGTCATAAGTATTTCTCATATGCAAGTTTTGTATCGGAGTTCTTAGACCTGAAATCTCTATGAAACTCTTTATGAATTACTGTGTACTTTGACATACACCTAACGTGCTCGTAACAGAGTGACAAGTACGGGTATGATTGGGTATGCACTGATTCATGTTAGAGAGCATGAGAGAAGTGAAGGGATTACCCCTCTTGATAAGAGAGAAAATATCACCGGCCACTTGATCAGTGAACTGAGAAGTGTATGGCCATACCGAGATGAAATAATGAGTAATCATTATTTATCTGAGAGTTCAGTGTCACTGGAATATCAAGAAAGGAATTAATATATATAAGGATGACTAGTTCCATGCCTTATATTAATTCTGATATTTATGGGTAAGGGACTATGCAAAATTGCATTAGGTCACTAAATGCCATATGTATTTTCATTTAATTTGGAATGCTATAATATCTTGCTAGAGAATATATATAGCCTTTGAATTAATTTATTAATTCATTGCCAACATTAAATGGACCTATAGGATCGCACACAAAGCATTGGGCTTAAAATGATTAAATTAAGTATTGGGCATTAATTTGGGCTTTTAATTAAAGTCAAATTAATGTATGTAATGGGTTATAAAATTGCTATTGGGCTTTGGTCCATGAGAGAGAGAAATTCAGCCCACAAGGTTTAATTTCAATTAATTAAATGTCATATATTAATTTAATTAATTGAGTATTAAAGCCTAAAGACATATTTATCTAATTAAATCATCTAAATATAAGTTGATGTGGCCGAAATTCCTAAGAGAAATCACAAGGAATTTTGGCACATGTATAGTTTTTATTTAAGTGATTTATTAGATTTAAATGTCTTATCTTTTTTCCTAAATTAAGTGATATAATTTGATTAAATGACTTTTGATTTTATCTTAGATAAATTGAAAGAGTTTTTATCAATAAATATTACTTATTTTAATTAAGTGATAAATGCAAATATTAATTATCTTTAGCTAATATTAATTATCTAAAGATAGTATATTAGAGATCCATCACTTAAAGGAAAGAGGAGATATATAATCAAAGTGAAGTTGGCGTGAAACCCGAGCATTCTTCTATAGTTTTGCGTGAAACCCTCTCTCTCTCTCTCAAGAATTCTTTAGCCAATTTTCACAAGGAGAAAGGATAGTTCCTCATTCTCTTGTGATCTTGGGTAGTAATAGCAACCTAAGAGAAGTACAAAATCAAGTTTTGTAGCTTCAAACTATAACCCTTACACAATACTAAAAAGAGATCTAGCAATCTCGTTTTTAAGCCGACAGTGCAATTGTGTGTGTGAGAATAGAGGGAGTGGCGCAAAAGGTCATTCCTTGGCATTGGTGATCGAGATCTAAGGCGGACAAAGCCATCTTAGCTGCTGGCCATCACCGGAATCAAAATCGAAAAGGCATCAAAAGTTGTAAGTTCGATAACCCTAAAATTGCATGTTTCGATTCTATCTTTGGATATGTATGGTATGTATGATAAAAATTTTTGTTTTTCCGCTGTGCTATCATGACTATCATACCATGTCATATTCCATCAGTGGTATCAGAGCCTAGACATGCTTATTTTAGTGCTTTAGATGCATGAAAAAATTAATTAAAAATCGTTATTTTGAAAACATGCAAATCTGAAATTTTCTGTTTTGAGTTTTTTGCATTGTTTTGGTGTAAAAACGATTTTAATTGATTAGATAGGTATTATAATTAATATGACATGTTAATATACTGTCCTAAGATGTTATTAGGGCTGGTAATGGATGGATTTAATTATTTATACCTGATGGTACATGTTAATTATGAAACTAGGTGCTAGTTGGCATGTTAATTGCTAGTTTAACAACTAGTTTTCAAAATTAAATGTAAAATTGATTTTGGCATGTTTGTAAGTGATTTTTAAAGATTAAATATCAGGTCTGGACATATTTTAAATTTGGATTTAATTCTGGTCCATGACAATTTAATTGATTAATTTTAAAATCACTTAAAACAATAACTAGTTTGTGTTTGTTACATGTTTAATCAACATTGTTTGCTTTGTTTTGATTAAAATGGTAAAAACACATTTAGATTAAAATGGTAAAGAATATTAAATCAATGTTTATGGACTTATTTAGTTTTTAAATGACTCATAAAATTGATTTAAATGTTTGTGCATTTCATGGCATTACATAAGCATTAAACAACTAGTTTTTGTTGTTTGTTTGTTTTTGCATGAATGCCGTGTATTATTATATGTATTCTTCATGATTTTATTTTTAATTCATGTTAGCACATATTATATGTATTTTTAATGTTTATGGGCTGTATGACATAAAATTAAAAATGGCAAAATTGGAAATTATACTAGAGTTGATTTATGGCACAAATCTAACTAGTTTGTGTTTTGGGCTTTTAAGAGAACTTATTCAATAAGAGGATTTAGTCCATTGGGCTTCGGCCCAGGCCCATCACGGGGTCATCTCTTAAAGGTTCAAGTACACAATTTCCATTAATGGGCTTGGCTAAATTAATTAAAATTGGACTTTGTTTGATCCATGAATGCTATGTATATTTATTTGCTTGTTTGTTGTGATGAATGGATATGCATGGTGCATTCATGGGCCCTGGGTTTTTGTAATTAAATATGGCCTGCGTGCCATTATATTTTATTGTAAAAGTTTCATTTATTTCTTAGAATAGAATTTATTTGAAGACTTTGTAAATCAAGACGAAGCCCACCGGAGTGGAGAAGCCCAACTCGAAGATTCTTATGTAATAGTATAGAATCTTAGTTGTAGGTTTTTGGGCCCATGTTTGTCACGCTTTACTTTATGTAATTATATATATATGCATGCTATGTATGGATGACAAAGCGTATGCCATGTAAGCCGTAATAAAAAGAATCCCTAAAAATAGTAAGTCACAAAGTTTCCTTCCTAATTCGAAACATGTCAAGGCATCGATCATCGGTCACGTAGACTAGGAGTCCTAGATGCGCCCGATTATCTTTGTGAGGCATGGGTTGTGAATGTAGGTTGGACTTAACATGGAATGGGATGCTCGGACCTAGGCAACTTATAAATGGGTTTGTGCTATAACATCTTAAGATGTTAGCCCATTTGATCCAAGAGTCATGTACGAGACATGATTGGAGTTTTTCCTACCTAAGTAACTTAACTTATTAGGTGTACAGGCTCAGCTTAACTAATAAGTTGTTGTGAAAAGCGGATCTTGGCCCACGTCAAATCACTAACGCGAATTATTTATGGGGATATTAATTCGGTTTGTGGGATCATTAATAAGACCTCATTTAATCTTGCTAAATTTTATTGTAGATTGAAAATGGCATCTTCAAACAACAATAATTTCTCGTTGCGATCGGTCCTTGAAAAGGACAAATTGAATGGCACCAATTTCATAGACTGGTCTCGAAACTTAAGAATAGTTCTTAAGCAAGAGAAGAAGTCGTATGTTTTGGATGCACCCTTGCCTGAAGAACCAGGAAGGAACTCCTCTACTGTTCAAAAGGAAACTTTTGAGACCAAGAAGAGTGACTCTAACGATGTGACCTGTTTGATGCTAGCCACTATGGTGCCTGAATTGCAAAAGCAATTTATGGACCAAGAGGCCTATGCGATCATGGTGCACCTCAAGGAGATGTTCCAAGAACAAGCTCGTCACGAGAGGTTCGTGACAACAAAGGCTTTGATTTCTTGTAAGATGGCTGAGGGTACTCCTGTTAGTACCCATGTACTCAAGATGAAAGGGTATCTTGATACTCTTGAGAAGCTTGAGGTACAAGTGCCAAAGGAATTGGCCACTGACTTGATCTTAGGATCATTGCCTGCTGCTTATGATCCATTTGTGATGAATTATAACATGCATGCTATGAACAAGTCAGTCACTGAGCTTCATGGGATGCTTAAGAATGCTGAAGAGAACATTCGAAAGACCAATCCCGTGCTAATGGTTCAAAAGGGAATTAAGAAGGGACCTGCTAAGGGAAAGGGAAAAGGAAAGGGAAAACCCAAGACAGTTGGGAGTGCACCTCAAGCCCAATCCAAGCCCAAGGCACCAAAGCTCAAAGAGAGTGAGAGCACTTGCTTCCATTGCAACAAGATAGGGCATTGGAGGAAGAATTGTGCTCTCTTCAAGGAAGAACAAAAGAAGAATGGAGCCAAGGCGTCCAGTTCTGGTATTTTTGTTGTTGAAATTAACCTTTCTATTTCTACCACTTGGGTATTGGATACCGGTTGTGGTTCTCACATTTGTTCAAATGTGCAGGGGCTAAGAAATAGGCGGTTACTTGGGAAGAATGAAGTGGACCTCCGTGTGGGGAATGGAGCACGAGTTGCTGCCATGGAGATAGGCGACTATCACCTCACTTTACCTTCCGGACTTTGTATTGTTTTGAATAATTGTTATTATGTGCCTGCTATGAGCAGAAACATTATTTCAGTTTCATGTTTGGATAATGATGAATTTGATTTTGTTATTAAAAAGGGCAATGCTCATATTCGTCGCGAAGGCATTTCTTATGGCAATGCCATGTTGCAAAATGGCCTTTATATCCTTGATTTACAAAACAAAGAGTCAATATACAACATTAATACAAAGATGGTTAAATCAAACGAATTAAACCCTACTTACTTCTGGCATTGTCGTTTAGGACATGCAAACGAAAAATGCATTTCAAGACTCCACAAAACTGGAGTGCTTGGGTCATTTGACTTAGAGTCTTATGACACATACGAGCCATGTTTGTATGGAAAAATGACAAAGAGTCCTTTTAACAAGAAAGGTGAAAGGACTAATGGCTTATTGGAACTAATACATACCGATGTATGTGGACCATTAAGTACACAAGCTAGAAGTGGTTTTAGCTACTTCGTGACTTTCACAGATGACTTCAGTAGATATGGCTATGTCTATCTAATGAAGTACAAGTCTGAAACTTTTGAGAAATTCAAAGAGTTTAAGAACGAAGTAGAAAACCAACTTGGCAAAAGTATAAAAGCCATTCGATCAGATCGAGGTGGCGAATACTTAAGCCAAGAGTTTGATCATCATCTAAAAGAGTGTGGTATTATTTCACAGCTCACTCCTTCTGGAACACCGCAATGGAATGGTGTATCCGAAAGGAGAAATCGAACTCTGTTGGACATGGTTCGATCTATGATGAGTCAAGCTAATCTTCCTATCTCTTTTTGGGGTTATGCATTGGAAACTGCTGTGTTTCTATTGAACCGTACTCCAACTAAAGCAGTTGAGAAGACACCATACGAGGTATGGACTGGGAAAGAACCCAATATGTATTTTCTCAAGATTTGGGGCTGTGAAGCACATGTTAAGAAATTAACATCTGACAAACTAGAGTCCAAATCGACTGTCTGCTTGTTTGTGGGTTATCCCAAAGAAACAAAGGGATACTACTTTTACTCACAAGCCGAGAACAAAGTATTTGTTGCTCGCAAGGCTGTTTTCTTGGAAAAGGAGTTCCTTCTCAAGAAAGACAGTGGGAGTAAAGTAGAACTTGGAGAAATTCAAGTGCCACAAGCTCCTATAGAGGATGAGTTGGAAGTGGGATCAAGTTCACAACAAGTTGTGGAACAAGATCCCATTACACAAGTACCTAGAAGGTCTGGTAGGGTACGTCAGGAGATTGAGAGATATGGATTTCTAATCACTGACAGTGACACTATTGAGTTAGTAGATCGTGAGGATCCTACTACCTACCGAGAAGCTATTGAAAGCCCAGACTCGGATAATTGGCTTGAAGCCATGAAATCCGAGATGCAATCAATGTACGATAACCAGGTTTGGACCTTGGTTGATCCACCGGAAGGTGCTAAGGTAATTGAATGCAAGTGGTTATTCAAACTAAAAGCTGATAAGACCTACAAAGGTAGACTAGTAGCAAAAGGTTTTCGACAAACTCATGGTATAGACTATGACGAGACCTTTTCGCCTGTAGTCATGCTCAAGTCCATTAGGATCTTGCTTGCCATAGCTGCATATCATGATTATGAGATATGGCAAATGGATGTCAAAACTGCTTTCCTCAATGGAAATTTACTTGAGGATGTGTATATGACACAGCCTGAAGGTTTTGTCAATCCCAAGCATCCTAAGAAGGTTTGCAAGCTTCAAAAATCTATTTATGGATTAAAGCAAGCATCCCGAAGTTGGAATCTTCGTTTTGATGAAGCAGTCAAAGATTTTGACTTCATCAAGAACGAAGATGAGCCTTGTGTGTACAAGAAGGTTAGTGGGAGCATAGTAGTGTTTCTAGTCCTATATGTGGACGACATCCTTCTCATTGGGAATGACATTCCAACATTGCAAAAGGTTAAGCAATGGTTGGGAAAATGTTTCTCAATGAAAGACTTAGGTGAAGCCGAGACAATACTTGGTATTCGAATCTATAGAGATAGATCGAATCGGCTTTTGGGACTAAGTCAAGAAAAGTACATAGACAAAGTACTAAAACGTTTTAGTATGGGAGACTCAAAGAAAGGGTACATACCTTTGGCTTTGGGAGTTCCTTTGACTAAAGAACAGTGCCCTAAAACCAAAGAGGAAAGGGACAACATGAGTAGAATCCCATATGCATCTGCTATTGGATCTATCATGTACGCTATGTTATGTACTAGGTTGGATGTTGCTCATGCACTGAGTATAACCAGTAGGTTTCAGCAAGACCCAGGTGAGAAGCACTGGTCTGCTGTAAAAGGGATCCTTAAGTACCTGCGAAGGACTAAGGATCACTTCTTGGTGTATGGTAGTCAAGAAGAGCTCGTCATACAAGGTTATGCCGATGCTGCTTTTCAGACCAGCACTCAGGATTCTAGATCGCAATTTGGGTTTGTTTTTGTTTTAAACGGTGGTGCTGTCAGCTGGAGAAGCTCAAAGCAAGAGACCATTGCCGACTCAACTACAGAATCTGAGTATATTGCAGCAAGTGAGGCTGCAAAAGAGGCTGTTTGGATTAAAAATTTCATTAATGGATTAGGAGTGGTCCCAAGCATCCTAGATCCATTAGAAATTTTCTGTGACAATAACGGGGCCATCGCACAGGCCAAGGAGCCCCGGTCACACCAGAAATCCAAACACATACTCAGGAGGTACCACCTGATCAGAGAAATCATTGATCGTGGGGACGTCAAGGTTAGCAAGATAGCAAGTGAAGATAATGTAGCAGATCCTTTGACGAAACAGTTACGTCCAAATCTGCACGAGGCTCATTTGAGAGCGTTCGGTCTTAGGGCTATGCCCAATTGGGACTAGTGCTAGTGGGAGATTGTTAGTGTAAGCCCTAGCCCCAATACATTGTAATAAAACACTTAGTTAATAAAATGAGGCATTTGTTTTATCTTTTGAATACCTGTGCATGTCAATTGATAAAACTATCCAAGAATGTCGTTTCGGTTTAAGTTATCATGTGTGAGGCACATGGATTGTAAGACCTTGAAACAAATGGGACTTCATTCTAAATATCCCTAGTCAGTCATTGTTATGGGAATAACAAATGAATTAAGACTAGTATGCTCTCTCTGATACTATGAGTCCTGTCTTACGGATCATTAGGACAAGAGTGTCAATCAGAGATCATAGATACATGTTAAGGAACATGGTATCTGGATTCGATCCGCTCATGAGAACACTACATGGTACAAGTCATAAGTGTTTCTCATATGCAAGTTTTGTATCGGAGTTCTTAGACCTGAAATCTCTATGAAACTCTTTATGAATTACTGTGTACTTTGACATACACCTAACGTGCTCGTAACAGAGTGACAAGTACGGGTATGATTGGGTATGCACTGATTCATGTTAGAGAGCATGAGAGAAGTGAAGGGATTACCCCTCTTGATAAGAGAGAAAATATCACCGGCCACTTGATCAGTGAACTGAGAAGTGTATGGCCATACCGAGATGAAATAATGAGTAATCATTATTTATCTGAGAGTTCAGTGTCACTGGAATATCAAGAAAGGAATTAATATATATAAGGATGACTAGTTCCATGCCTTATATTAATTCTGATATTTATGGGTAAGGGACTATGCAAAATTGCATTAGGTCACTAAATGCCATATGTATTTTCATTTAATTTGGAATGCTATAATATCTTGCTAGAGAATATATATAGCCTTTGAATTAATTTATTAATTCATTGCCAACATTAAATGGACCTATAGGATCGCACACAAAGCATTGGGCTTAAAATGATTAAATTAAGTATTGGGCATTAATTTGGGCTTTTAATTAAAGTTAAATTAATGTATGTAATGGGTTATAAAATTGCTATTGGGCTTTGGTCCATGAGAGAGAGAAATTCAGCCCACAAGGTTTAATTTCAATTAATTAAATGTCATATATTAATTTAATTAATTGAGTATTAAAGCCTAAAGACATATTTATCTAATTAAATCATCTAAATATAAGTTGATGTGGCCGAAATTCCTAAGAGAAATCACAAGGAATTTCGGCACATGTATAGTTTTTATTTAAGTGATTTATTAGATTTAAATGTCTTATCTTTTTTCCTAAATTAAGTGATATAATTTGATTAAATGACTTTTGATTTTATCTTGGATAAATTGAAAGAGTTTTTATCAATAAATATTACTTATTTTAATTAAGTGATAAATGCAAATATTAATTATCTTTAGCTAATATTAATTATCTAAAGATAGTATATTAGAGATCCATCACTTAAAGGAAAGAGGAGATATATAATCAAAGTGAAGTTGGCGTGAAACCCGAGCATTCTTCTATAGTTTTGCGTGAAACCCTCTCTCTCTCTCTCAAGAATTCTTTAGCCAATTTTCACAAGGAGAAAGGATAGTTCCTCATTCTCTTGTGATCTTGGGTAGTAATAGCAACCTAAGAGAAGTACAAAATCAAGTTTTGTAGCTTCAAACTATAACCCTTACACAATATTAAAAAGAGATCTAGCAATCTCGTTTTTAAGCCGACGGTGCAATTGTGTGTGTGAGAATAGAGGGAGTGGCGCAAAAGGTCATTCCTTGGCATTGGTGATCGAGATCTAAGGCGGACAAAGCCATCTTAGTTGCTGGCCATCACCGGAATCAAAATCGAAAAGGCATCAAAAGTTGTAAGTTCGATAACCCTAAAATTGCATGTTTCGATTCTATCTTTGGATATGTATGGTATGTATGATAAAAATTTTTGTTTTTTCCGCTGTGCTATCATGACTATCATACCATGTCATATTCCATCACTACCATCTACAGCCCTTTTTCTACTTGGAGCAGCATCCACGCAAGCTTGAGGAGAAAAGAAGAAGAAAAGACAAGGTAGATAAACAAAAACTTTGTGTTTGTTTGTGGCCAAATATGGCCAACCAACTCAAAGAAAACCCAAGTTTTCTTATTTCCTTTCCAGCCTTCCATTTGTTTCATTCCTATTGGTGGCTCACAAAAATCTTGGCAAAGTTCATTTTGGTCCCTCATCTCCCCTCAATTCTCATATTTGACATAAAGACAATTTAAAATTTCCAATCAAGCCCCACTACTTTTCTAACAATGCATATGTGCCCTTAAATTAACAATTTTATAAAATTGCCCTTAACATTTACATTAATTCTGATCACATCCTTAACACATTTATAATTAAGTACCAATATATCCCTTGGGACATTACACTTAGCTTTTAAAACTCTCGCCATAAGAGAAGAATTATCTGATAAGAAGCACTAGCATTGCTTACCCAATAATGCTAAATTAAAATCATGAATAGCCTTAAAACCCAAACCACCAAGATGCTTAGGCCAACACATACGATCCCAAGATAACCAGTTAATACCCTGCCTTTTAACAGAATTAGGGCCTCGCCAAAAATTATTAAACAACCTCTCAAGCTTCTTGCACAAACCCAATGGAATTAAAAAGATACTTATCGCATAGTTTGGAAATAGCCTGCACAATAGTCTTAAGTAAAACTTCCTTGCCTGCACGAGACAAAAATGAATGTTTCCAACCCTGCATTTTCCTCCAAATCTTATTCTCAATGAAAGAGAAAATCTGATTTTTATCCCTTCCAATCATAGAAGGTAAAACCAAGTAAGAATCACATTTCATAGCCATATTAACTAAAAGAGCCGAACACACTTGATCTATTGCCAAAGAAGAAGTATTAGAGCTAAATTTAATAATCGATTTGCTGAAGTTGATAAGCTTCCCAGAATCAACAACATAAATATTCAAAATATTCTTCACAATCACAGCTTCATCAATAGAAGCCTTAAAAAAATACAGCTTTCATCAGCAAAGAATAAGTGACTAATGGCCGGAGCTCTAACTGCAATCCTACAAACAGTGAACAACTTCATATCTTCACGACATCTGATAAACGATGAAAGACCTTCAGTGCCTAAAATAAAAAGATATGGCGAAAGAGGATCGCCTTGATGAAGACCCTGAGAAGCACAAATAGGGCTTAAAAGCTTGTTTTCATAATTCACAAAATAACGCATCGATTGAAAACACATCTTCATAAGCGAGATCCATCTATCATGAAAACCTAAAACACTCAAAACATTAGAGAGATAGTGCCATTCCATGTGATCGTAGGCTTTACTCATTTCTAATTTTAGAGCAGCAACTCCTTCAGCACATTGCATTTTCTTTTTCAAGAAATGCATAATCTCAAATGCTACTACAACATTATTAGAAATCAACCGATTTGGAACAAAAGCACTACGAGTTTCAGATACAATAGTGGGCAAAATATGCTTCAAGCGATTAGCTAACATCTTAGCAATAATTTTATACAAGACATTACATAAAGCAATCGATGTCAAATCAGCCATATAATGTACTTGCTTCTTTTTAGGGATCAAAGTTGTTAGTGTAAGCCCTAGCCCCAATGCATTGTTATAAAACACTTAAATTAATAAATGAGGCATTTATTTTATCTATTGTATTCCTGTGCATATCAATTGATAGAACTATCTAAGAATATTGTTTCAGTTTAAGTTATCATGTGTGAGGCACATAGTTGTAAGACCTTGAAACAAATGAGACTTCATTTTAAATATCCTTAGTCAGTCATTGTTATGGGAATAATAAATGAATTAAGACCAGTATGCTCTCTCTGATAAATTGAGTTCTGTCTTACGGATCATAAGGACAAGAGTGTCAATCAGAGATCATAGATACATGTTTAGAACATGGTATCTGGATTCGATCCGTTCATGAGAACACTACATGGTACAAGTCATAAGTGTTACTCATGTGCAAGTTTTGCATCGAAGTTCTTAGACCTAAAATCTCTATGAAACTCTTTATGAATTACTGTGTACTTTGACATACACCTAACGTGCTCGTAACAGGGTGACAAGTATGGGTATGCTTGGGTATGCACTGATCCATGTTAGAGAGCATGCGAGAAGTGAATGGATTACCCCTCTTGATAAGAGAGAAAATATCATCGGCCACTTGATCAGTGAACTGAGAAGTGTATGTCCATACCGAGATGAAATAATGAGTAATCATTATTTATCTGAGAGTTCAGTGTCACTGAAATATCAAGAAAGGAATTAATATATATAAGGATGACTAGTTCTATGCCTCATATTAATTCTGATATTTAAGGATAAGGAACTATGCAAAATTATATTAGGTCACTAAATGCCATCTGCATTTTCATTTAATTTGGAATGCTATAATATCTTGCTAGAGAATATATATAGCCTTTGAATTAATTCATTGCCAATATTAAATGGACCTATAGGATCGCACACAAAGCATTGGGCTTAAAATATTTAAATTGAAGATTGGAAATTAATTTGGGCTTTTAATTAAAGTCAAATTAATGTATGTAATGGGTATTAAAATTGCTATTGGACCTTGGTCCATGAGAGAGATAAATTCGGCCCAATAGGATTGATTTCAATTAATTAATTATCTTGGATTAATTAAGTTAATTGAGTATTAAATCCTAATGGCATTTAAATCAAAATAAATTAGTTAAATGGAGATAAGGTGACCTAAAATCCAAGGATAAATTCAATAGGAATTTCGGCAACCATATCCCTAAATTAAGTGATTTGTTTTAATTAAATGTCTTATGTTTATTTCAAATTAATTTGAATTTAAAATTCAAAAGAGTTTGAATTAATATATGTCACTTGATTTTAGGAAGTGATTGAGGCTGAATTTACTATCTTTATGTAGTAAATTTTGGAATTAACACTTACCAAAAATAAATGATATATATTTGTGAACAAAAGAAAAACCCTAGGTGTGATTCTCTCTCTCTCACATTCTTGGCCGAAATACACAAAGAGAAAGGATTCTTCCTTATTGTCTTGTGTTCTTGGGCAACAAAAGCAACCCAAAGGAAGTACAAGATCAGATCTTGTAGCTTCAATCCATTACCATTGCCAATTATTTATACAAAGAGCTAGCACTCTCAATTTTAAGCCTTCATTGCAATTGTGTGTATGAACATAGAGAGGAGTGGCGTAAAGGCTATTTATTTGGCATTGGTGATCAAGACTTGAAGCACATAAGTTCATCCTAATTTCTGGTCATCATCAAAATCAAGTCTTGAAGTGCATCTAAAGTTGTAAGTTTTGAAACCCTAAAATTGCATGTTTTTAATTCTTGTTTATGAATTGCGTGGTATGTATGATCGATTTTATTATTTTTCCACTGCATGATCATCATATATATGCCATGTCATATTCCATCAGTGGTATCAGAGCCTAAACATGCTTATTTTAGTGCTTTAGATGCATGAAATAATTAATAAAAATCGTTCGTCTAAAAACATGCAATGCATAAATTTTTTGTTTTGAGTTTTTTGCATTGTTTTGGTGCAAAAACGATTTTAAATGATTAGATAGGTATTATAATTATTATGACATGTTAATATACTGTCCTAAGATGTTCTTAGAGCTGTTCATGGTCGGATTTAATTATAAATACTTGATGGTACATGTTAATCGTGAAACTAGGTGTTAGTTGACTTAATAAGTGTTTGTTTAACAACTAGTTTTCAAAATTAAATGTAAAAACGATTTTGGCATGTTTGTAAGTGATTTTTAAAGATTAAATATGAGGTCTGGAAATATTTTAAATTTGGTTTTAATTCTGGTCCATGACAATTTAATTGATTAATTTTAAAATCACTTAAAACTATGACTAATTTGTGTTTGTTGCATGTTTAATTGACATTGTTTGTTTTGTTTTGTTTTGATCAAAATGGCAAAAACACATTTAGATCATATCGATACAAAACATTAACTCAATATTTATGACATTATTTAAATTATTAAATGACTCATAAAATTGATTTAAGTGTTTGTGTAATTTTTTGGCATTATATAAGCATTAAACAACTAGTTTTATTGTTGTTTATTTGTTTTAGTATGAATGCCGTGTATGATATATGATCTTCATGATTTTATGTTTTAATTCATGTTGGTATATATTATAAGTATTTTTAATGTTTATGGGCTGTATGACATAAAATTAAAAATGGCAAAAATTGAAAATTATACTAAAGTTAATTTATGGCACAAATCTAACTAGTTTGTGTTTTGGGCTTTTAAGAGAACTTATTCAATAAGAGGATTTAGTCCATTGGGCTTCGGCCCAGGCCCATCATGAGGTCACCTCTTAAAAATTCAAGTACACAATTTCCATTAATAGGCTTGGTTAAATTAATTAAAATTGAACTTTGTTTGATCCATGAATGTTATGTATATTTATTTGCTTGTTTGGTGTGATCAATGGATATGCATGGTGCATTTATGGGCCCTGGATTTTTGTAATTAAATATGGCCTGCGAGCCATTATGTATTATTGTAAAAGTTTCATTTATTTCTTAGAATAAAATTTATTTGAAGACTTTGTAAATCAAGATGAAGCCTACCGGAGTGGAGAAGCCCAACTTGAAGATTCTTATGTAATAGTATAGAATCTTAGTTGTAGGTTTTTGGGCTCATGTTTGTCACACCTTACTTTATGCAAATATATATATATGTATGCTATGAATGGATGACAAAGCGTATGCCATGTAAGCCGTAATAAAATGAATCCCTAAAATAGTAGGTCGAAACATGTCAAGGCATCGATCATCAGTCACGTAGACTAGGAGTCTTAGATGCATCCGATTATCTTTGTAAGACATGGGTTGTGAATGTATGTTGGACTTAACATGGAAAGGAATGCCCGAACCTAGGCAACTAATAAATGGATTTATGCTATAACATCTTAAAATGTTAGCCCATTTGATCCAAGAGGCATGTACGAGACATGATTGGAGTTTTCCTACCTAAGTAACTTAACTTATTAGGTATACAAGCTCAGCTTGACTAATAAGTTGTTGTGAAAAGTGGATCTTGACCCACATTAAATCACTAACACAAATTATTTAAAGGGATATTAATTCGGTTTGTGGGATTATAAATAAGACCTCATTTAATCTTGCTAAGTTTTATTGTAGATTGAAAATGACTTCTTCAAGCAACAACTTTTCATTGCGATCGGTCCTAGAAAAGATAAACTGAATGGCACCAATTTCATAGACTGGTCTCGAAACTTAAGAATAGTTCTTAAGCAAGAGAAAAAGTTGTATGTTTTGGATGCACCAATGCCTGAAGAACCTGGTAGGAATGCCACTGCGGTTCAAAAGGAAACTTTTAAGACCAAAAAGAGTGACTCCAATGATGTGACCTGTTTGATGCTGGCCACTATGGTGCCTGACTTGCAAAAGTAATTCATGGATCAAGAGGCTTATGCGATCATGGTGCACCTCAAGGAGATGTTCCAAGAGCAAGCTCGTCACGAGAGGTTCGTGACAACAAAGGCCTTAATTTCTTGTAAGATGGCTGCAAGTACTCCTGTTAGTACCCATGTACTCAATATGAAAGGGTATCTTGATACTCTTGAGAAGCTTGAGGTACAAGTCCCGAAAGAATTGGCTACTGACTTGATCTTAGGTTCATTGACTGATGATTATGATCCATTTGTTATGAATTATAACATGCATGCAATGAACAAGACAGTCACCGAGCTTCATGAGATGCTTAAGAATGCTGAAGAGAACATTCGAAAGACCAATCCCGTGCTTATGGTTCAAGGGGGCATTAAGAAGGGACCCGCTAAGGGAAAGGGAAAAGCAAAACCCAAGAATGACCTGGCTCGGTTCAAGTTAAATGGGAGTGCACCTCAGGCCCAATCTAAGCTCAAGGCACAAAAACTCAAGGAGAGCGAGAGCACATGCTTCTATTGCAACAAGAATGTCAATCAGAGATCCTAGATACATGTTTAGAACATGGTATCTGGATTTGATCCGTTCATGAGAACACTATATGGTACAAGTCATAAGTGTTTCTCATGTGCAAGTTTTGCATCGGAGTTCTTAGACCTAAAATCTCTATTAAACTCTTTATGAATTACTGTGATCTTTGACATACACCTAACGTGCTCGTAATAGGGTGACAAGTATGGGTATGCTTGGGTATGCATTGATCCATGTTAGAGAGCATGAGAGAAGTGAAGGGATTACCCCTCTTGATAAGAGAGAAAATATCATCGACCACTTGATCAGTGAACTGAGAAGTGTATGGCCATACCGAGATGAAATAATGAGTAATTATTATTTATCTGAGAGTTCAGCGTCACTAGAATATCAAGAAAGGAATTAATATATATAAGGATGACTAGTTCTATGCCTTATATTAATTATGATATTTAAGGGTAAGAGACTATGCAAAATTGCATTAGGTCACTAAATGCCATTTGCATTTTCATTTAATTTGGAATGCTATAATATCTTGCTAGAGAATATATATAGCCTTTGAATTAATTCATTAATTCATTGCCAATATTAAATGGACCTATAGGATCGCACACAAAGCATTGGGCTTAAAATATTTAAATTGAAGATTGGAAATTAATTTGGGCTTTTAATTAAAGTCAAATTAATGTATGTAATGGGTATTAAAATTGCTATTGGACCTTGGTCCATGAGAGAGATAAATTCGGCCCAATAGGATTGATTTCAATTAATTAATTATCTTGGATTAATTAAATTAATTGAGTATTAAATCCTAATGGCATTTAAATCAAAATAAATTAGTTAAATGGAGATAAGGTGACCGAAAATCCAAGGATAAATTCAATAGAAATTTCGGCAACCATATCCCTAAATTAAGTAATTTGTTTTGATTAAATGTCTTATATTTATTTCAAATTAATTTGAATTTAAAATTCAAAAGAGTTTGAATTAATATATGTCACTTGATTTTAGGAAGTGATTGAAGCTGAATTTACTATCTTTAGGTGGTAAATTTTGGAATTAACACTTACCAAAAATAAATGATATATATTTGTGAACAAAAGAAAAACCCCGGGCTTGATTCTCTCTCTCTCTCACACTCTTGGCCGAAATACACAAGGGAAAAGGATTGTTCCTTGTTCTCTTGTGTTCTTGGGCAGCAATAGCAACCTAAAGGAAGTACAAGATCAGATCTTGTAGCTTTAATCTATTATCATTGCCAATTATTTACACATAGAGCTAGTACTCTCAATTTTAAGCCTTCATTGCAATTGTGTGTGTGTGAACATAGAGAGAAGTGGCGTAAAGGCTGTTTCTTTGGCATTGGTGATCAAGACTTGAAGCACATAAGTTCATCCTAATTACTGGTCATCATCAAAATCAAGTCTTGAAGTGCATCTAAAGTTATAAGTTTTGAAACCTTAAAATTGCATGTTTTCGATTCTTGTTTATGGATTGCGTGGTATGTATGATCGATTTTATTATTTTTTCACTGCGTGATCATCATATATATGCCATGTAATATTCCATCAAAAAGTAATTGTAGTATCACTCAAACCATCAGGTAACACCCCATTTCTAATGATAGCCAAACATTCCTCAGTCACATCAGCCCCAACAATATCCTAACAATTCTGATAAAACCCAGGATTAAAATTATCTAACCCCGGGGCTTTATTAGGATGCATACCAAAAATAGCACTCTTTACAACTTCAGAAGTAAAATCTTGCAACAAGAAGTCATTATAATCATCAGACACTCTATGATTCAAACAATTAGTAATAAGACCCGTATTGCCATTAGTAGCAGAGAAAATATCCTTGAAATAATTAGTAATAACCACATCCAACCCATTCTCTCAATCCCGCCACCTACCAGAAGGGTCTTTTAGTTGGGTAATTCTATTTTTACGTTTATCCTTAGAGGTAACAGCATAAAAACTTATAATTAGAATCACCCTTTTTGCGCCAGTAAAATTTAGCTTGTTGCTTCCAAAACTCTTCCTGTTGTCGAAGAGTTTCATGATAATAGTTTAATACTCCTTTATACTCAAAACAGGACAAAAAATCATCTCTACTTCTATCTTTTTTCAACTTAGTCCGGATAAACTCTAGGCTTCTTTAAAAATTTTCCTAAGATAGATTTACCCTAAACAGACAGAACCTCACTACCAGACTAGATTTTTGTCAAAATTGAGCAAGAAGAGTTTTTATTCCAATTAAGCTCAACAACAGACAAGAAGTCTTTATTAAGGGCCCAAGCATTCTCAAAACGAAAACAAGGAATAGAAGAGTATGAAGAATTGAAGCAAGTATCCAAAAAAAGAGGATTATGGTCAGATGATGTTAACTCCAGATTAATCACTTTGTAAAGAGGGAAATGCTCCATCCAAGAAGGTGTGGCCAAAGCTCGACGCAATCTTTCTTCAATACAGAGAGAAAGATTCACAAACCGGGACCAGGTAAACTTATGCCTTCTCATACCTAGATTAGCCAGATTACTATCCACCAAAGCAGTATGAAAGCCATTGATAAGCTTAATCGAATAAGGTCTTCCTCCCCTCCTCTCATGAGTAGCAGCTATGCTATTAAAATCCCCAATAATGCACCATGACAAGGACTTAGAATCTAGAGAACGAAAAAGATGCCAAGATTCTTGTCTACAGCTCCGGTTTGGGTTGCCATAAAACCTAGTAAGCCTCCACCCCTTACAATTAGGAAGGGACACTTCAATATCAATGTAGATTCTAAAAAAACTTAAAAGCCTAGTAGCATGTTTATCCTTCCACAAAAGGGCCAGCCCACCACTATGCCCAATACTATTAACCCCTAAACAACCTTTAAAGCCCAAAAACCTTTTAATATTAAGCAACTTATCATTACTACACATAGTTTCAATCAAAAAAATAATATGAGGCTTTCTACTCCTAACATGGTCGCGTAGGACCCGAACTACACGTGGATTGCCTAGACCATGGCAATTCCAACTTAAACAACTCATAATCCTTGGCAGGCCTGGTGACCAGTACTCGTCGAACCCAAGCTTTTTAAGACAACTGCATTTAATGGCAAGTCCATTGAAATAGGCCCATCAAACAAGCCCAAATCAAACACCTCCTCCAAACGACGCCGCTTAGAATCAAAAACCACTATACTATTATCCTCTGTATGGGACATAGAAGATGATCTAGTTATAATCCCATGATTTCTCCCTTCCTTATTCACAACCACTAACTTAGCCATTAACATCTCCACCTTTTCCTCACTGATAGTTGCAATTTGCCCACTATCTAAGCCGTTACTCCTATAATTGCTATAATCATCTCTATCCGTTTCCATGTCATCATTAACTGGAGAAAATTTTGGCATCGAAAAATTAGTCGGAGGGGCGTTACGAAGCTCTCTCTCTCCAACAGCATTCTGCATCCTCCTATTTTTGACACGGATGGAATCATCATATTCCCTCTCTATCGTGCCAATGGGGTTACAAAACAGCTTCAAGCAAAACTTCTCACTATGCCTAAGCATTCCACAAATAAAACAAAAGGTGGGCAACCTCTCATATTGGAATTCAACAGTAACCCAACCTGCCCCACTCTTCTTCAATTTCATATCTTCCTTTAGCTTCTTTCGAACATCAATACCAACTCTTATTCGCTTGTAATTGCGCTAAGTACCAGTGAAATTATTAGGATCAGCAGTAATAAAACTACCCAAATATCGCCCTATCATCTCCACCACCTTGATTGACATAAATCCAATGTGTAACTGATGCACCTGTACCCAGAAACTGGCTAAGAACAGAGGTGTTCTTTGTGGTTGTTCATCCCATTCCAGAATCTTAAATATCAATAGATGATTATCAAAAGTCCAGGGAGACACATCAATAATTCTCTGCATATGAAGCTCATGAAAAAATTGAAATATAAACATATTAGGACCCAAGTCCTTTATGAAAACCCCTATCACAGGCCTCCAAAGAAAAGCGAGAGTATTTTTCATGGTATTAACATTAATTGGCTTGTCAGTGAGAAAACGACCTAACAGACTCCATCGGAGTTCAGAATTTGGGGCATTTAGATCACCTTCATAAAAAACGAGACCTTCCTCCGCCTCATCCTCCATAGATATGTTGGCGCACAAATTATTTATATTTGCATCAGCACTGTCGACTTGAGCCATCGAGGGAGAATCCAAAAAGCCAAAGAAAGCAAGCAAGAAACGACAAAAAAACCTTGCTAGATAGCAAGACGAAAAAACCTTGCTAGAGAGCAAGACACTTCTAAAATAATATCTGAACCCATAAGTTTTTTTTTTTTTTTTTTGAGATTAATGAAAAGTTGCGTATTAACTTAATTCAAAAAATTATTTTAAGGGCCATTAATATTTAATTTCATCAATAGAGGTCATAAGAAACTCCGGAGGAAGGCAGCCAAGACTTGCCTGAAATAAAAGAGACGACGGTGAATTTAACAGCATCGTCAGCACCAATAACATGAAATCCAGGCCATTTTACTCTGCCAGAAATTCCATCTCCAGGCCCTGTATTTGCATACTCTGCAAAATAAGCTGTTTTACTATAAGAACTTGTCCAGGCCACTCCGCCCACCCCTCCGAAGAAATAGCATCGTCAATCCCCTATTGCATCACAACCGATCTAGAATACCGTTTCCGGGGCCTTCCTAGATACGAAGGATAACTATGCTTCGCCGAAGAAAAATCAGAGCTTGGCATAATATGGCAATTTTGAACCGAAAAGCCGGTGTTTTGTCCAGGGTCTGTTCTTCCATTTGATAGAATTGCATTGTAACCTCCGCTGCTTGGGCGGGGGAGTACTAAATTGGAGCTTTGAAAAACTGCGGCTGAGTTTCCAAATATGAAATCAATTGTTCCGTATGTTTCGCATTCTCTGTAGAATTGTCGGAGAGAAAGGGAGCACAAAGTATCTTGGTAGCCTGCAATGCTGCATCTGTAGAGCACTGAGTGATCTGATGCGATGTATAAAGCGAAGGCTTGTTCTCCTTGGGGTCCTGCTGTGTTTTCAAAACCAATATCACGAGCTATGAATCCATCGCCTGTAATTGCTGTGCATCCAGGAAGAAGAAGATGAATATGTTTACTGTTAATTTTGAATTGAATAATGAGGCTAGAATTAATAATAATTATAAACTACATTTTGCTAAAAAAACAATGTAACTGTACATATTCTCCATGATAGCGACAAAATTAAAATAATAATGCAAGTATTTAAATACACCATCCCGTAAGCTCGAAAATATATTTGAATTTCTGTCTGAATGTTATAATCAATAAAAAAAAAGTTGTCTTACTATAAACCATTACTACCATCGGTATATATAAATAAATAAACAAATAAACTGGACAAGAAACAAGATAAACTACCCAATCAACTCTTAAGAAATATTACTACACTAATTTTAAAGTGATAAATTCTCCAATTCAAACTCTAATTCTACTTTAAGTGTCTTCCCACAAAATCTATGAATTATTAGTTTTCAAATTTATCATTTTTTCAAATTTAGCACTCCAACTAATGTTTGAAATTTCATTATATATGTAATGACGAAAAGTACGTAGAGCTCAACTAAATGCTTTGTCCAGTTCTACGCATGCATAAGAATGAACTCTAGTTTCAAACTTATAGGAATGGATCACCTAGTGCACATAACTGGACCATCCTTTTTATTTTTATTTATTTTTTAAATAAATAAACAAATAAACTGGACAAGAAACAAAACATACTCTTCAGAAATATTACTACCCTAATTTTAAAGCGATATTAGTTTTCAAATTTATCATTTTTTATTTTTATACTGCATTTATAACTCTTTTTTTTTTTTATAAAATCGATATAATATTGTAAAAAAAAAAATCTCGTGAACAAGTTTAAAATTAAGAAAGGATTCATGTGGTGGAGTCGTAGAGATGGAGCAATTTCCTCCACTAATTTCTACTAAAAAATAAAATTATCACTACAAGAAAATCAGCAAATAGCAACGGAAATTAGCAACATAATTTGTTGAATTTTCGTTGCTAATAAAAATTAGCAACGGAAAATAGCAACAGAACATTCGGTTGCAAATTTGGCGGTTGGTATTTTTAGCAATGGAAATTATTTTTCGTTGCTATTTTTACCAATGGAATTAGAATTTCCGTTGCTATATTTAGCAACCGAAATAAATTTTCATTGCTATATTTAGCAACCGAAATCAGTTTGCGTTGCTATTTCTAGCAACCGAATGAAGTTTCGATTGCTAAATTCGGTGAAAATTATTAAAAAAAATTGCGACGGAATTTTCGTCGCTCTTCCGTCACTAAATTATTGTTGATTTTGATGAGAGTTTGAAAGGACTCTTTATGCTTTTCAAATTGCAAATTCCAATTTACATTTATATATTGTATATAGTGTATATAGTGATTTGAAGTTACAAATCTAGTATTCACATATACATATGATAGTACCTATATATTGATTGAACACCCACTATCGCTCAAGCTAAATTAAAAGCGATTTAGGAAATAGTCAATTTAATATCAATGCTATGCATGGACATACACATAACAAAAATTAAGTTATACTACACACAATAAACGATTACAATGTTCATATTATGTCTACAAAATTGGCATAACCCCATTTTACAGACAAGAATTCTTGGCATAAAAAGATAAGGTGTAAAGATCTGAATTCAATGATTCCAACTTAATGAAAATATTTTGAAATAGTTCCACTACAATATGAACTTTGCACAACTGAGAAGCTGATTCCAAGTTCCAGAAATGCACCAATATTAGAAACAAGAAGCAAAAGTTAAAATTAGCCTTATTTCTTCACAAATGGGCTCATATTAATACTTAAATGATAGCAGATCACATTCTAATCACATGTATCTCAAACTTTTGAATCAAAAGCAAAAGGGTTCACTCCCTCCCTAAAAAGATTGAGAATCATTATACTCTGCAATTTAGTCCTAGAGTTGTATGTTTCCAAATCATAAAACAGTCAAGAGCATTTTCTTGTGTCTTTTTTCTTATCGCCCATAGTTGGATATGCCTTATTGTAGGGAAGTAAAATTAAGAATAAGAAAAGAGTAAAGCACTGAAAGTGGCCTGGATACACACACACACACACACACAAAACACAATGCCTAGTGATAAGAAGTCCCTCCAAGACAAGTTTAGAAACAAGCAAGAAACTAAATTAATCTTTAATTTTCAGATCTTTCTAGATCGTGGTTCAATACTTAGAGAATCTCATATGAAATGAACAGAGTATTCTAAATTATTAAAGCCATAAAGACAGCAATCAAAAGTAAGAAGTCATGATATGAAGCCTTAACTAGAAATCTAGCAAAGAAAATAACAACTCATACATAGGCTTGGTTCCCAAGCCAAGAAAAATAGCATATCCCACAGCATGCACCTATTGTTGTTTACCTGAAGCCATCTAGAACTGTTCCTTGCTGCAACTGCCATGTCACGCACATCATGCCTAGATTTTTTTCCTAAGGGATGATATTATTTCAATTTGTAAATTTTATTGGAACATTGCATCAAAATAAATATTAAAGAATTAATTATTATTTTTTATCAAATTTTAGGAGGTGAATACTTTCAGCCAAAATAAAAATAGCAAGAGTCACATTCAACAATTGTAATTAAGGTTGTAATAGTTAAATCAAGGCATGGCTTAATTGAAAAATTAAAAATCCAATGAAAAAGTTTATCAAAGAATGCTGGACTGGTTGATGTCCTACAAACAAAAAATAGCTTAAAGTTAGCATGTAAAAAAGTGCATACATATAATTTCAATTCAAAATTAACATCTTAAGGACATGTTGCACTATAAATGACCTAGTCAGAGCCCTTCTATACCTAAAAATATTGAGAACAGTAACAGTTTCAACAACATGCGTGTGCATGGATTCATATAATATGCTGTAGAATACTCACGAGCTAAGACATGTATGTCCATAATGTATGACACAATCAGTATCAATATGATAAGCTCCAACTTCATCAACACAACAGCTACCATATGTTGCATCTGCCATTACAAACAGAGAAACCTCCTTGCTATCCCTATTTTTTCCAGCAATAGATTCTCTGAGTGAATCTACAAATAAAGACAAAAAATAGCTTTCAGGCTCCTCCTTGTTCCCAAATTACGTGACAAGAGATTAGATAGATTTTGCACACAGTTCACCATAAAAATTCAGGTATTTAAACCTAAGACATAATATACCAAACAAATAATAAATACAAGAAAAGGAACAATCAAAATAAACTAGAAACACAATCAAAATATGATTTATGAATTTCTTAAATATAACATGTGTAACTTAGTTTGCATCCATGGAACCACGTGTGTATCTCACTCTTATCTAACAAATTCATAAATCATATTTTGCCAATATTAAGATGAGCAATTCACGTTGTTTTGCATAAACTTATTTACTATGAAGTTCAGCTAATTACAAATCTAATATGACAGCGATTAAACCATTTCAATTGACATAGATATTGTTAAGATTAATTACTTGACTTGCATCCACATCAAAGAATAAATGATTGTGGACCAAATAAATGCTGCAATATTTATTAACATATTTCAAGCCATCTAATAAATTTCTTGAAGATATCCAGCAGATTTCAAGCCATAAATTGAAAAGGAAAAGAAATGGTAAGCAAAGATTCATCTTTGGGATTCCTTCTTATTTTGGTACACTGTCCACTTCTGCTTTTTTTTCTCTTTAATACCGATGTTAATAAGTAGTTTAAATAGGTAGGAAGGACATTTCAATAGCTTAAGTATTTGCTAGATTTAACATCTTCTTTGACTGGTTGTAGGAATTTTCCCTAAAGATGCTACTAACTATGATTTTAAGGTGGATACAAGGAAGCTTTCTTTTTTATAAGCTGAAAGTTTTTATTGATAGAGCAATTAACAGTCTATGACAATCAAGCCCAGGATTGAAGGGCACAAATACTATCAACAAACAAAAACAAGACAAAATTCCCCAACAAATTAAGATCAATAAATTAACCTAAATTATTTCAAAGAACAAAAACCCAAAACATAAAGAGATGAAATTTAGCCTCTTATAAAAAATGAAGATGGTGAGAATGAACAAAATGGAGAGAATGAAGAAGAGCAATTTTGTTAGTCCCTATGCTCGTCGGAGCTTCACTGAAACTTGATCGGAGCTTCGCTGGTGTGGGACCAAAATCATCTGGAGGTAGCTGGCGTTGAGAGGAGACCCACGGAGGTCGTCACGCGCTCTAAAGCATCACCATTTGATCGAGATCTACTCAAGAACCACCAATGTTCCTCTCGTTTCCCGATTTGTCCATCGCCAGCGGTTGGGGACGATCAGGGGGTATCGGAGTCTGCGCCTCACCTCAAAGGACTCGCCAGCGTTGGCCATCTCGCCGATAGCCGCCTGTCTCACCGAAAAAGGAGGAGGAGCCGCTGCCGTCACGAGAGAGAAGAGATGGGGACCAAGCCAAACCACCCCGGTGACATGAGGCTAGACGCCGACGGTGAGAAAGGAGTGGTGGTTGGTGGCACGCGGTCGGGTTGCCGACGTAGCAACCAGTTGGCTCTCCTCCTCCATCTCGCCTCCCTCCTCCGTTCTCCCTTCTTTTCTTCTTTTTTTTTTTTTGCTTATGATTGTTAGTCTGGAAAATTCCAATGACTTCCCACTATCATAATAATAGTTAATATTATTATTATTATTATTATTATTATTATTTTATTAGCAATTTCTAAAATTAAACCTTGTTTAAAATTATTACTTTTAAAGGCCTCCAAATTATAATTTAACCTATCTTTTTTTTAGAATTTCAGAGAATAAGGAAAAGATAAAATTAATGTTGAAATTTCTATTATTAAAAAAATTATGCTCGTATTAAATAATTCATGTTGAATAATTATCATAATTTTTAGGAAGGCTATTGAGCACTTATAACTTATAGTTATGAATAATTATTCATGTTTGAGTCATTTTGAAATACAGTTTAAGAGCAAATTTAATGTCCATTGAACACTGAATTAATTACTAGCTCTGCTCCTAATCAAAAATCACATCATTGACATTGCATTTAAACTAATTTATAACAAAAAAAAACATATATTTCTCCACTTTTAAACTAATTTAACAATATCTAAACTAAATCCAGTTAAAGAAAAACCAATTTTGTGAACTTCTTAAAATACATTATGCGATGATGTAAGCAAAAAAAATCTCTCTAATAAATTGATAATTTGATATTCATAATTTACAATTTGCTAATCTCTTGCTTTGACGAGCATTGTCAACTTATTTTTCCATTCAAGTAAAAAATAATATTAATTTAATTAGCAGCAAAGAAATATATCATAGCTTAAATTCTATTTTATATTTCTAACAAACATAAAAAATACTTAAATGCCCCTCATTTAGCAACGGAATTTAAATTTCGTTGCTATTTTAGCAACCGAAAATAAATTCGGTTGCTATTTAGCAACGGAATTCTATTTCAGTTGCTAAATAGCAACGAAAATAATTTCGGTTGCTAAATAGCAACGGAAATATATTTCGGTTGCTATTTTAGCAACCAAAAATAAATTTCGTTGCTATTTTAGCAACCGAAACTTAATTCGGTTGCTATTTTTCATTGAAAATGAAAATTAGCAACGGAATTTTATTTCGGTTGCTATTTAGCAACGAAAATATAATTCGGTTGCTATTTTAGCGACCGAATATAAATTTCATTGCTATTTTAGCAACCGAATAATCCTCCATTGCTATTTTAGCAACGGAAATTAAATTCCGTTGCTAAATTAGCAACGAAATTCATATTTCGTTGCTATTTTTCGTTCAAATTTTTTTTGCCACCTATTGGCGCCTTAATTAGCAACGGTATAGTGATTTCGTTGCTAATTTTCGTTGCTAAATTTTGGCGCCAAAAATTTCCTCCACTTTTAGCAACGGAAGATAACCAAAAATTTTTTCGTTGCTAAATGTACAAAGTTTAACCAATTTTAGCAACGGAAGGTATTGTCTGTTGCTAAATAGCAACGGAATTGGTTTTTTGTTGCTAATTTAGCAACGGAATCATTTCCATTGCTATTTTTTCGTTGCTATTTTCAAATTTTCTTGTAGTGTATTTATACACTCCTTATAATATATAACCCTAAAACATATTTTTTGAAGAATTTTGTTAATTTATTTTTAGAAAATACAATGAAGTATGGCCCTTAATGCCAAATCCTGGATTCACCCCTGCCTAAGATGACACTAAAAATGGAATATATTTATTATTTAGTGTCCGGCATGGAAGAGCCACCGCCGACACTATCATCACTAACAATCATTACAAGAAAATTCTCAAATACCGACGAAAAATGTTCCGTAGGCAATTACAGTAGGGAAAAATGTCTGAAAATATGTATTTTGCGACGGAAATATGATTCTGTCATAATTAATGGAGGGAAATTTGCCTCCCAAATTTACCGACGGAAATTAGCGACGGATTTATAAAAATCCGTCGTAAAAATGGCGACAGTATTTCGAGGCTAAAATTTCTCACGAAATTTACCGACGGAATCTTTCTTCCGTAGGTAAATTACCGACGAAATCATATTTCCGTCGGGAAATTCCCTAGGGAAATAATTTTCCGTAGTTAAATTACCGACGAAAAATTACCTACGGAATTATGTTTCCGTAGGGAAATTACCGACAGAATAACTTTTTGTCGGTAATTTACCTACAGATTCCTCTTTCCATCGGGAAATTCCCTAAGGAAATAATTTTTCGTAGGTAAATTACCAACGGAATAACTTTTCGTCGGTAATTTACCTACAGAAATATGATTTCGTAGGTAAATTCCCTATGAAATTATGTTTTCGTCGGTATTTTACCTACGAAAATTTCATTCCGTAGGGAAATTCAAAAAATTGAATTATATAAGTTAATCTAAACTAAATTCATGTAAATTTTTATTTATTGACTATATTAATAATAAATTTATATCTAAATAATTTATCCTATCATTTATTATAAAATAGAAAATGATTTTATAATACTTAGTATTTCGAATTGCAACGTGTATTAATAAATATATTTAGTATTTATATAAATAGAACCTCCATTCCTATGTTATTATGTTTTGAAACATAAATCTACTATCTTGTATTTTTTCAACTCTTGCCGCTGATTTTGTTTCATAGTAATAAAGTGGCTTGTTTGCCTTAAAAAATCACATATCATTATTAGTCATTATCCAATATTAAGGACAATTAATTCATTTAATTTGACGTGGTCATGTAATTTTTACCTCCAATAGATAAGCTTTCTAATAAGCTATTTTTGTTAAATTTATAATAGTATCTATATTTTTATTTTTGTATAGCATGCACGAGATTGGTGTTTCTTTCACAAGACTTTTAAGTACAGAGAAAGTGATTAGTTAATTCTTCGGTAGGTGGCAATTAATATAATGAAAAATTATTATAATATCATAAATTGAAACTCTGGATTTTTCTTGCTTTTCTAAAAATCCCCCTAAAAAAGCCCTACATTAACTAGAGTATATTATTAAAAAACTTAAAATCATATTATATTGAAATAAGACAAGCATTATCAAAAAAGAAAAAAATAATAAAAGAAAATAAGAAATTAGCAAATTAACTACATATTCTGAAAATAAAAAAGTAAAATATAATACTAATAATTTAGAACAAATATATAGAAAAGAATGGTGGAATCCAACTTTAATGAAAACAATCATAACAATACTAGCTGCAATAGTTGCCAATGGCAAAAATTAGTTAATTAATTATGACTATATTTATATAATTTTCATTTTTATTTTTTAAATACTATTATTATATAATTTTCATTTTTAATAATTGAATTTTATTTATATTTAAATAGAGCATTTAATCTAACAAATTAAACATTATGGGCACTATATTCATGCAATTTGGATTTAGTATTAACTTTATAATTTATTCTTGCAATATTATAAAAGAAAAATTGGGGTTTAATGAGTTGAAAAACATCTTATTAATTAATTGCAAGGCAAATAACATGGGCATTTGTCCTAACCTATTTTAGCGGGATATTGAAAATTTCCACAAAAGTTTTAGCAAGATAATTCTCACTAGAAAAAAACTGCAAATTAGCGACGACATTATTTTCGTCGCAAATTTAGCAACAGATTCGCCACTGTTTTACAATTCCGTCGTGGGGATGATATTTTCTATTTTTTGCGACGAAATAGCGACGGAATAAATAAACAGTCGCTAATTATTTGCTGGAAGTATACGCACTATTTTTTGCGACGTATTTAGCGATGAAACTCTCCGTCGCTAAATTTTATAATTTTTTATTCATGAAATTAGTTCCAGAAAATTTAGCGACGGACATTTTAGTCGCTAATTTGGAGGGAAAATATAGCGCCTTTTTGCGACATTTTAGCGACGGACATTATCTGTCACTAATAGTAATTTATTACAGTATTACAATTAGTGACGGAAGTATTTAGTTGCTAATCCGTCGCAAATAAATTAAGAAATAATTTTTTTTTTAATTTCACTCACATGATTTATGTATAGTTTTAAGTAATTTTAATATAGACCATATGAAATGAATATTTTATTTTGTAACAGAAAATTATAAATTATTTTATAAGTTGATAATAATTTTTTATCAATTATACCAAAATCTAAAGTTATTTATTTAGAAAATTTATATATTTAATAATAATAATAAACTAATTGTTACGATTATTATATATTTGCGTGTTCAAGATTAAAAAATAAATATTTATAAAAAAGTAATATAAAATTTATTATTTCATTCAAAATAATAATAAAAAAATTTGTAATTAATTTTTATTTTATAAAATTTAGATCAAATATTAAATTATTAGGAATTCTATTGATTTCTTTATCAATTATCCCCAAATATAAACTTATTTATTTAAAAAAATTACATTTTAATAATAATAATAAAGTAATTGTTATAAGTATTATATAGTCATATTATGAAAAATAATAAATATAAATATTTATATAATAATAATATAAAGTTTATTATTTCATTTAAATTATAATGATTATGAAAAATTTATAATTTATTCTTATTTTGTTAAAATTTTGAGCAAATTTTAAATTATTAAAAAATTTAAAATATATATTTATAAAATTATCCTTGAATACAAGGATAAAATGATGAAATTTGTTAGGGGCATTTTAGTAATTTCAAAAATTTACCCTACATATAAAAATAACATTTTATCTTCCATCACATCTCTCCACCGTTTCAATTTAATGCATATATGATTTTAAGCTTAATTTATTATTTAGTTGAATAAGACAATAGAGTTCAATTCAAGACTTAAACTCATACAAGTCAAAATGAATAAATTTTCTAATTTAATTTCTATTATTTTTCTAAATGAATAAATTTTCTAATATATATATATACACACACACACGCTTTTCAATTTTATTTCTATTATTTTTCTAAATATTCAAAGCTCCATCTAAACTCATCCTTACCATTTAACTTCACTAACGCAGTTACCTAATTGAGTGGTATGGAAGATTGAGAAAACTTACTGATTTGAAAATGGAGAAATGGCTTTGAAATTCTAAACATGGCCAGATTAATAAATAAGTTAAGATATTATCTGATAAATCTAAATATATAGTCCATTTGAATCTGCATGTTTACGGTTTGGTTGGATCTTCAAATACAAATTGAACAGCTTTTATACGGAATAGTGTAAGTAAAGATTCAACGGTTAAGTATTTGCAATTAGATCGGCCGGATTTTTGGTGAGTACGTTCGAAACTCTTTGTTGTTAATTTTGAACGGTAAAGATTAGTTTTTAAGGCTTGTATGTTCAATTTTTGTTGCAAAAAAGAGGTTGTTTTCTGGATTTTTTACATAATGACCAATTTTGTATGTGAAGACGATCGAAAAATTATTTGCCTTTAGATCGGCCTAATTTTTGGTGAGTATGTTCGAAACTCCTTGTTGTTAATTTTGAATAGTAAATATTAGTTTTTAAGGTCTGTAAGTTTAATTTTTGTTGCAGAAAATAGGCTATTTTCTGGATTTTTTAAGTAAGGACCAGTTTTGTATACGAAGACGATCGAAAAATCATTTACCGTTAGATTTGTCTGATTTTTGGTGAGTACGTTCAAAACTCATTGTTGTTAATTTTGAATGGTGAAGATTAGTTTTTAAGGTCTAAAGTTATTTAGAAAATTTACATTTTTAATAATAATAAATTAATTGTTACGATTATTATATATTTGCACGTTCAAGATTAATAAAAATAAATATTTATAAAATAGTAATATAAAATTTATTATTTCATTTAAAATAATAAAAAAAATAGCCATGCAATAAATGTCGTTTCTCTCGCCGGTCACGGGCTCAGCTCATTGGCGGTTTCTCTCGTCAATCTCTCTCACCACCGACTGCTTCGCATCGTCGTTCCACCCCCCAACATCGGTCACTAAGTATATGAAACTCTACTCGACCCAAATAATCATAATAACTCTATCTGAATATCTAATTAAGATCGAATTATTCGATTTATTTGGATAGAGTCAAATTTTGCACATCCCTAAAGACATTAATAGACAATAGAGTTCAATCCAAGACTTAAACTCATACAAGTCAAAATGAATAAATTTTCTAATTTAATCCAATTTTTTAAAATCATACGAATCAATTTATATTTAAATTTTTACATGTTGAATTTGAATAAATTGGATTAAATTTTGAATAATAATAATAATTTTTACTTTCTGTACTTTTGCTACTATTATTGAATAATAATAATAATAATAATAATAATAATAATAATAGAGTAGACATCTTGTAGACATTCATTAGTGAATATAAGGGATTTGTTCAGGGTGCATATACTTGTAATGCTCTAATTCTGAGTCGATCGAAAATATTTTTAACTTATGAATTATTGAGAATTTAGATTGACTAAGAAATTATTTGTAAATTTTTTTTGAATTAATGGTGTTAAATTAAAATACATCTTAATTTTCAAAACCACAATTAACATAAATAATAATAATAATAATAATAATTCTAGAGATTTTTAGAATAATCTAAATAAAAAAAGGGAAATAGGAATAATTTTCGGGGCCAAAAGATGTAGCCATATATTAAAGAAAACAAAAAAAAAAAAGAGAGAAGGAGCAGATCGTGGGAAGGAGATCGGCAGAGGTGGAGCAGGGAAGGGACGCCGCCCACCGTCGCTCCACAGCACAGGTCGCCAGTGAAGGGTCTACCGCCCCTCCAACGTTGGCCTATCTTCATCGGCGTTGTTTTTCTTCCCTATTTTGAGACTGAAGCTCTCTCTCCGGCGAGTGTAGATAGCGGCGGGCAAGTGACCGGCACCGATGATGCCTGAAGTTGATTGGGTTCCTTCGATGGTTATGGCTCCTCCCTTCTCTCCGATGACAAACAGATCGAAACAATGGTGGTTGTGGTCTTTCAGCGAGCGATTCGGCGAAATCAAGCAGATCGAAGCACCTTTACCTGAGCAGCCTCGCTGGCGTCATCTTCTTCCCCTTATTTTCTTCTTCTCGCCATGACAGGGTCAGCCCTTTCTCCTTCTTCCGCCTTTTTCTTCTTCCCCTGTTCGGTTCTTCAAGATTTCAGCCCCTTTGCTGCAACTCTTCCTAGTTAGTTCATGAGGTAAGCTTTATTAATCATTTATTTAATAAATTATAGGAAGAATTTGGAGAACCGGGAGAAGTTTCAGATCTAGGGATTTTGAAAAAGATTGGGGAAAATGTTAAATCTAGATCTTCTTCTTTGAATGCAGTATTCAATTTGGAGAAGACCTTTAAAATGACATTCTCATTACTTATAATTCATATGTGGCTTTGCTTGCACCGCCTGAAACAGGAGGGAAAGGAGGGTGTTAAATTTGGCCAGTACCTGTATGAGATTTACAATCATGACGTGAAGCTGAGGGTTTCTAAAGCAGGGGTATTGTGTATCTTTCTTTTCAGTTTTTTTTAGTATTTAATTCGATTTCGTGTTTTCTAGTCATATAGTTTGTTCAAGCAAATGATTTTGTCTATCTTGTGGTACTGGTGAATTAATTTCTTTGATTCATGCATGAATCACTGCTGAGTTAACTATTTATCTCCTCAAAAATAACATATTACCTGGTTATTGCAGTATCTCTGGTCCATTCTTTCATTAATTAAGAGTATTTAGGATAGTTTAATATTTTTTTCTTAACTGAAATTCTTACATGCAGTTGATATTGTAGCATTAGTATGTTACTTCATAGAATTATTGGAAATTCCTAGTTACCAATTAAGTTCCTCCCAGGGTGACTTTTATTTTTTCGTTCTTGTCTTTTGGCATGTACTTTTTGGTTTTTTCTACCACAATTGTCTAAGGGGATTTTTTTAGTAAAGTGCTACAAGATTCTCATTGGATTTTTTATGTTGCAGGAATGTCTTTTCTGATGATGGTTCTTTGGAGCCAGATGCTACTGCATTACGGTCTGTCCGGGCATATTATCATCTTTGCTTTTGATTTCCATTGATGCAGACTACCAGTTTGTATGGTTATTTATACGTATAATTTTGATAATGTAGAGAAGCAAATTTCCATTTTGCCATTCACGTGTTTAGTTAGTCTAATATGCCTATTGCCATGTTAATTATGTCACATGATTGGGCTTGTATTAACGCCAGTGGTGACCAATCACTTTGCTATAGGTATATACTAAATTAGTTGAGGAATTCTCATGTCTCTCTGCCCCAGTCATACATAATCTAACATTCTGCTATATTTAACGAAGACTAAAAGGGAATCTATAGGCTTGATTAGACTGTAGCTTTTGCTGCTTATGCATTCAAACTCTATTAATGTCTTTATTGATTAATATTTCCCTTATAATTTTTGTTGTAATAGAGTTACGAATTTTAGTGTTAATGAATGAGCTTTGATTGAAATTGAAATCATGAGATTTGAATTTTTGCTATCTCTATATGCTTGATCTATTATTAATATATATCAATTTTATGTTTAAAGCTAAAAACTTATTGGGCTATTTTAAATTCTAAAGATATAAGACAATTTTGCTTCCAGTTTCAACATCAAAGTGTGTTATAAAAGAAACGGACAAAGAAACCTGAAGTACATGATGCTGCAAAAGAGGGTGCCCTTGGGTATGCTTTCTATTTTTTAGTTGGGTAAATGTGCTTACTACTTTGTTATCGTTACTTAAATATATATGCTTATTACTTCCAACTTTGTTGTCATTACTATTTAGAGAGGTAGTCTTGGTATGGGATAAATGTTTTAATGATAATTGTAAGTTACTTTAATTAATAAATTGACAAAAGAATTATGTTCTTTTACTTGTATAAAAGATGATAATCTATGTTGTGGATTTCATGTACTTCATATCTTTTAAAAGTCAATTGCTGTCCCGAGCATCTTTCAATACCCACTCTGCCTTCTCTATACTTTTCAAGGTCTGAAGTAGAATTCTATTTGCTTGTTAGGAAAACTAATTCTGATTTTTTTGTCTCTGTTTTGTATTTGGTGCAAAATAAAATTTTGTACATCTTTCCACTAGAAAATTTCATCTTATAATCAGTTGTGTCATTTTTTGGAAAAGTTGCACTAATAAAGTAAACCTTATAGCATATTTTGTCTAATGGATAACTAGACGTCTCTGCAAAAAGAGAATGCTCTTGGTTTGAATATAATAAATTAAATATATTCTTTTTTTCAGGAAAAAAAAGAAAAACATAGATGAAGGGTAGATTGTTGTTGGTTTGATTCATGCTTCACAGTAATTAATAATTGTAGTTTCATCTGGCAAATTTTATCTGGTAAGTGCATCTTCATTTGATGATCCATATGATTCCATGGGTTTCATAATTATTTTTCCCTTTATAATTTTATTTATAATATTTTAATTCTTTAATTATCTTAATTAACTTTAAATTTTATTTCTACATCTTTATTTTTCCTCCATTTACTGAAGTATGTTTCTACATGCACCTGCAACTGTACCTATTGGGTCGACTAACAAAAATTTATATAAAAAATCTTAATGTAAGGGAACATGCTATTGTTATGTTGTTTCTGATTTTAGTATCACTAAAACAACGTTGAATCATCTGATTCTAGTATTTTGTATTGAAATTTAATTAGCAAAATGACTAACATTGAATCATTTTATTCTAGTATTACTAACATAACTTTTCAACTTTCATCCACATAATTTCAACTCATTCATCTGCTTACATTTTTTTTGCCACGTTACAGTCTTCTATAGCAGCCCCTAATTTGTTCCCTTTTGGCCAATTAAAGTTTGCTACTTTATTAATGTAATTGATTGAAGATGATTTTATTTTGCATCCATCATATCTGATCAGATTTCTATCTAACCTATAGTTTTATGTATGACTATTCACCATTTTTATGTGTTTTGGAAGTATGTGGTACAATATATTTGTGTAGAGATAGAATATGCCGTAGAATGAATACTAATTTTATGCTAAGTGCTTAATGAACTAGCTATCATGATTTGGTATATTTTGAGTTAGGTTATATTTTTTTTAGCTATTTGAAATATACAAACTTATGATTGAAATAACAGGTTGAGTTTCATTGAGTTCTTTGCTAAGGAAGCCAAACGTGTATATGGTGACAACAGGTTAGGCAAGGCATTTCTTGTACAGGTTAAGCAAGTTCTGACTTGCTTTTTTTTGAAATGTTTTTCTGAAAGGAGAATGACGTGATTTTCTTAGTAATTAAATAGTCACTATTTATCTTAGTGATCATGTACTTTCTTGTGCATTCAAAGAAAGGAATATGCATCATCCCTACAAGATATTTCTCTATATGAGGGGCCTCTTTTTTGTCCTTTTTTATGTTCAATGTTGTGAAAAATTTTGCAAGGATAATTTTTTTTTATTGTTGTTTACAGGTTAAGATGATGTGTGAGCATAAGGTCTTCTTTCAAAACTCTTATTCCCAGTACCATAGGTATGACTGCATAAATAAAGGGTAGAGGATCTATGGAATTCTACAAGCTATATGGTCTCTGATTGTTAGGTTCTTGAGCATTTAATGGATTCCTTATTTTTCAGCTTTCTTGGCTTTTATTGAATTTTACATGCAAATATGTGTTTTCATTCATGTCCTGAATTGAGTTAATTAGTGATGCTTATGATTGTGGGTTTCTATCATATCTACTAAAATATTATTCATGATTTTTTATAGATTTAGTTGTTTCGTCAATTGCTACTGTAGATTCTCCTGTGGATTATGAATTTGAGGGAAAACAAGCTCATCTATGCAACAACAAAAAAGTCTGAAAATTGATTGAAAGTGAAGATAAGAAGCAGGAGAAGGAATAATTGTTGATGTTATTTAGGAGGATATTATTAGTATTTTGTTGTATTGTTTTAAGAGATTGTTTGATGACATTATGTATGATTTCAATTACTTTAATCAAACATTATGTACGATTTCAATTACTTTTATATACGTGTTTTGGAATAAATATACATGTGTAGTATGCATATGTGTGATCACTATTGTGTATAGAATGAAAATTAATAAATACTGAAAAAAATTAAATTTTGCTATAAATTAGCGACGGATTCGCGACAACATATCTGTCGCTAATATGTAAAAATAAGAATTTAACAAATAATTAGCGAAAAATTTAGTGATTAGAGTTATTAGTGGCAACCTATCGTTATTGATAGAATAATAATTAGTGATGAAATTAGCGACGAAAATGTAGTTGCTAAATATTATTATTATATTTCAGCGACTAATTATGAATATAAATTAGCGACGGAAAAAAAATTAGCGAGGAAATATTTCGTCGCTAAATTAGCAACTGATTTTAAATTTCGTCGCTAATATATTCTCGACTGGCCTTTTAGCGACTGTTCGTCGCGGCGTTGCTAATTTAAATTAGCGACGGAAAATAGGTAATTAGCGACGAAATTATCCGTCGCTAATTTGCAGTTTTTTTGTAGTGTCTGATCCACAAAACCTTAAGAACTTATCTTGTTTTTGTTTAGATAATTTATCTGTGTCTCTTCCTTTTTACTTCTCTCCCACACCGTCGCTTCTCTCAGGCTCCGTCGACGGACTTGTCTCAGACAAGGTCTCTAAAGCATCGATCTCTTTGGCCACTTGAAAAGGACAATACTTTGAGGAGGAGAGCTCTTGCCGATGGCATCGATTTTTTGATGATAGGGACTGCCAGTGCCCCTGGAATACTTATCTCACTCTCGGTGATAGAGGAAATGCTCTATGTTCTCTGGCGATGATGCCTTTGCTTGCCTTTACGTCATCATTGAGGTTGATATTGAAGTCACTCTTTAGGTCATTCAGATCTCTCCCACTCTGTCTCCTTTTACTGTTTTGGTATCCTTTGATTGCTTATACATACAAAAATTTCCTTTCGAAGAAATTTTTGCTAGCTGATAGAGTTAATCTTCCATGTATGCTGGTCAAGGGAAGCATTTTTTGGTTAATTTTCTATTTGGACTTTGAGAAAATTGAGGTTTACAGTCCTAGGTGCTAGTGTTGTTTGTTTTTACCCCAAATTCTTCAGAAGTTTGGGATCAACGGTTTAGGTTTATTTTCCTTGTTCCATTTGTTTTCTTGGGCTAAAAACATATCAAAAGTACACTGAATAACATTACTCCCTTTGAAGAACCGAGCCCTCTTGCTCCTACTGCCATTACCATTTCAAACACTTGCCCAACCTCCAACGCTCGCGGTTCACTGCTAACGGGCCGACCCTTAATTATGCTATTGGGCCTCTCGTCCGATCGAGTTCATCAAGAAAAAGCCTCTAATCCTCCAGGTTAGGGCAAGCGGGTTTCTCGAGAAATTAAAGAGATTCGAGGAATGTGGCTTCAAAATAAGAATGCCTATAGCTCTTCCAATCCAGACGTCAATAGCTTCGGTTCCATATTAACTTGTATTCCAGACAAGGTGTCATCCCTTGTGAACCTGAAGGTGGATCACCTCTGCGCCGTTATGAGGAGGCACCAAGTAGAGGATCTTTTTGCACTTGGACTTTTTCCTTTTTTTTTACTTGTGTATTGACTTAAATTTCTTGTATAGAGTTTGGTCTTGTCTAATGCCGCCATCGAAAAGATGTGTAAGCTTCTAGGGCTGCTGAGGGAGGAGAAAAAGACCTCTAAAAAGCTTAAGGAGAAATTAAATAAGGCTTAGACTTTGGCCTGGAGTTGGCAAGATTAAGCAGGAAGTTTCGAGGTGAAGGTTAAGGAGGTCGAGGAATCCCATCGCAAGGCCATCGAGAAGTTAGCAACTACTGAAGCTTCTGCTGTTAAAGCTAGGGAGGAGCTTCGGACATCATCCATGAAGGCTAAAGATGAACCCATCGCCTATGGAAACAAGCTTATTTGAGAGATGAAGAGTAAGTTCCTTGATGAAGATCTGTCCTGGCTGGAGGAAATCGAACCTGATGAGGAGTAGTTTGGGCCAGTTTTTGTCTTTGTGTCCTTTGTAACGGATTTCTAGTTGTTTTGTATTGAACTTTTTCTTTGAAATGAATAAAGGATGCAACTTTTTTTTCACTGTAGTCTGTTTGAAGTGGATCTTAAACTTGGTCAAAAAAATTTTTTTCAACCAAAACTTTTCTAGTAGATAAAAATGCTACAGTTCGCCCCTTTTGTTTTGTTTTTAGTTTTATTATTTTGGACGAACATAACAAATGTTCCTGACTAGGTTGCTGGTCTGGACTCCGAAAAAGAAGCAGAGTTGTTATATTAAACTTGGACTCGATTAGTTTGACCGAGCTCTGTAATCTAAATGGCCAACTATTTTAAACTTAATTGTAAACTATTTTAGGCCATTTAACCAAATAATTTAACAAATAAGCAAAGTGATGAGATTGTCCACGACATTAAGTGGCCTGGCCAGACTAACTATTATTAATAAATGTGCTCGCAACTTAAGCTGCAAAGCTGAGTTTTTACATAACACTCATGGTGTAAATGCCTAAACGAAATTGAATTACATTATGCTCATGGTGATATGCTGCTTTTGAGTTGACCAAATTACGCTCATGGCGATGTGTCGAGTGACCTTTTACATAACATTCAAGGCGTAAATGCCGAATTAAATTGAATTACATTATGCTCATGGCGATATGCTAATTTGAGTTAGATGGGCTCATGGCGATGTGCCAATTTGAGCTAAATGGACTCGTGGTGATGTGCCGATTTAAGCTAGAAGGGGCTCGTGGCGATATGTTGATTTGAGCTAAGTGAAGGGGCGCATGGCGATGTGCCGATTTAAGTAGGGCAGAGCTCATGGCGATATGCCGAGTTGAGCTAAGTAAAGGAGCTAGTGGCGATGTGCTGATTTGAGTAGGGTAGAGCTTGTGGTGATATATCGAGTTGAGCTAAGTAAAGGAGCTCATAGCAATGTGCCGATTCGAGCTATTGATGATATTTCTTCAAGTTAGAAATGTTCCAAGAGTGCGGTAATATTTTTTCAAACATATCTTTAAGGCGGCAAGCTCCGAACTTTACCACTTCATGTATCTCGAACGGGTTTACCCAATTCAGGCTCAATTTGCTTACTTCTGCTGCCGTTTGCCTACACGAAGAGTTCGAGGTCTCACCTTGTGACTATGGTAAGACGCCATCCTTTGCTTATATGTTACAGCTCGGGTCTGAGCGTCTTCTCTCGTCCCTTCCAAGGTATCCAGGTGATAGAGCAATATGTCATTATTAGTCTCTTCACTGTATAAGTCAATCCTTGCGCTTAACATTCCTATTTCACAGGGGATCAAGACTTCGACCCTATAAGTTAGGGAGAATGAGGTCACTCTAGTTGCTAATTGAGGTGAGGTGAGGTGAGGTATGCCTAGAGCATGTTATTCAACCCATCCACCCAAAAACCTTTCGCCTCATCAAGCTTTTTCTTCAACCCTATCAGAATTGTTCTATTGGTTACCTCGATCATATCATTTGATTGGGGATGGTAAACTAACGTGAACCACAGTTGAATGCTCAGTTCTTTACAAAAGTTCCTGAAAGATTAACAATCAAATCGTTTTTCGTTATCAGTAATGAAAGTATATAGAATACCGAACTTGGTGATAATTAACCTTTAGACAAACTTGATTATATTTGCCGAGGATATGGTCACAAGGGGTTCTGCCTCCACCCACTTGGTAAAATGATCCATTGCTACTATGAGGAATTTTCTTTGCTCGGTTTCTACTGAAATAGGTCTCAGTATGTCTATTCTCCAGTATACAAAAGGCCATAGGCTGTAAATCAGAGTTTACCATACTGATCATTGGCAGATTATTTTTCCAAACCGTTGGCATTTGTCACATTATTTGACTAGGCCCTTGGCATCATCTTCCATTTTTGGCTAATAGGACCCTTACAACAAATCTTTATGAGCTATTGCATGAGTGCCTTTTATAAGCACCGCAAATGCCTTCATGAATTTTTCTAAGGATATAGTCGCCTTATTTCGAGCTTAGGCACATCAACCATGGGTGTGAATATGATATTCTATATAATTTTCCATCCAAAATAGAGTAGAGGCTGGATTGCCAAACTATTTTTTTTGGCTTCCACTTGATCATCTAGGAGGACACCGGAGTCTAAGAACTGATAAATCGGCAGTCTCCATCGATCCATCCATCTGCTCGTTCATCTGGACTGAGTAAGTTTCATATGATAGTTGTTCAATGAGCGCCCAAATTATATCTTCCAATTTTATCACACTATTTAAGGATGTTTGCTTGGCTAAGGAGTCTACTCCACTGTTCTCTTACCTAAGTATTTGTTCTATTGTCTATGAACTTCTCCCTTTTTCCAAATGAGCTAGCTGGGCAGATACCAAGTCTCAATACTTCATCATGGATTGCTCATTGGCCTCAAACTATCCTAATAGCTGGCCGACGACCAATTGAGAGTCAGAGTGAATGAGTAAGGAATCGGGTTTTTGTAACACCCTTACACCCCTCAGGAGTATTTAGAGATGCTACACTTGCTATAATCGTATCAAAATGTCAATATAGCTAATATAAGCTTCATTACATTACTTTGTTCAAACTTAATACCAGACACATAATGTAAAATTCAAATCTTTATAACAATTACAAAATTTTAATTACATACATATATTTCATTAAGTCTTAGTTAGCTATACAATAAAAGATGTACAAAATATACTACTTTCTAGAGTCTACATTACGTCTTCGAGAAATTCTTCGTGAGTGCTGACGATTTAGCCACTAGCACATCTTCAACTCAAACCTTCTCATGTAATACATATGACTAATCATTTACAAAGATAATAATAATTTAATTCATATAATTAAGGACATATCTAGTTCTTTGCTATAATCGACCTTAAACTCACAAACGGATTAACTATTTATTTCGGTTTAACTTCCTCCACTAGTCATTCATTCCACTCTAATCAGAACACACTCACTTAAACTACTATATTAAGTTAGTACATTGACTTTGTTAATAACCCTCAAACTACTCTTACAAGTCACGTCTTTATAAGATCACTAACACTAGTACATTTAACATTTACATCTAACATTTGGTTCGAACTTGGAATTTGTATTCCAAGCTTCCTATATATCCCAAAATTGAGAATTAGAACCATGTAGTTCTAAATGTTTATTTATACTCTATATTAACTAATAGGTAATACATCAACCATACATTTCAAAACTCATTCATTACTCAAACACATCTCATTACCGTCATTGTACACTTAATCTTGCATATGTATTAACTACCTTATATATATGCAACGCGTATAAATCATTAGCTTTAACGATAATAACCATGAATAAATCAATAATCTTTTATCTCATACCCGTTCCTAGCACTACTTCTATTCTCTCATAATCACTTTTACAACTTATACTCAGTATAGGCATGGATATTTGAAAACACTAGATATCGTATAGGTATTACATCACTAGACACCAAAAGGTGCCAATCACTCGATACCCCAAGGTATCAATTCACTAGATACCAAAAGGTATCGATTCACTAGACACCAAAGGGTGCCAACACTAGATACCAAAAGGTATCAATTCACTAGACACCAAAAAGTGCCAACACTAGATACCAAAAGGTATCAATTCACTAGACACCAAAGGGTGCCAACACTAGCAGCTGCAATCACTATCTCCTTATAGGCATGCCTATACATCACTACTATCCGAATTTTAAGCTCAATAAATTTTTAATCACTTAAGGTTATCATATTCAATACATTCAAGGTCATAGAGTTTATACATAGTGGAACATATAAATAATATCCCCATATGATGCATAATTAACTTCACTTAAAAATGCACTTCAAATATAGTTACCACTTAACATGTAATACTAGGCATATCATTGATCATAGTCATTACATTGCATTAATATACACTTAAAGATCATATATGCACCCATTCTTTTAAATTCCACGCTTAATGTGGCCTCATTAGGCTCAAAAATGTCTAAGAGGGTTGTGGTAATGTTTGGAACCCTTAGATGTCACATAGCTTCAATTAGGACGATCTTTGGTGGGAGTGAGCATGTTTTTTCATGAGCATGACATGGGTCGCAACCACAACAGAAGGCTTATCTCCTAGCTCACAAAATCCTGCCGATTGCTTTCAGTATCTAACTTGTACGTTAATTTAGTCATACTAAACGATATTTTTAAGAAAAATATTCTTTTACAAAGTTGTTCCTCTATGTCTCTAATTTTTAAAACATTAAAAATCATTCAATTATGATTCCTAAATCTCAAGATATTACTAAAATAGTACGGATTGTTCTAGATGACAGGGCATCAGATATCACTCTAATTCAAGCTAAATTTCAAGAACTTTAGTAATAGATTCAAGTTTTCATGTCTTCTACAAAGTTGTATATATATGTTTTATGTTTCATTTCTAACTGGATTCACTTCATTTGGGCATTACAGAAAGAGTTATACTCTTTACACTAAAACTGGTTCAAGTGGACCTTAAGCAGATTTTCACTATATCATTTATTAAGGCATAAATCACTCTTTCTATGCATCTATTCAATATCTACGAACTCTAACATCAATTAAAATTCTATTACAATACATTTATAGCCCTATAACAACTTAAATTCATGAAAGTAAAGTAGAAACTCTCATACCTTCAAAATTGATCCAAGTTTACTCTTCTAAAATCTCTCCTTCTCTTTTCCTTTGTTCTTGCTAAATTCAATAATTAAATCACATCATGAATACACATCAATGTCAAATCTCATATATAATTCTAGCTTCTCATGTTCTAAAGCAAAAGAATGAGCAACTTTAAGCAAAAATCCCATAAAACTCACCTTAAATTAGCCAATTCACATAAGCCCCTTATTAAGAAAAACCATAAACACAAGAGTAGCATGGAGAGAAAGAAGAATTGCTTGAATTCCTTTTGGCCATTAGGTGACCGACCGACCCACCACAAAGGTAGATTTTCTCTTTCTCTCTTTCTCTTACTTTTTCTTTACCCTTTCTAGAAAGAAACACATGTTTGCCTCTAATTATGTCACTTGCTTGGCCATTAAAAACTTGCACTTTACTCCCTCTAATTAATCTTAATTACCACTCACACACTATACTAACTCTTTATAATATATTATCCCTACTTTAATAGTAATAATGCACATTTACTCCCTAAAGTGATAATTTACGAAAATGCCCTTCACTTTTACATTAATACCGATTACGTCCCTATTACATGATTAATAATTCTTTTACATTGAATCCTTTTCAATCTCTCTCTTCACTATACACTAATCCTATTAGGATATGTTTTAGGGCCTCACAGTTTTACCTCAGTGGCAAGCTATAACCCAAAGCTAAACGCTTCATATTTTACAACATTGTTAGATGCTGGGAAAGATAACTTGGCCATTACTCATATACATATTCTACCTGGGCTGGGTAGCACAAATCTTACTCTGACACCTTCTTTTGAGGCTGTTCTATCAATATATAACTTCCATATTACCTTATTTGGCTTTAGGGGGGCAAACTTGCACTTTCATTACTGAACGAGGCTCATGCTGGACATCAAACTCCTCTAGGCAGGCTACCCACTCTGTTATCCTTTTTGAGGCCTCTGGTTTTTGCATTACTTTCTTGAGGGAGATGTTGGTCCGAACAAATACTGTGTTACCTGAAAATAAGGCCTGAACTTTACTGTTAAGGTTATTAAAGCCAGAGCTAGCTGCTCAACAATAGGATATCTTAGCTTGGCACCCCAAAGAACCTTACTGGTATAATAGATAGGGAACTACTGAGTTCCCTCTTCCCTAGCCAAGATTGAACACACGACTCCTTCCGAAACTGATAAGTATATGAACAAGTTTTCACCCTATTGTGGTCGACTGAGCAATGGAGGTGAGCTCAGAAATTGCTTTAAAGCCTTAAAGGCTAATTGACATTTCGAACTCCCTTCAAAATTCTTCAGATTTTTCAAGACTTTATAAAATGGAAGGCAACATTTAGCCGAATAGGAGATAAATCTACCCAGGGTCATAATCTTTCCATTTAGTATTTCTACCTCTCTGATCGTGTTTGGCGGTTCCATACTCAAAATGGCTTTGATTTTTGAAGGGTTGGCCTCTATCCCCCTTTTTGAAATCACAAAACCCAAGAACTTATCAAACTGAACCCCAAAGGTGCACTTTTTTGGATTTAGTTTGAGCCTGAATTTCCTAAGAGTGGAGAATGTTTCTTCAAGCTCATTGGGAAAGTTTGATGGGGCTCTGCTTTTGACAATTATATTGTCCATATGTACTTTTATATTTCGACCTATCTAGCCTGTGAACAATTTATTCATCAACCTCTGATAAGTAGCCCCTGCATTATTACGTTCGAATGGCATTACCTGCAGTGGTCCCCATGTGGGTTATAAATGTTATTTTCTCCTCATCTTCTGGACTCATAGGTATTTGATGGTAACCCATCGAGGCATCTGAAAGGCATACTCTTCAAATTTGGCCATCAATTCTACTAACGTATCAATGTTCGGTAGGGGGTAGCTATCTTTTGGGCAGACTTTGTTTAGGTTTGTGAAGTCCATACACATTCTCCACTTGCCATCAGATTTCTTTACTAGCACCATATTGGCCAACCAGTCTGGATAGAGCACTTCTCTTATGAACCCATTCTTCGACAATGTGCTCATTTTTTCACTTATCGTTATTTGTCTCTTTGGCATATGGTTGCGCTTCTTTTGCTTCACTAGTTTGCAACCGGGCTGGATATTTAAAGAATGAGATATTATCTCAGGCATAATATTGGTTATATCCAAAGGTTTCTAGGCGAACACATATTCAAAGGACTTAAGAACATACAATAATGGCTTCATTTCCGAACTTGTCTTTCTTGAGGCGATCTTCACCACCTTCCCTGGAAAAAGCTCAATCTCCCATAAGGAATCAATAGGCTCAGCCTTCCGAGTCAGATCAGATGGGATGTCCAGTGATTCCACCGAAAGCGCCTGGTTCACCTCTTTCAATATATTAACATATGTCTCCCAAGCTACTGTCTAGTTTTCCCGAAGTATTGCTATTCCTTCTACTATTGGGACTTTCATAACCAATTTCTACACAGAAATGTAAGCATCTATGGCAGCCAACAAAGGTCAACCAAAAATTGCATTATAAGACAGTGGCATATTTACTACCATAAAGCATGCTATACATAACCTGATTATGGACTCATCTTTGAGCTGTATGTTCAGATTGAATAAGCCTTCCAACTTGACTGGCTGTCCAAAGATACCGATCAAGGGAACAGTGACTTCCTCCATTTGACCCGGTATACCTAGAGCCTTATAGGCTCGTAAAATAATCAGGTTGACTACAATGCCCGTATCCACCAAGATCTATTGCTAAGACATCTTCAATTAGTGATTTCACTACCAGAGCATTATTGTGGGGTTGACGCATATGCTTCCCATCATTAACTGAGAACTATATGGCATCTGATGTGGCAAGTGGGCTTTTCCCTCTGAAAAAACCTCTTTTGCTTTGCGTTTTTTTAGAGTCTCTGAACACATCATAGTACTTCCCTCCTGCTATTATGTGAATTACCTCGGCTAGTACTCTCTTGCTTTTGCTCCCTTTACCCTTGCATGACTGCCGAGGCGGTGTTCGACTAGTATTGTTTTTACTCCCTTTCACAAATTGCTTGAGTTCACCCTTCTTTATCTAATGCTCCATTTCTCTCTTAAGTTGTTTGCAATCGTTGGTCTTAGCCATTTATCTTTGTGAAAAACACAATATAAGCTTTGATCTCTGTTTGGATTGTCCTTCATGGGCTTTATCCCTTTTACATCTTAATTTTTCTTCATCTAGGATATGACTTGGGTGAGGGATGTGTTGAGTTCATTGAATTGTTCTTGATTGTAGCTTTTTGAGTACGGCTTTGAGACCATGTAAGCTCTGTATGACCCCCTAATAGTTCTTGACTCACTTTTTCTAGAGCCACTTCTCTCCCAGCTTGCTCCTTAGGAGATTTCATTAACACATTCCTGGTCCCTGTACCTGACTCTCTTAGCTTCGTCCATGCGGATGTACTTGTGAGCCCTGATCATCAACTTGGTAAAGTCTGTTGGGGTTTTTTTGTTCAAGGAATCACTAAAATCTTGGCACATTGTGTTTCTGCTTAGTGTATTTATAGCGACCTCTAAGTTTAAGTTTTGGATGTCCATTGTTACCCTATTAAACCTGTCCACATAACTTCGTAATGATTTTCCCTTTTCTTGGACTACCTAGTGCAGATCAGTTGAAACTCTCGTAGGTCAAATTGTCGCCATAAACATTGCCTCGAACATCTATGTGAACCGCCGAAAACTATTTATAAAATTTTTGGGTAGGTTCCCGAACCACATATGGGCGAAATTCGCCAAGCTCTTTGGGAAGATCTTGCAGAATGCGGCATCATCCGTTGTGTGAGTCAGCATAGAATTGCAAAATTGGTCCACATGTGCGCTCAGGTCTATGTTTCCACTATACCGAGGGAGGTTCGGTAATTTGATGTTCGACAAAGGGCAAAAAGTATGGCTTTGGAAAGTAGGGATCGAAAGTCATCTTGGTACTTAACCATAGTGTGGCCTTGCTTCTGCTGCAACCTTTCTTCTATGAGTTTGTCGAAGTCATCCCTTGTTAGGGTTATCTTGGACCCCTCGTCATTCTTCAGAACTATTAAGTTCGGGCTTTCAAAGGTGTTGGTGTAGGTCATCTGCAGTGTCGATAGGGCAGCTAGTTTCAAGATAGTCCCCAAAAGGGTTTGAGCGAGCTGGGGAGTGACGCCAAGTATGGGGGTTGCCACTGCTTCTGCAGTTAGGCCGGTGTTAGGGAGGTTAGTGGAAGCACCCTGTGGGGTGGGCTCTAGAGGCTGAAAAATTGGTAAATGGGAGCCCAGCATTGTGTTGCTCCGATTATTCCTTGCCTGGGTGTTTTCATTGCCGGAATTCATGATTTTGTAGGGATCAAGGTCCACGCTCACCGCACCTAATGATAACAATTCCAAAATTACCATGCTACTATCGGATTGCTTTGCCTGACTTTGGCTCCAAGAGTTCCTGAAAATAATGAAGCTCTGACAGAATATTGTAAAAACTCTTATAACAGCTGAAAAACATTCTAAAAGAATATCGTTCTAGAACTTTTTGTATAAACTATGCATATATCTTTCCAGAATCGGGCTGGTGCGGTTGTTACTTATTAAGCATCATTTTTGTATAAACTATACATATATCGTTCTAGAATCGTTTTATCTATTAGAGCATAATAAAACATTACCAAAAAGAATTAAATATAATAATTTTGTATATTATTACTTAAAGAAATACCATAATCAAGTCAAATGCAATATGTATTTTTTGTTACAACGTATTATATAAGCATAATCACACGAGACTAAATTTAACAAAGTACCATCATACAACATAATTAAAGCGAATATTTATTACATCAATTTTTTAATATATTTAATGTTTAATATGTTAAAAGAGTTAAAATATAATAAAACAAAGCAATACTAAATACGGCAACATATCGTCCATTGCTACTTCAATAAAACATATAATTATTGAAATTTATTTTTAATGATTAATAATTATTTTATCTGTTAGAATATAATAAAACGTATCTTACTACTTAAAGTAATATTAAATAATGTCAATCGTGATATAAATTTTTTTGTTAAAATGCACAATGAAGTTAGATCTAAAATTACTCTCACCATAATTTGGATATTCATAATTGTATTGAGTAATGTCTACTCCAACATGAACCTAACTAAAATCATCAAACTGTTTTGTTCTTTACTTGTTGAATTATTCACTTGAAAATAAATTATTATATTTGAAATGGAACTATGTCTAAGAGAAGAAACATATTTGAACTATACAAGGTACCGTGCTTCCAACTTCAAATCCCCATTATAAAATAAAAAGAAAGTAATAAAATTTTTAATTAACAAAATCCAAACAACAATAATGTTGTAATAAGCAATAAAAAAATTCACATTACTCAATACAATTAACAAAATTCCACATATGATGGGTCATTTTTCATCAACTTGCACTATAAAAAGGAGGTCCATGATGTGTGTGTCAATATATATAATTAAGTGGACATTATAGTTTACAGTTGTTTAAGAAATTTTGTTAAATACAAATTTTTAATTGAATATATTGAAATGTTTAATTATGCTCTGATAGATGAAACGATTAAGTCCAAGTTATTTATTCTATATCATAGCCAATTAATTAAGATGAAATTCCTGTGGACTGAAGAAAACTAAAGCATTAATTCTCACACTATTCTAGTCTTTTCTTTTTGTAATTATTTTTTGGCAAACACTTTTATTCAATGATTCTTTTCAAAAGAAAATTGTTATAAATTTTGGATAAATCTGAGTTGATATGTATCTATATGCTTACCCGTATGATAATTAATAAATTTGACGAAGGTCTCATCATCAATTAATTAATTAATTAATTAAGGCCATAAACAACTACCTACTAATTAAAGCCACAATTCATCACATTAATTAGTTAATTAATCATCATAAAAGTAACTATATAATTTGACAAAGTAGACATAACTGAATTAACAATGAGGCATTATTATATATAAAACAAGCTTTTACAATCAAACGTGCTTACTACAAATTTCAATGCATATTATTTCTATATACAAATCGACAATCAGACAATACATAACAATACCAACAGAAATATTTTTGAGATTAATGAAAAGTTGCGCATTAACTTAATTCAAAAATTTATTTTAAGGGCCATTAATATTTAATTTCATCAATGGAGGCCGGCGACATAAGTAACTCCAGAGGAAGGCAGCCAAGAATTGCCTGAAATAAAAGAGCCGACGGTGAATTTAACAGCATCGTCAGCACCAATAACATGAAATCCAGGCCATTTTACTCTGCCAGAAATTCCACCTCCAGGCCCTGTATTTGCGTACTCTGCAAAATAAGCTGTTTTACTATAAGAACCCTGTCCAGGCCACTCCGCCCACCCCTCCGAAGAAATAGCGTCGTCAATCGCCGATTGCATCACAACCGATCTCGAATACCGTTTCCAGGGCCTTCCTAGATACGAAGGATAACTATGCTTCGCCGAAGAAAAATCAGAGCTTGGCATAATATGGCAATTTTGAACCGAAAAGCCGGTGTTTTGTCCAGGGTCTGTTCTTCCATTTGCTAGAATTGCATTGTAACCTCCGTTACGTCGGTGGCGGAGTACTAAATTGGAGCTTTGAAAAACTGCGGCTGAGTTTCCGAATATGAAATCAATTGTGCCGTATATATCGCATTCTCTGTAGAATTGGCGGAGAGAAAGAGAGTACAAAGTATCTTGGTAGCCTGCAATGCTGCATCTGTAGAGCACTGAGTGATCTGATGCTATGTATAAAGCTAAGGCTTGTTTTCCTTGGGGTCCTGCTGTGTTCTCAAAACCAATATCACGAGCTATGAATCCATCCCCTGTAATTGCTGTGCATCCAGGAAGAGGAAGATGAATACGTTTACTGTTAATTTTGAATTGAATAATGAGGCTAGAATTAATAATAATTATAAAAAAAGAATATAACGTGATAGCGACAAAAGTAAAATAATAATAAAAGTATTTCAATACCCTGTCCCGTAAGCTCGAAAATATACCCGAATTTCTGTCTGAATATTATAATCAATAAAAAAAATGTCTTACTAGAAGCCTGTTCTACGCATGCATAAGATTGAACTCTAGTTTCAAACTCATAGGAATGGATCACCTAGTTCACATAACTTTTTATTTTTATTTATTTTTTAAATAAATATACAAATAAATTGGACAAGAAACAAAACATACTCTTCAGAAATATTACTACCCTAATTTTAAAGTGATATTAGTTTTCAAATTTATCATTTTTTTTTTATTTTTATACTGCATTTATAATTCTTTTTGATAAAATTGATATAATATTTAAAAAAAAAATTCTTGTGAACAAGTTTAAAATTAAGAGCGGATTCATGTGGTGGAGTCGTAGAGATGGAGCAATTTCCTCCACTAATTTCTACTAAAAAATAAAATTATTTATACACTCCCTATAATATATAACCCTAAAACATATTTTTTGAAGAATTTTGTTAATTTATTTTTAGAAAAATATGATGAAGTATGGCCCTTAATGCCAAATCCTGGATTCAACCCTGCCTAAGACGACAATTAAAATGGAATATATTTATTATTTAGTGATTATACGATATTTTGGTGGATAATTAATTAGGATTAGAGTCTTGTCGCTTATAAAGAAAAGAATTAGGCTTGTCAATTCCAAGTTCTTAATATAAATAATTTTATAAGCTAAACGCAATGCAAGAAAGGCAAAACCCTACCGCATTTAAATTCATCAAATTTAAGCTACCAACAAAGCCAAAGAGAGAGAGAATTAAACTAACTGAATGTTGCGGTGTCCTTCATGGAAGTGCCACCGCCGACGCTATCATCACCAACAATGATAGTGCTAGATTTACCGTCTCCGATCAAAGTAATCCCATCTTTATTAGTACTAATCTTCTCATGATAAACTCCAGCCTTCACATAAATCACAAACCGATTCCCAGTAGCAGCATCAATAGCTTCTTTAACCGTTTTATAGTTACCTGTGCCGTCCTGAGCAACCACCACATTGGCCTTCACGGTGGTGGTCTGCAGCAGTTTCCGATCTTTCGCGGATACCCAGTTGGGAAAATCTTGTTTTTCCTCCTCAAGATTTCGACTTTTGGTGCTGTTTTTATTTTTACCGGTGATTCTGTTGATAAGGGCTAAAGGGTTGCTGGTCAATTGAGAAAGGTGGTCCATTTTGTGAGAAATATGAGAAGTAGATAGGCCACCGACGGCGGTGGCTGAATCTTTGCAGGCTTGTTGGTAGGTCACCACAGCACTTAGCCATGTTTGGATATGGTGTTTGTTCTTTACCGGAGATTCTTTGATGGCCAACTGTGACTGCTTTAGCCTTTTGAGAGACATTTTCATGAGCTCTTCACAATAATCTACATGTCGACAGTAAATTTGGTCTTACTATAATGAAGCAAAAAACATTGAAAACGACTGAAATTTAAATTCAAGATCACGTAATTTTAAAGGCCAATTTTTTATTATAAATTCGTAATTAAATAAAACAAAGATAGGAGTTTAAACAAAGTTCACAAATTTGTAAATAAATAAAAATTTGAATTTAAATTCCGAGACCTTATAATTCTAAAACTAACGAATATTATTACCTATAATGGATTGAACATGTTGAGCTTCTTTGATATCCGATTGAGAGCTCATTGACGTGAAAACAGAAGTAGCGAGCTTAGTCTCCGAAATTGTTTTATTAACAAGAACATATGCCACATGAAGACGAGGAAATTCATTTTCCTCCATCATAGTTTGGAGACAGAGAGTAGGATATCTAGTAAAATTGCATTTTTTTTGAAGCTGAATTTGGAAATTATCATAAACATGAGCACCACATGAAGCGACGAAGACTTGTAGTAGCCAAAAGATTATAAAATATTTTGACATTGTTAATTCGAAATCAAAGAAAAGAAATAAAAATAAATATGGTGAGTGTAGGAGAATAAGGGATTGATATATATAATGAAGGGAGGGCTTTGAAAGGAGCACATATTAGTGTCTGTTCAATGGTCTATTCTTATGAGTGTTGACAAGGAGAAAGTGGTGCCAAATTTCAAGTCGTTTTTAGCCAGGCTATAGTCCCACTATATGTAAATTCTTTTTTGTGGGTCTCATTACCTACTTTTGTTTTTTCGCTTCCCATACTTTACCCACTTTTGTATATTTTTGTACAATACGTACGTACTTATGTTGATTTTTATCGATCAATTCATAAAGTTTTTATAGATCAATTCAAAGATAAAATATTACATTTTCACTATTTTTATATTCTAAAACAGTCTTTTTCACAAATATAACTAATTTTTATTTTTAAAACTTAAACTGTACTAATTCTTTATCCATATAATAATTAGATGTTATTCCATATACTTTAAATGAGATTACATGTCATCAAAACCAAAAATAATTAATGTACAATCTCATCGTTTAAATTTCTACAAATTATATACAGTTAGTATTATATATATAACAAAAGTATAACAATGTTGGAACCAAAGAATTGATGACAATAAAATTTTTATATAAGGAGAAATAAATTTAACACTCACAAGAAAATTACAAGCAAATAAACCTCACAAATAAAAATCTCTCTTTAATAAGCTATTGCAATAGCTTTGCAAAGGAAAAGAAAATTTCAAAATGAAATACACTACTTCTCTTCTTATTATGTTTGAAGACAAAGATTGCCTTGGTATTTATAGGCATATTGATGATGAGAAAGTCAACAAAAATGGCCATAAATTCTTCAATTCACATTCTTGCCCAACTATTCATTTTGCATGCTACTCCAATTCACATTCTTGCCCAACTATTCATTTTTCATGCTACTTCAATTCACATTCAAAGTCCACACCTACCATTGATCCATTTTTCATGTCTCCACCATTAATTTCAAAGTCCACAAACTAAATTTATGACTTCCAACAGCCTCCCTTAAATTTAGTTTAGGATTCTGGTAATTCCAAGCATTGCTTTTAGCTTGTCGAACGAATCTGCCTTCAGTGGTTTTGTCAGAATGTCCACAATTTGATCTTCAGATTTACAAAAATTTAGCTCAATCTCTTCATCCTTGATCAATGTCCTGATATAGTGATACTTAATATCAATGTGCTTGCTTCTCCCGTGAAAAACTGGATTTTTCGATAATGCGATAGCGGACTTATTATCACACATAATCCGTGTAGGATTTGACTGTTCATGCCTCAATTCATAAAGCATTTTCCGCAGCCATACTGCTTGACATGCTGCTGACGTCGCTGCCATGTATTCTGCTTCAGCTGTTGAGAGCGCAACTACTTGTTGCTTCTTTGAGGACCATGAAATCACTCCATTTCCAAGAAAGAATGCATATCCTGAAGTGCTCTTCCGACTTTCAGTGTCTCCTGCCCAATCACTATCTGTGTACCCCACTAGATTGAAATCATTAGTATGAGTATATAAAATTCCATGTCCACGAGTACCGCTGACATACCGTAAAATTCTCTTTGCTGCCTGCAAATGTGATTGGTAAGGTTTCTCCATGAATCGGCTGATGATTCCCACACCATAAGTAATATCTGGCCTAGTCGATGCCAAGTATCGTAAGCTTCCTACAATACTTTTGAAATATGTTGGATTTACTAGCTCACCGGTTCCTTCTTTCTTCAATTCCAGTCTCTCGGCTACAGGGTTTCGCATTGGTTTAAGTGACTCCATCTTCAACCGCTTCAATATATCATTAGCATATTTCTGTTGTGAAATAAATATGCCATCATTGGTCTGCTTCACTTCAATTCCAAGAAAGTAAGACATCAATCCCAGATCTGTCATCTCAAATTGACTAGTCATAGCCTCCCTGAATTCTGCAAACATCTTCTCAGAGTTTCCTGTAAATATCAAGTCATCAACATATAGACACATAATTAATATATCGCCATCATCATTTGACTTGATATACAAGGTGTGTTCATATGGACATTTCTGGAATCCATTCTCCAACAGGTATGCATCGATGCGAGTATACCAAGCTCGAGGTGCTTGTTTCAACCCGTATAATGCTTTCTCCAGCTTGTAGACTTGATCTTCATGCCCTTGCATCACATATCCTTGTGGTTGCTCCACATAAACTTCCTCTTCAAGAAAGCCATTGAGGAATGCAGACTTAACATCCATCTGATGAATTTTCCATAAATTTTGAGCCGCCAAAGCTAAAATCATCCGGATTGTGTCCATTCGAGCCACTGGTGCAAACACTTCAAAATAGTCAATACCTGGCTTTTGCTTGTAGCCTTTCACCACTAGTCTGGCTTTATAACGGTCTACCTGACCATCTGGCCTGTACTTTGTCTTGTACACCCATTTGACTCCGATGGGCTTCTTGCCATTTGGTAAAGAAGTTAACTCCCAAGTATCATTTTTCTCAATGGAGTTAATTTCTTCATCCATCGCTTTGACCCATTTCTCATTTACTGCTGCATCATCGTACGAAATAGGATCACAATCAGCAAATAAACAAAAATTCACCATGGTTTCATCAGTGACTTCATCAGTAACACTGTTATTTCTCCGTTCAACAACATAATCCCTGTATTTTGCTGGCATTTCACGAACTCTCTGTGATCGTCGTAGTTTTAGTTCTTCAGTTAATGATTCTGATGAACTAGCAGGTGAATTTGGAACTTCTTTATTGTGGAATTCTTCTTCCTTCAATGGTTCTCCTTCAATGTTGATTCTTCTTTCATCAACTGTTTGATTCCAGTCCCAAGCTTCTTCTTCAAGAAATTGAACATCTCTGCTGATAATCACCTTCTCCGTGATAGGATTATAAAGCTTATAACCCTTCGTAGCATCATTATATCCAATAAAAATGTACTTTTGGCTTTTATCATCCAGCTTTTTTCTGTCTTGATCTGGTATAAGGGGATATGCAGCACACCCAAATACTCGTAGGTATGAAGCGTCTGGCTTATGACCGCTCCATGCTTCTTCTGGAGTTCTTCCAAGAACACTTCTTGTGGGACATCTATTCAACAAGAATACTGCACATGCAACAGCTTCCGCCCAGAATGGTTTTGGTAACTTCTTGGCTTTCAACATGCTCCTTGCCATCTCAAAAATCGTTCGGTTCTTCCTTTCAGCTACACCATTTTGTTGAGGAGTGTAACTAGTAGTCAACTGACGTTTGATTCCATGAGTTTTGCAAAAATCATAGAATTCATTTGATGTGAATTCTCCACCGCGATCGGATCTCAAAATCTTCAGATTAAAGCCACTCTGCTTTTCAACAAATGCTTTAAATTCTCTGAACTTGCCAAAAGCTTCTGATTTTTGGCACAAGAAATATACCCAAGTTTTTCTGGTAAAATCATCCACAAAAACTAGGATGTATCTCTTTTTCCCCATCGATTCTACCTCCACAGGACCACAGATGTCTGTATGTACTAACTCCAGTGGTTGCTTTGCTCTCCTTGCTTTTCCAATCGGAAATGGATTACGATGCTGCTTTCCCAAAAGACATCCTTCACACGATTGATCTGGACAATCTATCACCGGTAGTCCAGTCACCATCTTTTTCTGAGCTAACAACTTTAGCCCACGAAAATTCAAATGACCAAATCGAAGATGCCACAACCAATTTTTGTCTTTCAATATGGCTTGAAAACTTGAAATGGTATTTGTCTGCAACGTCAATGAAAACATCCGATTTCTCGTCATTTGCACTGCTGAGATCAACTTGTTGTTCGGACTATGAATGGTACAAACTTTATTTTGGATATTTACTTTGTGTCCTTTTTCGGAAAGTTGCCCAACACTTAGCAAATTCCAAAAAAGTCCAGGAACAAAATAAACATCTGCAATAGTAACATCAGTACCATCTTTGGAATTGATACTAATGTTCCCCATTCCCATCACAGGAATTTTTGACTTATTACCAAAATTAACTTCTCCACGAACAGTCTCGTCTAACTGTGAGAAAAATTCCTTTTTGCCTGTCATGTGATTACTGCATCCAGTATCCAAATACCATATATTGGCATCCATAGTGCTAGGATCATCCTTCTTGCATGCTAGCACCATATTTCCATTAGCATCAGCTGCGTGCGCTTGTTCTCCCTGTTCTCTCGGTGCCTTTGATCGACATTCGGAACTGTAATGTCCGATTTTGTTGCAACTAAAACACTTGACTTTAGACTTGTCTCGTGTTCTTCCAGTGGAATTTGAGTTTCCACCTCTACCTCGCCAGGCTCCTCGTCCAGGATTTTGCCACGATCCACCACTTTGATTTTGCCAAGATCCACGACCTTGTCCTCGTTGGTAACCTCCACGATTTGTTTGAGCTCTACTTTGCAAAGCTTGCTCAGAATTTAAGGTCTGAAATTTTTGGTTCATTCGCTGCTCATGCGATTGCAACGAACCCATCAATCTTTCTATTGTCATAGTAGCAGGATCATGTACTTCCTCAATTGTTGTCACAACATAATTGAATCTGTCTGTCAAAGATCGTAAAATTTTCTCGATGATTCGAGAATCTGTGAGTAGTTCACCGTTAACTTTTAATTGGTTAACAATAGACTGTACACGATCAAAATATCCAGCAATTGACTCTGACTCATTCATGCGTAATGATTCAAAATCTCCTCGTAGTGTTTGGAGTCGCACCCGTCTGACACGATCATCTCCTTGGTAGGATTTTTGCAAAATATCCCACGCCGCCTTTGAGGTTTCCGCACTCGATATTTTGTCAAATATCGATTCTTCAATTGCCTGGAAAATAGCATATAATGCTTTTTGATCTTTCTTGCGGTTCTCGACCAATAATTTTTTCTCCTCCTCCGGTAAAGCTTCAAACATCGTTTGATCAGTTACTTCGGTGTAACCTCTCTCCACAAGATGCCATAATTCTTGTGACTTGAAAAATACCTTCATTTGGACAACCCAATTGTTGTAATTCCTTCCATTTAATTTTGGAAGTTGCAGCGGAATAGAATTATTGGAGGCCATTGAAATCAAGCTCTGATACCAAATGTTGGAACCAAAGAATTGATGACAATAAAATTTTTATATAAGGAGAAATAAATTTAACACTCACAAGAAAATTACAAGCAAATAAACCTCACAAATAAAAATCTCTCTTTAATAAGCTATTGCAATAGCTTTGCAAAGGAAAAGAAAATTTCAAAATGAAATACACTACTTCTCTTCTTATTATGTTTGAAGACAAAGATTGCCTTGGTATTTATAGGCATATTGATGATGAGAAAGTCAACAAAAATGGCCATAAATTCTTCAATTCACATTCTTGCCCAACTATTCATTTTGCATGCTACTCCAATTCACATTCTTGCCCAACTATTCATTTTTCATGCTACTTCAATTCACATTCAAAGTCCACACCTACCATTGATCCATTTTTCATGTCTCCACCATTAATTTCAAAGTCCACAAACTAAATTTATGACTTCCAACAAACAATGCGTCTTTTTGGGATACTTCAGCAGCGAAATTGATTTCAATGTACTGAATGATTTCAAATAAATTTAGATATCTCTTACTCTCTAGCCTCTATTAAAAAAAGAGCAACATAGTTTTAAAAAAAAATAGAGAAGTAAATATTAATGTTTCAATAACTAAAAAAAAATTAAATATAGATTCATAATTATTTTTTGGTAGATTATCCTTTTTTTTCTGTAAAAATTTTTTTTTTCGACGCGATTTAAGATGGTAAAAATGTAGATTATCATACATAAGCAGAAGGATAAATTTGTAGCTGAAAAATATTTCAAAAACAAAAATCATATCAAAGTTGTTTCTTTAAAAAAAAAAAGAAAAATTAAATCTAAATATCGTAAAAACTCGTATAATAGCCGAAAAACATTCTAAAAAAGTATCGTTCTAGAACCGGGCTGGTGCGGTCGTTACTTATTAAGCATCATTTTTACATGCATCCATCAGTAGTGACCGATCTTTGAAAAAAAAAAAAGAATTAGAGAGGTTTGGTTTAGTGTTCTTAGGTAATTGATAGTTCAGCAGCTTTAAGAATATTTGGTAAAACTTTTTAATTCGCTACTGCTAGTTGATTCTTATTTTCATCAGCTGCTATCTTAAATACTTTATTTTAAAATATTTTTCATTAACAGATGGCTGATTCATTTTTATTTAAGTTATAATATTTCTTTATTAATTATAAATTTTTCAATTATTTATATCAATAATTTTTTATAGATAATAACAATAAAAATAACACTCAAATATATATTTATACGCATATAATATAATATTATATATACATTATTAAATATTTATAATATATTTTAATAAGCGTTAGTTATTAGGTATCAGTTATCATTAATCACACACTATTGACTATTAGTAGTTATTACGAACCTCTATCTTATATCATTTAATAAACCCTTAAATAGTGACTTTTTTTCTATTTTGTTTTTGCCTGGATTAATTAATATGGACTAAAATTAATACTTATCATTTAAGAATTCAATAAAATATAAATACAAATTAAGGATGTAAGAGAAAATAAAATACAAATACAAAAAATTCAGGATGAAATTATGAAAAAAAATATGAAGCACTTATTAGATAAGGACGTGGCTCAAAGAAAATGCATGTGAACACAGAGAGAGAGACTAGTCGGTTGGTATATTTTCCTTATGCAGTCCTTAATTATAAGTGGTGGTTTCCACGTACGTGGAAATTCATTAACTAATTAACCAATACTTCTCACGTAGGAAATTAAAAGGATAGTTAGGATGTGAAATTATATTTGTTGGATATGATTTTAGTTATAACGATTGCAATATATATGGTGTGAACTAATATTATCATTGTAGAAATTGTTAATATTTGTGAGATAAAAGCAGATAATTATGTGAGATTGACACTTAACTATATATGATTACCCTGTTGAATTAACCAATTGGAATCCATATATGTTATTGCTATTAATTATTCATGATATAGATATTTTTTTAATCAAAGTTCCAACATATCTAGGGATGATCGCGGGACGGGACGAGGGCGGAAAAGGCCTCCCCACCTACTTCCCCGTGCAAGGACGGGACGGGGGCAGGGCGGAGACCAATAGTATTTCGGGAAAAAAATTCTCCCCGTTCCCGCATAAAAAATATTTTTATTTTTAAAAAAAATTAATTATAACTAAAATATAATATTTAATAATTAATTATAATTGAAATATAATATTTAATAATTAAAAATATAAATTCAATTACAAATCAAACTAATAAAAATTTTAACAATTAATAAAACTAAAATTAAATATAATTTAAAACTATATTATATAAATATAATTAGATTTAGTAATTAAATTTTGAGGGCGGAAAAATTTCGGAACGGGGACCATAATTTCCGTCCCCGCTCCTAATTCTAAATCGGGAAATATTTTTCTCCCGTCTCCATCTCCATGGGAGAATTTTTCGGGGATTTTTCGCCCCATTCGGGGTGATTCCCAACCAGGGACAGGGATTTTCCGCCCCGTAATTATTCCTAAACATATCACTAGAGATGTCTAATTAAAGCTTAATTTTCCAACTCTCGTTTTTATTTTCATCACTTAACCAAAATTAATTGATAGACTTGTAAAAATCATAGCATTTAATTACGTGTGAATTCCTTTTCAAAAAACGTTTCTTTAAAAAGAATAATAATATTTTTCGATTTAATCCCTTTGAAAAATCTATAACAGCTAGTAGAAAACAAGAAAGAATTTCTTTCCATTTTCAAAAACATCTATTTGGAAAAATTTTAGTTTGGAAAAGAAATTTATTTTGTTAAGTCAAACTATTTTGTTTTAAAAAAATATATATTTAATGCGATGAATGATTTGTGTGCATGAATAAAGCGATTTTTCATAAGTTTTCTAAAGAGCCTTGATTTTGAAATTTTTATAGAATAATCATGTCTCGTTCTGTTTGTAAGTAGAGCATATTTTTACTGTTTTGATTCGGATAGAACACCATCGGCAACTTTAATAATTTGGACCTACATATACGTGCAAATTTTGATATGCTCAAAACTAATTGGTCCAAAAGATTTTGTTATCTATCAAAATCCATTAAAATGAGTGTTAGCCTTTTGAGTCAATAAGCCTCACACATTATAATTCTTCTGATATTGGGGTTTTTTTAGTGTTATTTATATTTAAATTTAGAGTTTGGTGTGAGATTCAACAAAGTTGTGAAATTAGTGTGTTAAAAAACATCTAATTTGCCGTTTTATGTCAGAGTGTGTCCCACTCTTTCGGGTGCAAATTCTTGATTGAAAATGGCACTTCAAGTTGCGCTTTTTACTGTAGAAGAACGCTGTCGTTCCGCGTGGACAGGGAGAGGCTGGCAACGCGATAAAAATGGCACTACATGTTGCTGTTTTCTGTGATGCAAAACGTTGTCGTTTCACTTAGAATGAGGCGACAGACATGGAAATCTATCAGTGGGGATTGCGAATTGGAAAAATGGCAGGTATGGTTGCCATTTTCTATACAATTTTTTTTTTAAAAGTTGTGCTTGAAGTGCACTATGAAACTAAGATAACAAGAAGAAGAAGAAGAAGAATTCTACCTCCCTTTATTATTTCGAATAATATGTAAAACAGAGCTAAATCGTTTATATATGAAATATAACAGAAAGTAAAACTAACAGAAAATAAAAGTAACTATAGTTATAAGAAAAGAGTTAACTAGAGTTACAAGAAAAGAAAGTAACTATGGTTAAATGATAGTGTGGTTAAATAACGGAAAGCTTGTTGCATTCTTCATCCCCCCTCAAGTTGAGCTTTGGTGAGCATCAAACAAAGCCAACTTGGAAGAAAACTTAGTAAAAAACGGAAAACCCAGTGGCTTAGTGAACAAATCAGCCATTTGAGAAGATGATGAAACATGAAGAGGAATAATAAACCCATCTTTGTACTGATTCCAAACAACATGACAATTAATGTCGATGTGCTTGGTACGCTCATGAAAAACAGGATTAGAAGTGATATGAATTGCAGATTTACCATCACAAAACAAAGGACTAGACCGAGGCACAAGAACCTGCAAATCGTGTAAAAGATAAGCAATCCATTGAAGCTCACATACAGTGGAGGCCATAGCACGATACTCATCCTCTGCTGAACTATGAGAAACAGTAGGTTGCCTCTTAGTCTTCCAAGAAATAGGACAAGAACCCAAAAAAACACAATAGCCAGTAAGAGACTTGCGTGTCTCTGGACAGGTAGCCCAGACTGCATCAGAATAGGCAGACAAAGAAAGATCAGAATGAGAAGGAAAAAACAAGCCTAACGAGGGTTGCCTCTTTAAAAACTTAAGAACATAAAGAGCATGCTGCATATGAACCTCCCGTGGTGATTGAAGATATTGACTTAACTGTTGCACTGAATAAGTAATATCTGGCCTTGTAAACCCCAAATATAACAAATGCCCCACCAACCTTTTATATGAACTAGGATCATAAAGAAGAGGACTGGTTTGATCAAGAAGGGAACCACCTTTAGAAAATGGAACTTTCTTAGGCTTACAAGTCAACAGACCCGAAGAAGTCAAGAGATCCAGAACATATTTACGTTGACTAAGAAAAATGCCTTCAGCAGTGCGAACGATTTTCAGACCCAAAAAATACTTTGCCACACCAAGGTCCTTAATAGTGAATTTCTGATTGAGCGCCATCTTCAACTTTTCAATTTCAGAAGCAATAGTGCCACTAATAAGAAAGTCATCAACATAAACCAAAACAATCAAGGAAGAAGATGCTGAATGAAGATGAAACAGACAATTATCATAAGAAGACTGTAAAAAACCATATTCCAACAAAAAAATTGGTCAATTCAGCATTCCATTGGCGTGATGCTTGTTTGAGACCATAAAGGGACCGAAACAACTTACAAACTTGTCCCTGCCGTGCATTGGAATATCCTTGAAAAGGAAGCATATACACCTCTTCCTCTAAGAAGCCATGCAAGAAGGCATTGTTAATGTCCATCTGATGAAGAACCCAGTTCTTGGCAACAACAATGGCAAGAAAAATTCTGACTGTTACTACTTTTGCTACAGGAGAAAAACTATATGTGTAATATTGGCCAAAGACTTGATTATACCCTTTTGCTACAAGGTGAGCCTTATGTCTATTTATGGAACCATTCGGATTTATTTTCAACTTGAAAACCCACTTACAACCAATAACTTGCTTGCCTTTTGGTAAATCTGTCAATTTCCAAGTATGATTCTTCTCAAGAGCTGAAAGTTCCTCCTCCATTGCTTGAACCCATTTCGAAATAGAGACAACTTCTTGATAACTGTGTGGTTCGTAGTGTAAGGTAACATGAGCTAAGAAGTCTGAATACTCAATAGGAACTGTAGAGTTAGAAACAAAAGGAAATGTGCAAGGACTATGAGAAGAAGAAAAACTGTTTTGAGTATCAACTAGAACATTATTCACAATATAATCCATTAGCCACGTTGGTTTTTGTTTTTGTCTTGTACTTTTTCGTTCAGCTACTATAGGAACATCGATAGCATCACGAAAGGAATCCACATAAGAGCCTAAAACACTTGGAGTGTCAGCATTATCATGAATAAGCTCATCATTTTCAGATGAAGAGCCAACACCGGATGCAGATGCAGGATCATAGAGAACAACAGGTGTGAACGTAGCCGAAGTACCACTAGCACCATGATTATGAAGAACATCAAGTGTGGATGTACCCAAAGTATCACCAGCACCAGGTGTAAAAATAGGATCTTCAAAACCATTTGCTCGTGGAATTAGAATGTTAGTGAAATCTGAAGTTGCAATATCCTGCTGAAAAGGAAACATTTCTTCATGAAAAATCACATCTTTAGTGACATAGATCCACATATCTTCCAAGTGATAAACCTTATAGCCTTTAGTTCCTGGTACATAACCTAAAAATACACCCTTACCAGCCCTTGCAGCAAACTTATCTCTCTTAGGTTTAGTATATGTCATATAACAAAGACAACCAAACAACTTTAAATCGGTAAAAACAGGTGGCTTCTGAAACAAAACTTCATATGGACTCATCCAATTTAGTACAGCAGTGGGAAGCCGGTTAATGAGATAAGTTGCATGAAAAATTGCTTCTCCCTAAAAACGAACAGGCAGGTGAGCTTGTAACAACAAAGCTCTGGCCATTTATAAGAGATGCCTATGCTTCCTTTCCACCCTTCCATTCTGTTGAGAACTGTAAACACAAGTCCTTTGATGAAGAATGCCAAAATCAGTGAAAATAGTTTGGCAAGCATGACCTAAAAACTCCCCTCTATTGTCAGTTCTTATAACCTTAATCTCATTTCCAAACCGAGTCCTAACCATCTTAATGAATTTTAAAATAGTAGAACTAGATTGAGCCTTGGACTGCATGAGAAAAGTCCAAGTATATTGACTACAATCTTCTACAATGGTTAAGAAATAAAAGGCTCCAGATAACGACTATTGTTTATAAGGACCCCCAGCATCAACATGTAATAACCAAAATAAAACCTTACTGTGACTATCACTAACTAGAAAAGAAACTCGGGTTTGTTTGGACAATGCACAAACATCACAAGAAAGGGTTGAAAAAGAACTTGTATTATTGAGAAAACCAAGTTTCTGTACAATCCCTATTGCAGGGTGTCCAAGTATCTTATGCCAAAGAGAGTTATTACAAGAAATTGTATTTGCAAAGCACACATCATCAACTTGACCAATATGTCTTCTAATAAAACTTTCATCAAAAGAATTAGCATCAAGGCAATAAAGGTTTCCAACAGCCACACCAACTGCAAAAACTTCCTTAGTCTTCAGGCCCTATAACACACAAAATGTAGGGTAGAAGACGTACATCAGAGATTCTGCCTTCAAGAGTTTATGAACTGATAGTAAATTATGCTTGAAGGTAGGAATATACAAAACATCTATCAAACAAATGTCCCTGCTAAGTCTTATATTCCCCACCATTTTCATTTTCTTAACTAAACCATCAGGCAAAAAAACATCCTTGGATTTGTGTACAGGTTGCAAGCTGTAAAAAATGCTTTTGTCCCTAGAAATATGACTACTAGCTCCTGTATCTATTATCCAACAAGCATTCTTGTTGCACATATTGTTCACAGATAAGGAAGAAGAATTACCTGCAAAATCTTGAGCAAAACTCACAATCTCTTCTTGAATCTGCTTCCCTTTCATCATCTTCTTTAACTTCTGCTGAATCAGTTCTCGCATGCTTAGATTATCAAAGCTAGTCATTTCTTCACACATATTAGCTTTATCCATTGGTGATTCTGCCATATTTTCCCACACAACCTTACTTCCCTTCCGTTTTTGCTGTTTCTTTAAGTCTACATACCACTATGGATATCCATGTAACTTAAAACAAGTCTCCTTAGTATGTACATCCATTTTACAAAATCTACAATGTTTGTCTTCCTTCTTCTGCTTACCACCAGTTTTCTGCCCTTTCTGATTATTGGTTATCATAGCAGCATTAGCCATCAAAGCACTATTGTCATTCATTTCAGCATAGCTATCTGAAATTTATCTCTGCTTCTCAACATTCATTAACATAGAATAAACCTTGTCTATATTTGGATATGGATCCATCATCAACACTTGATTCTTAATGTGATTATAAGACTCATTCAATCCCATCGCAAAAACTAAATAATCTTGGCATTCTCATTCAACTTCATTACCTTATCTGAAATGTCACAAACACATTTACCACAAGTACATTGAGGAATAGGAACAATACACTACAATTCATCCAATAATTTGCATAGCTTCGTGAAATACATGGACAAACTAAAGTTACCTTGTGTGATTGTACCAATTTCTCTTCGCAACTGATACTTTTGAGGTCCAAATGAATCACCAAATCTTTTCTCCAATTTATCCCAGAGATCCTTCGCAAAGGAAACATACAGGAAAGTTTCATGTAATTCTTTGGTGAGTGAATTAAGAATCCAAGACTTTACCATCATATTCACACTTAGCCAATCTTCATACTCATCTGAATCTTCAGCTGGCATTTTAATTCTTCCAGTAACAAAACCTAGCTTGTGTTTCATAGCTAGTGCCTTCTTCATTGATGCACTTCAAGTGTGATAATTAAAGCCATTTAATGGAGTTGTGACTAGGTTAATACCAGGATTATCAGAACCTTGTAAATCCATAGGATTCTTCATAGTTCCAGCCCTAATTAGGTTTCTTCCTCGAGCAACTTCCTCTCGATTTTTGCATTCTTGCAGCAACGGATCTACTGACTCTTCCGCCATTAATCTAAAAAAAACAAGTAATGAAAGTTATCAACAAGCTACAGTAACCTTGAGAGAACCTTCAAATCAGATCCAAAGCTCTAATACCATATGAAACTAAGATAACAAGAAGAAGAAGAAGAAAAAAAAAATTCTACCTCCCTTTATTATTTCGAATAATATGTAAAACAGAGCTGAATCGTTTATATACAAAACATAACAGAAAGTAAAACTAACAGAAAATAAAAGTAACTATAGTTACAAGAAAAGAGTTAACTAGAGTTACAAGAAAAGAAAGTAACTATGGTTAAATGATAGTGTGGTTAAATAACGAAAAGCTTGTTGCATTCTTCATGCACGAGATTTACTATGTGCTATAGAGCACATAGTAAATCCCGTGCCTTAATACAAAAACACGGGATTCTATAATGTTAGCATGATAGTGTTTAGTGTGACAAAATTGATAAATTAATCAATGTTTAATTTTGAAAAAAAAATAAATTTTTAACAAAATTATATATTAAGAATTGCAATTTTGTGATATTAGAGAAATTAGGAAAAACAACTTCTTCTGTGTGAGAAATTCATTCTAAATTCAATTATTTGTACATATAAAGTAAATGTTTTTATATGCATGAAATACAAAATTTTGAGTCGAGAAAAGAAAAACTTAAGAAGAAAAGTCAAGAAATGGACAGAGTTTGAAAATGGGCATTAACGTATGGGATGTGTATGTTCATATTAATTTGGTCCTCAAATTTGTCATACTTATTATGTTAGCAACTTGTTTCTTTCTCATCATTCATATGGAGCATGAGAGCTACAGCTCAAACGGGAGAAAAAGCTTTGTACCAATGGAGTAAAGTAATAAACCTTTGTTTTATTATGATGACACTCAATGCTCACTTATTGGAAATTTTCAAACAAAACATCAATTTTTTTTCGAATTTATTTGTAAATTTATGGCATATATATATATATATTTGGAGGTTTTTTTAACTGAAATCCTATTTTTTATTATTAAATTTTTGAACTTTATTCTTGTCTCACTACAGCACTCTTGTATATTTTCATCAAAAAAAGATTATGAAAATTCAATGCAAACTTACTACTGATTTACTTGGAAAATTTACAAAAAAAAAATATAAATGATCACAAATGGACCGTAAATAAATGAGATATAAATGGATTATTCCATGCATGTTGATTTATGTCAATTTTTGTTGGTGAGCTGGATCATATAAGCTCCTATCAATGTCTTCTTCCCTTTTCTTTATATATTTTCTTTTGTATCATCCTTTCTATTAATGTCATCTATCAAAGGCAGCTCAGATCAAAAGAGAGAACAATGAGAAAGTAAGTGTTTTTTAAGTATTTTATATCAATTAATTATAAAAATATAAACTTTGAGTTAATACACGATTTTTTCCCTAATTATTACAATTTAGCAGTTTGCCACCTTGAGATAATCAAATGTTAGATTACCTTCTTGAATTTGTTAAAAATATAAGCAATACCTCCTGTATCATTAAAAAAAATCATATTATTCTTCCAAACTTATTAAAAATGAAGTTAATGAAGATAATATGATACTTGATTAGTTTAGAATGAGTAATGTATTAAACGGTAATAATTTAGGGAGAATTTGTATATTGCTCCTAATATTTTTTATAATTTTAAACAATTCTAATATATATATATGTGTGTGTGTGTGTGTGTGTGTATTTGGAGGTTTTTTTAACTGAAATCCTATTTTTTTATTAAATTCTTGAACTTTACTTTTGTCTCACTACAACACTCCCGTATATTTTCATCAAAAAAAATTTATGAAAATTCAATATAAACTTACTATTGATTTACTTGGAAAATTTACAAAAAAAATATAAATGAGATATAAACGGAATTATTTCATGCATGTTTGAACAAAACAGAGAGGAAAAGTATTTTCGTATATATACCTTGAAAAAGAATGTGACTTATATACAAAAATATAAAGAAGGAAAAAGACAAAATAACATCCAGCTCAGCTCTATATTAACTAAACAGTCTAGCTCAGCTCTAACTAATTGATTTCTTTAGCCCCCCCCCTCAAGTTGGACCTGAGTGAACAACAGAAAAGGCCAACCTAGACTTAAGAAAATCAAAAACAGGGAAAGCAAGAGCCTTAGTGAACAAATCTGCAAGCTGGAGGCACGATGGCAGATGAATAGTAGAAATAAATCCTGCTTTCAGCTTGTCCCCCACTATATGACAATCTATATCCAAGTGCTTTGTACGCTCATGAAACACTAGATTAGATGCAATATGAATAGCAACAGTGTTATCATAGTGAAGAGGAATAGGAAGAAAAATAGAAATGCAAAAATCCTTCAACAAAGAACTAAGCCATTGCAATTCATAAACAGTCGCTACTATGGAACAATACTCAGCCTCTACAGAAGATTTAGAAATAGTTTGTTGCTTTTTGGTCTTCCATGAAATAGGATAGGACCCCAAAAAAAATACAATAGCTAGTCAATGATCTCCAAGAATCAAGACAAAAATCCCAATAAGCATCACAAAAAGCTGTTAACTGAAGAGAATTATGAGCAGGAAAGAATAAGCCTAATGAAGGACACCCTTTCAAGTATCGCAGCAAGTGAATAACAGCTTTCATGTGAGAGTCTCTAGGTTGATGAACATATTGACTCAACTGTTGAACCCCATATGTAATATCAGGCCTGCTAAAACCCAAGTAAAGCAACCAACTAACCACTCTTCTATAAACCGAAGGATCATCTAGTAAAGAACCATCATCAAGTGTTAGCTTGAGACCTTTAGGAAATGGAGTGAAATTGGGTTTAGCACTAAGCAATCCTACATTAGTCAACAAATCAAGGATAAATTTTCATTGATTGAGATAAATGCCATCAGGGGTACAAAAAATCCCCAAACCCAAGAAATATTTGGCCACACCTAAATCTTTGACAGTAAATTTAGCATCGAGCGATTGCTTCACTTTTTTGATCTCTACAACTGAATTTCTAGTAATAATCAAGTCATCAACATAGACAAGAAGAACAAGGAAAACTTCCTTAGAGGAGAAAGTAAACAAATAATGATCTTGTTGAGATTGAAGAAAACCATATGACTTCAAATGAGCTATGAGTTCAGTATTCCACTGTCAAAAGGCTTGTTTTAAACCATAGAAAGACTTGTGGATTCTGCAAACCTGACCATTTGCTGCCTTTATGTAGCTTGGGGGCAACTCCATGTAGATTTCCTCATCAAGAAAATCATGCAAGAAAGCATCATTAACATTGAGTTGATACACTGGCCAATTTCAAGCAGCAACAACAGCCAAGAAAACTCGAACAGTCACAACCTTAGCAACTGGAGAAAAACAATCCATGTAATCCACACTTACAATTTGATTATACCCTTTCACTACTAAACGAGCTTTATGCTGGTCAATAGTCCGATCTGGATGTAACTTAAGCTTAAACACCCACTTATAGTCGATTGGAGTTTTACTCGAAGGCAAGGTAGTCTGTGACCAAGTATTATTTCTTTCCAAGGCATCCAACTCAGCATTCATTGCCTTAACCCAGTCTTCAGAATCCTTTGCTTCAATATAAAATCAAGGTTTTTGATGAGTGGTAATAGTAGCTAAAAAGTGACAATAGTCATGTGAGAGACGATTGGTATAATAAAAGGGAAAAGTTCTAGGAATATATTTAGAGGAAGTAGGTAGAAAAGCATATGGAGAAATAAATGGAAAAAGAGCATTAGTAACATAATCCTGTAACCATTGAGGTCGTTTAAGGGATCGAGAAGGTCGTGTATTAACACGTGAAGGGACAACAGGGTCAATATGAGATGGCAAAACAAAATCATGAGTAATAGGAACATCAGTAGAGGCAGAAGGTGGAACAAAAGGTAAAGGTATATTAGCATCGGATTGGGGAAAAACAAGTAGTGGCAAAGGAGTAGAGTCAGCATGATTATCAATACAATTATCTTCAAAAGGAAATACAACCTCATGAAATTTAACATCTCTCGAAATGAAAATTTTCTTGGCTTCCAAATCATGTACTTTATACTCCTTTTTACCAACAACATACCCCAAGAAAATACATTTAAATGCCCTGGAATCAAACTTAGTTTTATGAGGTAGGAGATTAATGGCATAACATAAACAACCAAACACTTTAATAGCATCATAATTTAGGCTTTTTGAAAAAAGAACCTGATAGGGAGATTTCCATTGAAGAATAAAAGAAGGAGTTCGGTTTATGAGATAAGTAGCCTGCAAAATAGCCTCTTCCCAAAAATCGGTAGGCAAATTAGCCTGAAATAATAATGCCCTGGCAACTTGCAACAAATGTTTGTGTTTTCTCTCTATTGTACCATTCTGTTATGGTGTATAAGAATAAAACCATTGATGAAGCACTCCCAATTCAGCAAACAAATTTTGAAATGATTGAGATAAGAATTCAGCACCATTATCTAATCTAATTTACTTGACTACAACACCAAATTGAGTATTTATTTGCTGGAAAAAATTAGAAAGAATAGATGTTACCTAAGACTTATGTTGGATCAAAAATGTCTAGGTGCTCCTACTGTGATCTTCCATTATTGTAAAGAAATACCATGCTCCGAATAAGGACTCCTTACCATATGGACCCCACACATCCACATGAATAAGATCAAACAACTTGTTGTTGTGAGTCCCATCTTTAGGAAAAATTACTCTTGTTTGCTTAGCTTTTGCACATACATCACAAACATATTCATTCAAGAAATCTGGCACAATCTTCAAAACAGCTAAGTGCTTCATTACAGAAAATGAAGGATGGCCAAGTCTTTTATGTAAAAATTGAACATTAAGCTCCTGGACCTTATTTGTAGTACAAGCATTAATGGGAAAACAAGTTTTGGCTAAAAAGGAAGAATAACAGTTGTTAACAAGAGAATGGTATGAAGAAACAGTTTCTTTACAAAAAGAAAATTCATCCAGAACATATAACTTTCCCATAATCTTTCTAATAGCTATGATTGTATTAGTCTTCAGGTCCTATAAAGCACAAAAGGTAGGAAAAAATGAAGATAATTGAATGGGAATTGGCTAATTTATTGACAGAAAGGAGGTTATATTTGAAAGAAGGAATATGCATAACATTTTCAAGAACAAGGTTATTGGTCAAGGTAATGTTTCCCATGTTATGTGCTATTTTAATAGAACCATCTGGTAAAGAAACTAAACTAGGCCTGTCAGTTGAATTCAAAGAGTTAAAAAAATCTTTATTTCCAGAAACATGAATGCTAGCTCCAGTATCAATAATCCAGCAAGTGTGTGGTTGGGACACAATACCTGCAAACTCAAGCTCTCTTACAAAATTTGCATACTCTGAATCTACAATCTGAACTCCTTTTAGCAGCTTAGACAGCTCCTTCTGAATCAATTCTTTATGAGCCTAATTTGTGTCCATCTTCCCTTGTTTAGTTCGAGTGCCTCAGTGAATGGAGTATCTGCCATGTTCACTTTGTGTACACCTTTTACTTTTTGATTCTTTTTTTGTTGGAGTTCCACATACCAGTCAGGATAACCGATCAACTTGAAATAAGAATCCTTTAAGTGCCCCTGAGACCAACAGTAAGTGCAAAACTTATCCTTCTTCTTTTCCCCTTCTTTCTTCTTACTCAACGATTTAATATTACTTCCAGGTTTAAAGCTCTTAGCCAACAGAGCACTATTGTCAAACATTTCAGCAGCTTGAGAACTCACTTGCTTTTGTTTCTCCACATTTAATATCATGCCATAGACTTTGTCAAGACTAGGCAAAGGATCCATTATAGAAATTTGATTCACAACGGGATCATAAGAGTCATTTAATCCAAGCAAAAACTACAAAATCTTATCAGATTCATTAATTTCTTCAATTTTATTCATAACTTCACAAGAACAACCACATGTGCATTGAGGCATTGGTATAATACTCTGCAATTCATCTCATAACTTGCAAAGTTTGGTAAAGTAGATTGAACCAGAACTATTTCCCTAAATCAATGAATTAATTTACCTCTTAATCTGTATACGCAGGGGTCCATTAAATTTTCCAAATCTCTGTTCTAAGCGATCCCAAAGCTCCTTTGCCGAGGTTGCATAAACAAAAGAATCATAAAGATCCTTTGAGAGAGAACTTAACATCCAAGATACTACCATGTAATTAGCTTCACACCGGTCTTCAAAGCTATCATCATCTTCAGGTGGCTGTTTAAATTTACCATTGATGAAACCTAGCTTTCTTTTTGCCGCAAGAGCTATCTTCATTGCTCTACTCCATATAGAGTAATTTGTGCCGGTCAATGGTGCAAAAACAAGAGAAAAACCTGGATTATCAGATCCATGAATAGAAAACACACCTTTATTGCTTTGCGATCGACTTAGATCTGCCATATGCAGTTGATTTCGATCTACTGGAACTTGATTCTGATCTCTAATGATTTGAGTGGTTTCGTTGTCCATGACTCGTAATCAAAGCACAACGATCTTCAATCAACCAATGTGATTAAACAATCAAGAAATCCAAAAGAAGAAATAACTTCTCTGATACCATGAACAAAACAGAGAGGAAAAATATTTTCGTCTATATATCTTGAAAAAGAGTGACTTATATACAAAAATATAAAGAAGGAAAAAGATAAAATAACATCCAGCTCAACTATATATTAACTAAAGAGTCCAGCTCAGCTTTAACTAATTAATTTCTTCAATGTTGATTTATGTCAATTTTTATTGGTGAGTTGGATCATATAAGCTCCTGTTAAAATTTGCCACTTCTCTTCTTCTCTTTTCTTTTATATATATTATTTTCTTTCATATCATCCTTTCTATTAATGTCATCTATCAGAGCCAGCTCAGATTAAAAGAGAGAAAAATGAGAAAAATAGTGTTTTTTTTAAATTTTATATCGACTAATTATAAGAATGTAATATTGGAGTTAATATATGATTTTTTCCCAAATTGTCACAATTTAGCAGTTTGCCACCTTAAATTAATCGAATGTCGAATTAGTTTCTCGAACTTGTTCAAAATATGATCAATACCTCCTATATCATTAAAAAAATATCATATTATCCCGCCAAAGTTATTAAAAATGAAGTTCATGAAGATAATATGGTATTTGAATAGTTTAGAATGAGTAATCTATTAAACAATAATAATTTAGGGAGAATTTATATATTGCTTCTAATACTTTTTATAATGTTTACACAATTCTAATTTTATAAACTAATTTTTGAAATTGAGTTAGATTTAAATATATTTTAAAGATCGGATAAATTTTTGGAAATATTTTCAAATTTTAGGTCCAACTTGGATTTCTAAAAAAAAAAAAAAAAAAAAAAAAAACTGAATGGAAAATGAAGGAATTGATTGAATTGTAAGAAGAAGAAAAGGATTTTAATTGAAAAAGATTCAACATATAACGTGTATTATTTGGGGACCAGAGTGGGACGTAGCTATCGACTAGCCTCATATTCTTTTTTTCCATCATGGAAGTTCGAAATTTTATGTTCCTTTACTTCTTTGGATTAGATGTTCCTGAATCGGATTAACCAACGAAGTAACCAATATTGGTATATTTTGAAAAGTGGGTTCCAATAATTATGAACTGAGCTAAGCGGAGCAGTGGGTGCTTAGTAGTTCTCGAATAGTTTAAATCAGACAAGAACACTACCAATTGTAGGTATAAAGTCTAATCAAAGTAGAACATAAATATATTTGATTGGTTTAAACAGCCCGGCACTTATTTTTCATAAAAATTGTGTTAAGTTTAAATATTGTGAATACTAGAAATTAATGCTGAAAAAATAATACTCTATATTGTATCAATTTAATTCAAACTAAATAATACCAATAATAATAATAAAAAAAATAAAAGAAAAACATAAATAATCATGCAAATGGTTTAGGAAGCTATAATAAGGGTGAGAATGGACCAGTTAACAATTTTATTAACCAATTTCTTAATTTCAGTTAACCGTTATATCGATTTTGAATTTTAACTAAAATTTTTAAATCGATTTATTAGTTAATCATTAAAAAAATTTAACATTTGAATTTAATAAACTATACAACCTATAATATTATTTTTAATAATTAAAAATACTTTAAAAATGAAAAACTAAAAATTAAATATAATATCCATTAAAAAAGTAAAAGTAAAATAAAATTTTCATAATTAATTATAAAAATTAAATATATTTAACCTGAAATTAATAAAAGATTGCTAAATTATGCACATGTAAATAATAATAATAATAATAATAATAATAATAATAATAATAATAATAATAATAATATAATTATATATTAATTTACTAAAAATATATATTATAATATTTATATATTATAAAAATATTAGAAAGTATAAGTATAAAATTTAAAATATAATATATAAAATGTATATAAATTGGTTAATCGTTAGTCAAGGTTAACCGTCGATTTTAATAAATAAAAATTATAAATTTAAATATTTGATTTGATTAATTTAAAAATTATTTTGATTTTACGTCAATTTTTTAATTAATTAAAAATTTAATTTTTTTCCCACACCGAAGCCATAAGCGGATGTACGTGTGTACATTCCGTAAGCTAACTTTAAATCCAAGTTGATTTAAAACCCCCACCTGACAAGGACAATAAAACACCTTTAGCTAATATTGATTTGTTATTACGTTTATGTGTCTCTCTCTCTCCCTCTCTCTAGTCCATATCCATATATATCTAACAATATGGAAGGGTCTGGTAATCCAAGTCCGATCACATCAGTTTAAATAGCAACATTTAGTGCCCATTTATCTGTAGAAATTGTTTGCAACTTCATCCTTATAATTATTGGATTCTTGCAGCTTCAAGCTATCGAGCGCGTGCTTGTAACCGAATTATCTTTAATTGGATTGTTTGTCTTGAGTAGTCAGATTCTCCCGAATTACTTATCATGATATGTTATTAAAGGAATTTGAAATACACTTATAACTCACGAGATGATAAATTACCTCCGATATAATAGAGATAATATCGAAATAGGATATAATTTATATGAAATTAGCTTCATATTGAATTTTTCCTTAATTATGAAATCTACCATTTATATGTACATTAATATAGATAGTCACATATTAATTTCGTAACTGTCATATTTATTATTTTCTTATTAATATTATAATTGCCAATTTAATTCATCATTATTAAGAAAATTAAGTATTCCTTAATTGAAGCTCTATATAAGGGCTCAATTTCTTCATTTGGAAAGAAGAGAGAAAGTCAGAGATACCGAAACTCTGTCGGTTTGTCTCCTCGCATATTCTCTCTTTGTCTAAAGGGGCTTTTAGTTTATGGATCTATACTTTCATTCAGTAGTTCGTGACACGTGGATGATAGGTTTTGTCGGTAACGTGAAACAATTGATTTTCACTTTCGCTTTCGCTTCAACGATCTGCGCTTCGAGAAGTATTTATACCTACTTCTCGCAATACATCCTGATATATATTTCTTTCATGGGTATCAAAGCCCATATTTTTGTGTTCCGGCATATCTATAATGTAAATCTAATTTTTTGTGAAAATTCAGACATGTTTATAAGCTGAATTGATATGCATATTAGATATGTTCTATATGTAATTTTTTTAATTCCGGTCTAGAATTTTTTTTTTGTGATTTTTAGACACGAAAATTAAATAATTATTTAAAAAATCCGTAATTAAAATTTCGAGTGGAAAATTTTTATTTTTGACCACACCATTGGACCCAGGGATCTCGAAAATCCCACCCTAAAAAAAATCCGACAGCCTGAAACCACCGGGAAGGCAGCACGTGGCTTGCACATGCCACCAGTGTACTGGGTGCATGCCAGAGGGCGCGTCTCCAGCACGCGCCTAGCCACATTCGCTAAGTGAAATGTCACTCAGCCACGTAGCCCAATGGGGAAGCGACACGTGGCCTTATGGTGAAGTGCCACGTGTTAGCTGATATGTCAATAGGGGTCCACATGATGTCACATGGACCAACCACATGATGACACGTGGCACTATGTGACAGTATGTGGGCTAACACGTGGCAAGAATCCTGCCATGTGGTATGACGTGTCATGCCACCTGGCGTCCATATGGCATGCATGTCTAGACACGTGGCTTGATGAGTCATGCCATGTGTCAACACGTGGGCTAGTGACTAGATGACACATGGTAGACTGCGGTCATACCACATGTCTATTTTGTCTGCCCAATGGGTGCCATGTGGCATCCACGTGGATGAATGTGTGGTCGCCACGTGGCCCAATAAGGCTGCACCATGTGGCAGAATGCCTCAGCTAGCGCGTGGTCCATTTGTGGCATATGAGGCCCACTCACGCTAGCACATGTTGGCGCGTGTGGCTTCCTCCGACCTCCAAATTAACTCAATTTTTTTAATCTGAATTTCTCAATTTTTTTGATATTTTGGTCATTTTTTGAAAATTTTTTTAGAACCATGAAATATTTTTTGGATTTTATTCCCATAAATATTATTTTAAAATTGATAAAAATTGAGAAAATTATTTTTTTTTGCCTTCTTAAATTTTTAAATTTGTTTGAAAATTATATTATGTGGATATTTCTTTATTTGTTGATTGAAATGAGTTTCAATCATATGTGTGTTTGTACATGAGTGTACTGACTATTTATATTCTATTATTAGTAACAGTTTGTCTTTATCTTTTGGATTGAAATGAGTTTCAATCATACATGATTGTGCATGAGTGTACTTACTATTTAATTTTTTGTTATGTGTGACAGAAATGGTGAAGATAAGGACTCCTAGATGTCCATAAATTCCTCAAGAAATTGTAGAAACCGAAGCAAAAGTGCAAATGGTTTGCAAAATACGGATGCATAAGAAGGTTTGAGCTGATGACATTGATGCAATAGTGCATCATATTCTGTGTATGCATGAAAAAATGCAAGAGTGCATTTGGGCCGATGGCTTGGACTAAGGATGTGTTGACAGGACCTTATTTAAGGTGATGAAAAACTCTTTTGATCGCCATCCAGATATGAGAAATTGGTTGGTTAATGCCTGGTTTAAGAAAAATGGAATTTATAAGAAAACTATTATCTAGTTTTTTTATTTGGTGACCAAAAGAGGAGTGTTGAAAAGCAACATTAAATCTAATATGGTGCTCAAAAGCGAACATTGCGTGTATCGTCCATGGCTTTATCATCGATTTTATGGCATACCTCTCGATTTGTTTGAAAGGGTTGAGAAATCATTTCCAGTGACGAGACTAGTTTTGTCACATTCTAGGTTCCCTGAGTTATTGACATAATTGTCAAGTTATTAATGGTTAATGGATTTTTGGTTAGGATTTATGTTTCCTATTACTAGATTAAAAACAACTGTGTTTTTATCTTATTTTAAATGTTTCCTTTTTTTAGATTATTAGATATTTAATGATTGATTAAATAAATGAGTTTATTTATCTTTTGGATATTATATTGTCGTTTAGCATTTATTATGAATGTGTTTATTTTATTGTTAATTGCTTAGCAATATTTTATAAGTGAAATGATTGCATGATAATTGAGTTGAGACTTAGATTATCTTATATATAATATCCTGAATTAAGTTTAAGAACTTAATACCCAACAATCGACATTTACTATGCATGAAATTTTAATCGGTAAGGTTAGACATTAGGACTTAGAGGGTAATTGAAAACTTTAAGTAACCTTTTCGAATTTGGGCCTAATATACAACTTTATTAAGTTAATTTTATAAATGCATAGTAAATAACATGTATTGCTTGATCCCCTTAATATTGGGCAATAATTACTCTATTAGTGATCAGAGGATCCAAATGAAATATGCACATCCTATATGTGCTTGAAGAGCAAAAGGTTTTAGAAATCTTAAGTTTGATTATGATTGAATCTAAGCATGGCACCATAGTCTAGAATAAGCGGGACTCAGAAGCCTATGTGGCATGGAAAAGAGATGTTCCACTACTCGTACCATATTGCTAAATGCAAATGGATGATGATATTACTAAGCAAATTTCGCAAGTGTCAAAATGCAATGGATCCATGGATCGCTTTACAAAAACATTTGGGAATACGTTTTTGACTCAATTTCGATCATTAGTGATCAAATTTTGATACTAATAAGAAGATTCTAATCATATAATACAAAAATATCTAAGAGAGATGGATAAGATGATATGTGAGATTAGTGAACCTAATCATAAGATGATCAATGAGTAGCAGGTCCAAGTTGTTATCCATTCTTTATTCTAGAGTTGGGAGAATATGAAGATGCAACTAACTCATATGGACAAGATAAAGACATTTAGGAATGTCCTTTGTCATTTTAAGCTTGAAAAGGATCATTTGGTGGTGATTAAGATCAATGCCATAGTACACATAACACAAGTATGTTATGGTAGAATGAGTTCTAACTAGAACAAGAATAAAAGCTTTAGTGGTAAGGGTAAAGGAAAGGCTCAAGAGCCTAAAAGGTAAAAGATAAAATAGAATCACATAAGGTCCAAAGGTAATAAAAGGATAAATATTTCAAAAGTAAAATATTTCTTCAATTGCCAATAAAAGGATCATTGTGTAAGAGACTTCAAAGTGTCCCAATAGTTACACCATCTTGACTCATGAGTGAGTGAAATCTGTGTATCTAGTTATGTCTTTTTACTAAATTTTATCCTTTATGGGTGATAAATCCAGAAGTAATGGACCTTGTGACAAAAAGGATTAAGATTTTTTTGTCTAGTTAGTTTCTATTTTTGCTTTAATGAAACTAGGTTTCATTTACATTTTAAGGATAACAACACACGCTTATGTTTAGAAGATTCTTAATGTGGTTTTGGTTTTGTTATTATTATGGATATTGATCCTGATTATTAAAATACTACTAGTTTTTTGTTAATTTCTTCTTCTATTTCACATTGTTATGAGCATAATGTGAAATTATGGCATGCTAGATAATAACACATTAGCTAAAATTGAATGAGTCAGTTAGCCAAAGTAAGATTGATCGATGATTTAAATAAGCTTGAATTACCTACCTATGAGCATTGTCCAAAAAGAAAACTAGTAAGGAAATCATTTAGAAAAAATGAACTAGAACCAAAACTCCATTGCAATTGATCCATTCAAATGCCTGTGATTTAATGAATTTTAGGGCAAGGCATGGGCCTATTATTTTTAAACACTTATATAGATGACTATATTAGGTGGTTATATCCATTTAATTTCTCATAATTCTAAAGCATTGAGTTGCTTTAAAACTTTTATAAATCTTATTAAGAATTAATTGGACAAGAAAATTAAAGCTTTAAGAGCCGACCATGATCGAGGATATCTTTCTGATGAATTTAAAGCTTTATATGATGAAAAAGGGAGTGGACATCAGTTGTCTATTCCTCGAACTCCATAATAAAATGGTGTTTTAAACTGTGTGCCCTCCAAGTTTGTTATTTTCATTTCTTATGAGTTGTGGATCGATCGGTAATTCGACCTGAGACATTGATGACCTTAGGGTTGTGTTACTTATGTCTATAATACCTCAAATAAATTTGATAAATGTGGACCATGAGGTTAAAAAGAGCATCTTTGTGTGATATTCTAACATATCAAAAGGATACATATTTTTGGGTGAACAAGTAAGTGGTTCAGTAACAAAATCTAAATCACGAGACATCATATTTTTGGAAAATGAGTTTCCTAAGTTGGGCGAAGTAAGTTGAGACTTTACTTTTATGAAACTCAAAAAGATGAACTAACCGGATCTCTCCATCCAAGTGGAAGGAAAATTAAAAAAAAGGTCAAGACTCTCTTCTCAATAATCTGGATGCTCGGGATTCGTTCTCCAGTGGGAGGATGAGCATGCCTTGCTTTAGTGGGAGTATGGATATTTAGGATCTTTATTTGAGTGGGAGTGTAGAGCTTAATTCTGGGAGCATTCCGAACTATGATGAATATATGAGACATGTTTATCAAGAATTGGAATTACAAAAAATTTAAAAGGAAAAGTGTTTCATGTCGATGATTTTTTAATTATCCCACAGTAATGCCCAGCAAAAGATAAATGGATTAAAACAATGAAAGAAGAAATGGCTTCCATGAGATTGAACCATGTTTGAGAACCGGTTGATCTACCTAAAGGATGCAAACCAATTGGGAATAAATTGATTCTCAAAATAAAGCAAAAAGTTGATGGTAGTATCAAAAGATGCAAGGTTCGGCCAGTTGCTAAGGGATTTATATAATAGGAAAAAGTTGACTAGGAGAAGACTTTTTCACCTGTTATTTGATTTACGTCGATAAGGTTAATTCTAACTTTGAAAGCTAGTTTGGACTTAAAGCTACATCAAATAGATGTAAATATTGCTTTCTTTATTAAAAAAAAGGCAGCGAACATAAGGTTTGCCGATTGATGAGATCGATCTATGGCCTAAAGTAGTCTTCGAGACAATGGTATTTGAGATTTCATGAAGCAACAATGTCAAATAAGTTCAACATGATTGATGAAGACCATTGTGTTTATCACAAAAACTCTAAAGACAAATTTGTCATTTTAACTTGGTACGTAGACGACATACTAATACCAGAAAATGACATAAAGTACGTAAATCTTATCAAAGATTGGTTGTGATCCAACTTTGAGTTGAAAGATATGGGTTAAGCAGATTATATTATTTGAGTTAAAATTTTAAGAGATCGCACAAGAAGGTTATTGTCACTGTCTTAAGAGACATACATTAACAAAGTTCTTGAATGATTTAATATGTAAAATTGTAAATCCATTAACAATTCCATTACTAAGAATCAGTTTCTCAGCAAAAGTATATGTCCTAAGACAAATGAGCATATTGAACATATAAGAAAAGTTCAATATGCCAGTACGATGGGTAGTCTGATGTACACAATATTGTATACCAGATTTGATATATGCTATGTTGTGGGCATAGTAAATAGATATCAGTCTAACCCAAACAAAACACATTGGAAAGCAGTAAGACAAATACTTAGATACCTTAAAGGTACTGTAACTTATTCTCTCTATTTTTTAATAAAATGATCTGTAATTGAGAAAATATTCAAATGTTGATTGGGGAAATGATGTGGAAATCCATTTTAGGTTATGTATTGTTGCTTGGCAAGTGTGTCATTTAGTGGAGTAGCAAGAAACAAATCTTTGTAGCCTATTAACATTGAAAGCTAAATTTGTTGCTTTCTCAGCTGTAAGACAAAAGGCAATTTTGGTTGAAACGGTTTGTGAATCATTTGGCATTAATTGCCTTAGAGGAACCAGTGACAGTCTATGGTGACAGTTAGTTGTTGATGGATGTATCAACATTAAGTATCAATAAATCGAAGATATTATTGTACTAGGAGAACTAAACTTATAGTACATTTACTCGCTAGATGTGATTGCAGATCTATGAACAAAATCTATATTAAGAGATATATTTTGAGAGACACATTAGATCTCAGAGGTTGCGTAGGATTTGATTTGTACTGTTTATGTGATCCCTTAATATTATTATTTATGAATAATAATAAAGTTCATTATTTGGTAATACATGAGTGTGAATGTTTATATGTGAACATTTACTGTTATTTATTATATGATTGAGCATATCGGATAGAGAAGTAGCGTACTTACACGGGTGTTTACCTTAATTTTGATAATGAGTTGACAAAGACTAAGATGAGGCAATTTTTGAACATGAAGTGAATTTCGAGAACCTGTTCAAAATAAAAGTGTCATCTTACAGAAATTACAAGATGAGTCTTGTTAAAGTGCAAAATAAAGACATACATGAGGTTGTATGCTTTGGATTGAGATCTAAATTGGATTAAGTGTAATCTTATAATAAGTTAAACGTAACTATCATGTTCTGTCTTAAAAGCTAAAAGTAGTTATAAAGTGGGAGAACTAAAGTTGAATGCTTCAGTGCAGTGCAACCTTATGCTTCTGTATGGTATTAAATAATGATAAGATATGCGCTCCTTTAAGGGAAAGAAAAGAGCACCATAACACATACATCATACTATGTGTGCTTGAATTGACCAAGGAAGGGGAATCTTATGTGAGTGATCTTAAATTTTTCCTAGTGTGAGACCTTAATTTTTTCGATCCTCAGGTTTTTTAACATATACTTGAAGTATAGTTCAATGTGGCTAGTTTAGTTAGTCTCTAAAGGGTTATGGAAAAATTTCAATTCGGCGGATCTAACTAGAAAAGTGAGTTGGACTATGATGAAAGGTATATAAAAAAGGGAAAGATATTTTTTGATCACATTCGGTAGTTTTTGTAGTACCCCACATTTCACCTTAAGAGTAATCGGGTATATAGTAAAGGTAATGTGAGGAAATGTATATTAGAAATGTAGGAAAGGACACAAAAGGAATTAAATTAAAAGAGTAAGGACAAAATGGTAATTTTATACTAAGACATAAGTGGGTAAATTAGAAAGAATATGACATTAAGGGTTTAATTGAAAAGATAAAGTAAAAGAATTGTGGTAAAATTAGAAATAAAGAAGAGGGAGTGAAATGCAAAGGAAAAAGGATAACCAATAGGAAAGTGACATGTAGCCACTCTAGAAAACTCGTGAGATCTCATGAGAAATGAAGAGATCTCATGGTATAAAAGGAGAAAGTGGTGGCTGACCAAAAAGAAGGACCAAAACCTAGAAATTATTTTATTTTTCCCTCATTTCATCTCTCTTAAAACACATATCCATGGTGTCTTAAAGAAGGTAGAGAAATAAAGTTTAGGGTTTGTCTCAATTAAGAAGAAGAAGATAATAAGAAAGAGGAAGAGAATGAATAAAGAGATTAAAGGAGCATTTAAAGGTATGGGAACCATTTTGTGTGTGTATGTTTGATTTTAGATATCAAATTCATATTTTTGGATGTTATTAGATGTGTTACACATGAAAAATTAGGGTGGATGGGGTGTGAAAACCGAGCTATGCATGAATACTTTGAGAACTTGAAATTCTGTTTAAGACCCATATGAAAAGTCTGTACTATTTTGAGGATATTTTGAGTTATAGTAATTGGAATTGAGAAATTCAAATTGGATATGAAACTAAACTCATAGATATTCATTTCATATGAAGAACATGAAATCTGAATCAATTGGTATGATAGAGAAAAATAGGATTGAATCCGGATTTTGACTGCTACCTCTGTTATTGGGACCAGTCTGTGGTTTTTAGTGAATATCTTGAGATATATAGCTCTAATTTGATTTATTTTTTATTTTTTAGAAACTAGACATATATATCTACAACTTTCTGGAAGAAAGTTTTCCCTAAAAATGATGTCTTGTAGGCCAAAAGCGGTATAGAAGTCGAGATAGAAAATCTTTCTCTGGGCAGTTTGGACCTCACAGTTACTAGGTTTTCCATAGTAATCGTGAGGTACCCCGGTTTTCAGTCCATACCCTAAATATGACCTACCTCACAGTTACTAAGTTTTTTGTAATAACCGTGACACCTTTAAAAAAGTATAGAACACGGTTATTACTCATCCGGTAATGACCGTTAGATAGTCTGGCGTAGTCCAGAACCGAAAAGTAACCTAGGTCACAGTTACCATGAATTTGGTAGTAACCGTGACCCCCTATTATTTCACTTGAAAGTTAAAGATAGCTCCCAAATGACTTCTAAAGCTGTAAACCCTTTCAAACGTAAATCAGAGCATTCTTGTTATAGGAACAAAGATATATAGTTGTTTTAAATATAGAATAATAAAATGACATATAAAGACATGTAAAGCAAATGATAAATGTGTTAGGGCATTATGTGACTAAGATATATGGTAACATAATTAGCTATGAAGAAAATGCAAACATATATATAAAGATCTTTAAAGGTATTAGAATTAAAGAATGCAACTGACATGAAAGTTAAATTGTAATAATGCATTAATATTTTGTGATATGTTATTTTAAATAGAAAAGATGTTGGTACTTATATATATAAATATACATAAATGTACATCTTAAATAACTAAAGTATATGAAATTGCTAATGAGTATTTACATATTTAATGTTCAAAGGTGAATACAAGTATATAAAGGAATTTAATTATGTTTCTCATCAGGCAACCCTTACAAAGGCCTCCTCAAGAACCAGTGCTTACAGTTACCCCCAAACATTGGAGAGACTAATGCACACAAGAGTTTAGATGAGCCAAAGTTTAGAGCAGAAGGAAGAAACTTACCTGAGGAGGTGCCCTTCCTGATTGCTTCTTAAAAAGGCTTGGTTGGTGAATAACGCCAGCCCGTGGTGTGTTCTTTGGTTCAAAGGCGATTCCACTTCTATGGCTATACCCCTGACCTTGAGGCGATCCCACTCTGTGGCTATATCTTGATTTGAAGGCGATCCTACTATGTGGCTATACCTTGATTTGAAGGCGATCCTATTATGTGGCTATACCTTGAGGCGATCCCACTCTGTGGCTATACCTTGATTTGAAGGCGATCCTACTATATAGCTATACCTTGAGGCGATCCCACTCTATGGCTATATCTTGATTTGAAGGTGATCCTACTATATGGCTATACCTTGAGGTGATCCCACTCTGTGGCTAGACCTTGATTTAAAGGCGACTCCACTTTATGGCTATACCTTGATTTGAAGGCAATCCGACTATGTGGCTATACCTTGAGGCGATCACACTCTGTGGCTATACCTTGATTTGAAGGCAATCCCACTCTGTGGCTATACCTTGGCTTGAAGGCAATCTCACTATGTGACTATACCTTGGCTATACCTTGATTTGAAGGCAATCCCATTTTATGGCTATACCTTGGCTCGAAGGCGACCCCACTCTATGGCTATACCTTGATTTGAAGGCAATCCAATTCTATGGCTATACCTTGGCTCGAAGGCGATCCCACTATGTGGCTATACCTTGATTTGTTATGAGAATGTTGGAGTGGCTTAGATCTGAAGTTAACTCGCATAACCACTTGCCCTTTGCAGCAGAAGGAGTACCGTCATAAATGACACTCATGAGGCTGTACTGGTTTATGTTGTGTAGCTAATTGAATCTAGCTTATCCTGCATTTGCAGTGTTGAAAAGGTTAGGCTAGGATTCGTTGCCTCCGGTCTCATTCATTAATACACTTATTTGTGTTTATTTTTCTTGTATATACTTTCCTTCAGTATTATTATCAATCCAGCAGACGAATGAAAATTTTAAACAAGTTCATGATGACAATCCTGGCAAATTTTAAAATAAATAGACAATTGTAAGAGAAAACAAATATCCATAATGCAATAAAAACTAACAAACAAACAAACAACCAAATATTCATAACAATTGTCCCAATATTTAAATGTGTAAAAAAAATCGTGGTATAAGAATGTCTGTATATGGAAAATCATAATCTCCTTAAACCTTTAAGAACTCAATGTAGGCCATAATCTATAGGGACCTCTGATGGAGAACGGGATCGGGAACGGCGCCTATAAAATAGTGGACTCGGTGCTTGAGCTGAAAAAGGTCTTGGCTGTGTAGGTCCCGGAGGTTGAGCTGCAATAGGATGTAGAAACTCATTGAGGTACCCTGTGAGGTAGTCTACATCTCCCCGGATGCTAGCCAAATCATCTGTATGCACAGTAATGCGGCTTGCAGCCATCCCATCTATACCGATCATATGAACCCTTAGGTCGGAGTCCAACTTATCAATCTTCTTTTCAATCTCATCTCTGGCTCCTTTGATAACATCTTTGCCAGTCAAGAAGGCAGTCTCTATGTAATGACTATACTAGATAATCCTGATTACTGTTACTAATTACATACATTAATTCTATCAATGTTATGACTTATCTGCTAATGATGCATATATGAACATACATATATTCATTCTATGCATATCATGCAGGATCATGTACTTATACTTTCAATTATTATTGAAACACTCTTTACATAACTTTATAATTACATGCCTTTATACCTATCAAATGCCTTAGATGTAACCAAAAGAGATACAAAATCAATCTCATAGATTTATACTACTTCTAATCTGGTGTTGACTTGTGAGATTGTTGGCTTTGTCCCTGGACACACGATCTACCTTGCAAACCTACACGGATAAACACCCGTGCTAAGCTATAAAGCTTAGTGGGGAACAACTGATAACACATTGATAACCACTTACCGTAGTTATCACTAAGCATTCAATAATAATAAAATACAATGCCTTACAAGATTTATAAAGATATAACAGTATCGTATAATTAGAACAATAACAGACTTTATAATGTATTTGCACAAATGGCCTGCGTACAATTCCCTGTGGGTGTGGATAACGGGTACAATGGATACCCGAAGGTATCAAAATAGAAGGATACCCGTAGGTATCTAAACAAAAGGATACCCGTAGGTATCTAAACAGAAGTCTCATATAGAGACAAACAGAAGACTCATAAGAGTCAAACAGAAGCAGCTGCGATAACCCTATAGGCATGCCTATCTATCCACAATCAAGTCTCTATGTGCAGGCATAACATATCATATATTGTAAATTATTGAAATACATTAATGTATGTTTCTATTTGAGAAATAGAAACTTACCTTTTTATTTCCTTAAGCAAACTTGCATATATATATACATATAGAAAACACATTTGCCATATATCTGTAATTTAGGATGATTTATAAGCTTAGGAAGGTCTTAGACAAGTCTGTACTTTAAAAGAAATCCAAGAAAATACAATTTTCAAAATACAGGGGAGGGTCACGGTTACTAACAATTCATAGTAATCGTGAGACCCAACTTGCAATAAGGGTCACGGTTACTACGAATTTCCTAGTAACCGTGAGCCATATTGCTCTTGGGTTCTAGACTAAAACAAACTACCTCACGGTTACCAACATATTTGTAGTAACCGTGAAGTAGGGTGAAGAACTCAGGTCATGGTTACTAAGAATTTCTTAGTAACCGTGAGATAGTTCGGATTTTGTTTCTGGACCAAAAGCTCATTACCTCACGGTTACTAAGCTCATGGTAGTAACCGTGTAGTAATGCTACGAGATTGGGTCATGGTTACTATGAATCCTTAGTAACCATGGTCCAGTAAATGCTTTTAGTCATGAACTGAAATTTTAGGCACCTCACGGTTACTATGAAACTCATGGTAACCGTGAGCCCTAAACCGATTCGAGACCGATTTCTAATCTCGAATTCCATCCCCTTTTTGACCTGAAAAACAACAGTTTTAGCCAAAGTGGCCTTCAACAAAGTTGTAGGCCTATGTTTCTAGTTTCCAAAACACCAAAAATCATTTCAATAGGACCTGTAAAACTCCAGTTATTCAAGAAAAACCATAGACTGCCCAAGAAGGCAAAAGTGACCAACACAATCAAATTTCAATACCGATTTTCACTATCATGCGGTGAAAATCAGATTTTGGTTCCTTCTAAAAAAATAAAGACATACAAGTCTAGTTTCTATACCAACTAGAATTTCCTCATTTGAATAACTATAACTCAAGATATGAGCAAAAATGTACAGACTAGTCAAATGATCTCTAAAAACAGATTTTCATGTTTTCAACCAAAACTCACATACTTTCAACTCTAAACCCTTTCTAAGCTTTAAATCATCCATAACACACATGAGAGAGGCACTCAAGATCTCTCTCATGACAAATCAATATACATACAAATACACATATAAAATTCTAAGTTCCCATACCTTATTGAGCTCCTCCTTTCTCTTCAACCTTGAAGAGTTTCCTTCCCCTTTCTCTTGCTTGATTCTCCTTCTAACAAAACATAAGACATCTCTTATGAAAACCTATCAAGCTATACAAAGAAATATACACATTAAAGGAGAACCAAGTTACCTTAACCTCAAATATCCAAGTAAAACTTCTCTTTTTCTTAGCCCAAAACAAAGAAATCTAGAAAGAGAAGATGAGAGAGAGAGTTTAGGGTTAGAGAGAGAAGAATGGAGGATGAAGATGAAGACCAAGGGTGGCCGGCCATCTCTCCAACAAACTAAATATCTTCCTCTCAAATACTCCCAATTGGTCCAAATGTCAAGTTAAAGCCAAAATTGCCATTTAGTCCCTCAACTTTCCTTTATTTCTAATAATGCCCCAAAACTTACTGTTTTGCTTTTCAATTAGATCCTTCTATATGAATTTACTCACAATTAAACATGGATAGTAATAATTAATTAGGGATAATTCTTCCAGGGTATACTGAGGGGCATTACACTCTAGAGCTATGAGGCGATCTAAAAACCTTCTGCACACTCTTATCCACATTTTGGACCCCTGTTCCTGTCTTGTTCAAATTCTCTATAAACCATCGCTGCAAAGCATCAAAGTCATTAAACCTCTTAATGTAAGCCTCATTCTGCTTACCCTGCTCCTAGTGTATCACCTGTATATCTGTTGCCATGGCAGTCTGAGCTATGCTCAAGTCCTAGATAGCCTGCAAAATAGCATTCCATGGAATGACCTACTGAGGCGAAGGGGGTGCTGAAGGTGAAGATGCATTAGGGTGACCATAAGCTCTAGGGGGAAAATCCTGATGGAAGGTAGGGAAGTCCTGTGGAGGTGGGGGCATAATTGTCTCCTGATGGGCCTCCTCTGCAAAATAGTCTATGAATGGGATCTCTTTTTCCTCCCTAAGCCCTGGCCCCAAGACGTCCTCTATCTGTTGATCATCGTCTAGCACCTGTTAAGGTCGTAGTGGCTGCAGGCCACGACCACACCTCATCCTATCAAGGTGAAGAGTAGCATCTATCTCCTCAAGTATCATCAACCTAAGCCCATCTGGAGCAGCATCATCCTCCCTAGCCATGTGCATGTCATACACAGTCTCTCTATCCAGATATATACTCTCTCTGGCAGATGGCCCTATGAATGCCTCCGGCATACCATCTACTAGAAGTAATCTGGTGACCAAACCCCCAATAGATGTGGCCTTACCTGGATGGAGCTGGGTGGTGCAGATATGCTCCAAAATAGCATGTCTCAGGTCTACAGGCCTACCTACCACCATACCCCATAGTCTGTATATCACTGCAACCACGAGAGAACCAAGGATGCTTGGCCTACCTAAATATGAGCAAGAAAGAACCCTGTGCAAGTAGTGCAGCAACTGTGATCTTAACAGTGTAGATTTTGCCGTCCTTCTCACATACAGGACCCTGGGTCATGCAATCTCTACCCACATCTCTACTGAGGCAGATCTTTCAGGCTTTACAACTCCTTCACTCATAGGTAATCCCAAAATTTGAGTAAAGTGCCTGCATGTCATGGATACTGGCTGACTCTAAATGCGGTAGGTAATAACCCCATCCTCATCATCCAACCTTTGATGTCCCAAATATCAAAATGTGGCAAAAAACAATCGAGTCATCTCTGGATATGTTCGATATGCCTCCGTGTAAAAATGTGTCCATCCGACCCGGGCTATCAGAACATCTGCCTCAGCTAGGCAGTATATGGGTCCCTTCTAAAGTACGATATACATTTCCCTGCTTCAGTGTCATCCATATCGGGTACTAGGAATCCATTCCTGTATAATCCAAAATCCCATAGTTAGTTCAAATCGCACTCATCAAAGATGTGTTTAAGCATTATAGCTGTTTGTGCTTGAATTTCGGCAGCATAATTGCTTAGAAAAACTAGGTCTAATCCTGCACAAAACTCAATCACAAAGCTATATTAGCTAAGCAACTCTTTATTTTTCCTAACCTGCCACTGTGCCAAAGTACTCCTAAGTGGCATACATGTATATCGATCAAGGCTAGCTGTTCAAAAAAAAGATCATCACTCATAGACATGTATATTCACATGTGAATCATATGTACAATCGTACGATTCAACTTATAAGTAACCTCTTTGAATTTTTAGTTGTCCTTGTTTCTCACTTTAAGTTATTCTCATTCCTACTTATTCCTTTGCACCAATGCACTTTGCCTTTATTTCGTGTTGTATCTTTTACTTTGGAAAAATGACCCCCTTCACTGAACGTCTTGCTTTGCTTCTTGATGACTATTTAACTTGGGACAAACCCATTTTGTCACCTTATTCTAATTTGAAGTTTCTTCGCAGGGTAGAGTTAGATGAATATTTCTTAGTGGCCTCGACCCGCTATTGAGATCCTTGATTTCATGTCTTTCGCTTTAACAATGTGGAAATATGACTATTACATAAAGAATTTGCTGTCATCCTAGGCGTTTCTTTTACACCAGGGACTCTCCCCTATGTGCCAAATTGTGCGCCTAATTACCTTCTCGAGGTTGTTTGGGCTTTGGGCATCTGTCCTTCAAATGCTGGGGCCTTTATAGAACCTTCAGGACCTATGTCACTTGAATTATTATTTGACTATTTGTATTATTTTAATGGGAATGAGACTTACGCTGTAGGCGCTACCCTTTTTATGTGCCTGCTCATTATCTTTGCATTACCAGTAGAGGAGGTACTTTTGGAGATTACCGACTATTCGATATTGTAAACGACATTCACGAGGGGCTTACTCCATTACCCTTGATCCTAGCGGAGACCTTACTCGGACTGGATGTTATTCATGCTGATCTTACCACACTATTCACCAACAGTCCCTTACTTCTTCAAGTATCTGTAGTCATTGTTTGAAGGTAGTGCATCCCTTGTGAGTTTTTACACTAGCTTTTCTTTGCAAGACATACATCTTTTTATAGATTTTTACATGGCCCTGTGCCTAATTTTTTCCTGAAACGGACGTCTAACTGTCTCAGCAGCTTTTATACTTACTTCCTCGCCCTTTTTTTGGTTTTTTTTTATAATTTTTTTAGATTTGGCTATAAAAAAAACTCAATACGCTAGTTGAACCTTTCCCTCGTGCCATCGATGCATACTCATTAAGTTCTTTGGAGCGCGTATGCATTGGTACTGGATTGCCTTCATAGAATAAGGTATTATGTGGCTGAGCTCCGTGGAGAAGTGAAGGGTGAGCTTCATATGCCCATGGATCTAGGTGGAGTATGTGACTCATGACGGGAGCTTCGGATGTGTGCCTCTCTGCGGTCTCCATCGGGTGACCTTTGTATTATAGCTCGCTGTACCCGTCAGTTCGGTATTCGATAAGAAGTAGTGCGAGCATGCCTAAACTTTGGAGGAGGGGACTTAACTGATGCCTTTGTCACTGGATATCATTACATTTTGAGGCATTTACCTGTAAAGACCAACATTCCACCAGTGAATACTTGTGACTTCAAGACCAGCATGGAATACCGTTTATGGGTTATGGAGGCACTGGATACTAGAACCTTCTTACTGAGATGTCCTGGGCGGGAAAGACCCTAGTGGGGGTTGCAGTGGTTGAAGGGCCCCTATGTTGGTTGTTGTTGTTGTCCTGTCACCTTTTTCATTTTGGCTTGAAATATATCGCAGTGTTGTCTGCTTGAACTGTGTTTTTGCTTACTTTTTCTCACTTGTATGCTTGTGTAGCACTTGGTGTGATGGTTATGTTTGTTTTATTGGGGTTTTGATGGATGTCGAAGCCACCAAAAATAAAAACCTAACTTATCCCAAATAAATAAATTGCAAATAGGGCAAGAAAGAGTCGAATCCACAGAGACTAGCACTGAAATAATTTTAAACAACCAGATTTTTAAATAATAAAATTAAATGGGGAAGTTTATAGATTGAAAGTGAAATAATAAAATGAAATAAATGAATCAGAAATTAATTAAGAGAAAATTCAATCGATGATAATTCCAGTTAAAGATATTCGCAACATAGGATTCATTCAACTGATCATTGATGAAAAAAATAATTCTTAAAATCAAACAATGGGCCAGTTATAGCCGTCAGCTTCGCGCTCCCAACCTAATCTTTTCGTATTAATGAATTAATCAAGTAAGACTGTAATTAATTCCTAACCAATAGACAACCCTTAACAAGCGCAAGAATTTAATCTATTAACAGCGTTAAGAAATAGAAAGACCCGACCTAGACCAATTGATCGACAAGCGAGACCAATTTAGATCAAATCATGCATTCACTCAACATAACAATCCTTATGAGGAAGCTAAATTGATTGCTACTTGTTATTAAATCTACCCAACAATTACGAATTTGATATCTTCAATTAGTAGTATGTTATTTAATTAAATGAACAATGGCGCCTCATTGAACATGAAACAAATAACAATTGAGAAAAGATTTCTCTAAGCTATAGTAAACAACATGAACACCATATGAGAGAGAACAAAAAGTAAGCTCAACAATCTCATAGTGAAATAAATCCTGGTTTTGAATTAATCTTTAACTGAAAATAATATTCTAGCCACTCATGGCCATGGAAATCTCACAAAATAAAAAGTAGAAGTTGAGAAAACCCCCTGCTATAGAATTTTAGTCCCAAAAACGCAGAAGAACCCCCAAAAACTTAGAACTCATTTCTTAAATAATAACCAACCAAAACAGGAAGAAAATCCAACCAAACTAGGAAATTTAAAAGAAAATTCCTAACGGAGTTCTAAATTCCTCAAATCACTCCCCTTTTACTCCTAAAATAAAGTCTTAAAACTCCTAAATTCCAGCTAGGATTTAAGTGGCGGCTAGGTTAAATTCGCTTGAATTTATCTTGAAAAAAATGCAGTCCACTGTCAATTTCCCTTGGGTAACTCCCTTGGGTAACTTGGGCAAGGGAACTGGGCAAGGCTTGGCTTTCCGCCTTGGGCAACTGAGCGATTCCCTTGGGCAAGGCTTCTTTCAGAATTTCCAACTATCAGCTCTTTGCTTCAATTCAACCTCAAAAAGTCCTTGCTTCTCCGGATCATCAACAATTAGCCCCAAAAATACAACTTCCTCAAAATCCACTCCTATAGTCGGAAAAATAAACAAACCAATGAAAAATACCTAAAATTGACTTAAAAGAGCACAAAATATTGAGCAAAATTAAATCAAATAAGTGCTCATTTAACATCTTAACAGGTTTGCTTTGTTGTGTGCTTTGTGTTGCTCTCGATGGTAGTTGTGTTTTTATAAATAAATAAAACATCTTCGTTTAAGTCAATTCCAGTGCATAACTTAGATTATTGATGCATGCTCATATGACCACATTATTACAATGACGACAATCACGACATGATAATTAATACAACACACAACTTTTATTAAATCTCAAGCAATTACATCTTGAATACATCCAGCTCCTGTCACCAATTAGCCCTCGCGGATTTTCTTAATTGGCTATTTTCTTTCAACCCTTAATTTTTGCCTAAGGTGCCTTTTTTCGGTTTTTACCTTAGCAGGGTACCCCATTTTGGCAAGGCCGTAATTTTTCGATTTTCGACCCTCGGGCTGATTATTTTTTCTCTTTTTTAGCCGTGAAACCTCTTTAGCCTGTCAATGTTAACCGGCACTTTGAACTTAATCCCTTCACTATCTGTAAGAATAAGAGCTCCTTTATAATGCAGCTTCTTTAAGATAAAAGGCCCTCCCAATTTGGTATGAATTTTCCTCTGTAGTCAGGTAAGTCAGGTCTCATTTGTTTAAATACCAAGTCCCATTCTTTTAAATAATGACCTTTGACCTTTTTCCCAAATGATCAAGCTAGCCTTTTTGGTACAGCTGATTATGGTAATAAGCCCTTATTCGATTTTCATCCAACAGGTTTAGCTACGCCATCCTGTGTTCTACCCATTCCGTCTCTGGTAGCTTGGCTTCTAGTACAACCCTTGGTGACGTAGTTCAATCTCCACCGATATTGCTTATAGTGTATCATAAGAGTTTGTTGAAATTTTTCTATTTAGAATGTGCCATCGATTAATATAATCGGCTTACAATGACCCAATCTATCAATGGTGGGTTTAAAACTCCAAAAAAGTCTTTAAAACTGTTTCACCCTTAGGTTTTTAGTATCCTGAAGCACAAACTCATACACAGTTCTCGGATTATACTCTTACAAAGAAAATAAGAATGCTAGCAGCCTCTCAAATGATTCAACATAACTGCCAAAAATAGTATCCAAGGCTCTCATCTTCCCATACCATGCCTTACTATACGATACATCAAAATTAAATCGTTGCTTGATGGCAACAATAATAACATCAATGGGAAGTGTTGGTTTTTTACTTACCATGCCGACTATGCAATTTTGAATTATTTCTGAGCCTAATTGTCTGTGATCCATTGAAAGATTTCTACCCAGGCATGAATGTGGCCCTCTGAACCTGGTGATGATCCACAATTTACTTATGCCTTTCTTTATTGCCCTTAATCTCCAAATGCACCCATTGTCAGACTATGAACACCTTATTACCCAGTAGTTTGTTTTTGACTCAACCACTCTGAAGTCAACATTCCTCAATATTGAGTACTTTTTCACAGCAGACTTGATGTCATCCTTATTGCTAAAAACTAGCCCAGTCGATAACTCAGATACACCATCCCAACTTTGAAAGTCAACACCTTCTGATATATCAACTTGGGTTGCTTTAAAGTCAATATCTATATAATGCTCAAACGAAAACATAAAATTACCTTGGCTGATCTCATCACTTGGGTGCATTGATACTAATGGACTGGCGTATAGTGTATGTTCGGACCCTTCACCATCACCTGTTTCAGAGCTATCACTTCCTGCATTCATATCTATATTTTCGTCTTTCGGACCATCGTTCAGTGATAAGTAATCATTGTTAATTGTAACATTAATGAAATCATTCTCGTCACCTAAATTAATTGCTGCTTTAACCCCATAAACTGCACTAGTACTACCAGATATGCGATCATCAAACAAATCACCATCTCGTCTACAGACAGATTGCCTTGGCTGACTAGGAGCATCTTCTGCTATCTGTGACACAGAACACAATTGATTAACATCTTTAAAATATGAAACTGAACTTCTATGTCTCATATTAGGAAAATGTGATACATCACTCCTTTTTATCTTACTTCTGGTATATGAGATATATAATGTCAATGACTAGTCAGATCAATACTCTAACTGCGCTCAGTATGTGTACCCGAGGCAAAATTTCTATCTGTGGCATGACTTCCTAACCTATTTCCAAAAATAGATTTGCTTAGAAAATTTCCAACTCTTCGACTGAACGATCGTCGAGGTTGACTCATACTGACATCGAGAATTTGGCTTACTTGACTTCGTATATGACCGCGCCCATAATCTACATATGCCTCCCTTTTAATCAAGTCAACATCCCATCAACTAACAGATTGTCTTGGCTGACTGTCAACATTACCTCCCTCAAACTGGGAAAATATTTTAATGTCTTGTCGACTTACTGACTATCTAGGCTGACTGGGACCTATATCATTCACGTGCAATTGCTCAGCTGTCCCAGTATTTTCCATTTGAAAGCCTTCATTTCTAAACTGATAATTGTTAAGATTCATAGTTTGAATGGATCCAACTACACCATCTACTAATATAATGATTAATTTCACCAATGTATAATGTTCATATCTCCTTAAATTGTCATATATTGCATCTACGTCATCATCATCTACTAAATTCACTGCCATCCAACTTAACAATCCTCTATTGTATCTTGGACTCTTATATATAATTCTAGAAATCATGTCATTTATGCCTAAATCCATTTTAACATAGATTTTATGACACAATTCAACAATAGTTGGCTTAATTTTTAGTCTTAATCTCCTTGTGATGACATTCGGTGCAGATATGTCATATTCAAAGCCTGCTGCTCCATAACTTATTCCCCCTCCCCCCCCCCCCCCCGTGTGCAAATAAAATTCAGTATATGATGACATCTTCTAACTACCTATAAGTTAGAAAATTATTATGACTTTTATCCTAAATTATTATGTGTAAAATTACATATTTGATATATAACATTAAAATTTAACAAAATTACAAATTTCCTAATTTAATATATGCTTTGCGATTTTTCTACTATAAATCATATTTAAATATTCAAAAAACACATTCTTGTACACACAACAATAACAAACAAACAAATATATTCACTAACAAATTTTATTATCACAACAAATATATTTTTGATAAATTATAGCAATAATAAATAATCTTTTACTATTTATCAAATCTTATGTTAATATATATGAGAAGAAAAAATTCACTAAAATTAGTAAAATACCTGTTTTCGGTAATTATTCTAGCTGTAATCTTGTTATAGTTGATCTTACAATTTACTTCTGTTTACAAATAATTAAAAGAAATTATATACTAATCACACTATAATAAAACTTATATGTATAAATTAAACAATAAATAATTAAAAAAATTACCTATTCCAACCGTCGATATTAAAATATACGCATGAATCAAATTTTTACTTGCTCACCAATTAAAATATTTCTTCAGCTACTTCAATAGAAAACTCACTAAGTGAACTAATTTTGCAAAATGAAACTGAACTCAACATACAAAGTTTATATAGTCTCGGAGTCCAAATAATTCAATGGACATTTATCATAGACTGTTGAAAAGTTAGGGGCAAGGTTTACTATAGCGTGTTGGAGACAGCTAACAATGCATCTGCGTCATCCACCAGAGGGCGACACGTGGTAGCTTCGGGAGAGGGGCCAGTCTGAGGTGTTGACCATGTAGGAGTTGACTGTGTCTTCAACCAGGCATGGATACATGGACTGCAAGGGGAGGCATGGATCCCCAAGTGAAAGCCGCAGCGGCTTCCTGCGTCTTCAGAAGCGGGTCCCACGTCGTTTCCCGAGGTATTCATGCAACAAAATGCTGTGTTTTTTCAAAACTACCCCAACTCATATGAATATTTTCTGACATACCCCATTTTCCTAAATAATTATATTTTTTAAATTATTAAAAAACCTCATTTAGTGTGACGAAATTGATAAATTAATCAATGTTTAATTTTGAAAAAAAATTTAAATTTTTAACAAAATTATATATTAAGAATTGAAATTTTGTGATATTAGAGAAATTAGGAAAAACAACCTCTTCTTCTGCGTGAGAAATTCATTCCAAATTCAATTATTTGTGCATATAAAGAAAATGTTTTTATATGCATGAAATACAAAATTTTGAGTCAAGAAAAGAAAAACTCAAGAAGAAAAGTCAAGAAATGGACAGAGTTTGAAAATGGGCATTAACGTATGGGATGTGTACATATTAATTTGGACCTCAAATTTGTCATACTTATTATGTTAGCAACTTGTTTCTTTCTCATCATTCATATAGAGCACGAGAGCTACTGCTCAAACGGGAGAAAAAGCTTTGTACCAATGCGGTAAAGTAATAAACCTTTGTTTTGTTACGATGACACTCAATGCTCACTTGTTGGAAATTTTCAAACAAAACATCAATTTTTTTTCTTTCCGAATTTATTTGTAAATTTATGGGATATATATTTCGGAAACAATTCTAAACGTTTAATTAATATTAACATATAATAATAGATACTGTTCAATATTTTTATATGTTTGGTTGACAAATAATTATTGTTATTTGAAATTTAAGTGGTAATTTTTTATAATATTTAAAATTCAGGTGATAATTTAAACACGATAAAAGTTTATGTATTAATTATAAAATTAAATACAATTTCAGAGGGGATTTAAGATATTAAGCCTAACATTTTCAGATTTTAGGTCCAACTTGGATTTCTATAAAAAAAAAACTGGATGGAAAATAAAGGGTGTGATTGAATTGTTACAAGAAGAAAAGGATTTTAATTAAAAAAGATCCAACATATAACATGTATTATTCGGGGACCAGAGTGGGACGTAGCTATCGACTAGTCTCATACATATATGCTTATTTTCCATCATAAATCTGTTGGTAACCATCATGGAAGTTTGAAATTTCATGTTTCTTTTCTTCTTTGGATTAAATGTTCTTGAATCGGGTTAACCGACGAAGTAACCAATATTGGTATATTTTGAAAAGTGGGTTTCAATAATTATGTACTAAGTTAAGTGGAGCAGTGGGTGCTTAGTAGTCCTCGAATAGTTTAAATCAGACAAGAACACTTCCAATTCTAGGTATAAAGTCTTATCAAACTGGAACATAAATATATTTGATTGGTTTATAAAGCCCGGCACTTATTTTTCTTAAAAATTGTCCTAAATTTCAATTTTGCAAATAATAAAAAATAATATCGGTATTTTGTATTGTACTAATTTAATTCGAACAGAATAATATTAATAATAAAAAATAAAAAATATAAATAATCATATAAATGATTTAGAAAGCTATAATAGAAGTGAGCATAGATTAATTAAATGATTCATTAATAATATTTTAAAAAATTATATATTATAATATTTATAAATTATAAAAATATTAAAAAAATATAAATATAAATGTAAAATTAAAAATATTTAAAAATAAAAAATATAAATTTAATTTTTTAATTTAATCATATCGATTTTTTTATTAACTAAAAATTCAATTTGTTAATTCAATTTGTTTTTTCTTGTCCTTAAGCCATTGGCGGATGTACATGTGTACATTCCGTAAGCTAACTTTAAATGCAAGTTGATTTAAAACCCCCAACCGACAAAGACAAAACATAAACTCGTTGTCCACGTATGAAGGTGCCAGAAATAAACACCTTTAGCTAATATTGATTTGTTATTATGTTTAAGGGTCTCCCTCTAGAGGTAATATCCACGTATATCTAACTGATAACTATAAAAAATATATTTTCAAAAATTTAATTAAATTGGCCTAATAATACTTGATATAACTCAAATTTAATGACAAAAAGATAAAATATGAGTTGAAAAATAAAACAAGAAGACGTGATGTCCGATCAGACTGATGAAACAACACATCTTGTTAGTCCACTAACACAAGCCAACGCTTATGCTATTCACCTGTTCCATATCATATCGCTGCTCACCTGCTCCAAATGCCGGTTATCATTCTCCAAGGTACTCAAATATCCCTCCAAAGAACTCCTATAAATAGCCTAAAACATAATGGCTCTGGGTATTGATTATCCGGGACTCTCTCTCTTTCTAAACTCTCTCTTTAAAAGTTACTAACTTAAGCTTCAGAGTGCTAATAATCGGGTTCGATTGGGCACTCCTTTTTGCAGGTTCTGTTATTCGATCGGATCATCAGCTGTCAACTCTTCCTCTTACAGATAAAGACGAATTATGTTTTATCATTTGATGCTTTCATTGAGAGAAAATGTCAGGTTTGAGATCCAATGAACACGCAACTCCGGGAGAGTATAACACCAAAGTCAGGGTAGATTTAGACCCTCAAAGAGAAGAGAGAGATCTTTCGGATCCCTTACTAGGGGTAACCTTCTCCCAGAATTCAACGATGTAGCCATGCGGCAATCGGAAGATACCCCTATTACCATCAGGAACATGCGCGCCATTCTTATTGACTTCACTAAAAGCATAGTCCAAATTTTAAAAAAAGGAAAAATGCCCAGAACCTATGAAAGAATTCATGAAACAAATTTCATGGTCGAAGACTTTGGAAGAAGAAGGAACAAGGGTATTTTCATCAATAAGCCAAGAGCTCATGATAGTAGAAGGATGAGGGCCAGAATCCCAAGTAGATATGACAAGGGAAGGGCACAATATCTTCAAGCAGAGATTCTCCATACATCCCCATTAGATATTCAACCTCGTCCATTGGGGATGATTTGTCTTTTATGTGCACCCTGAATCACAGCTACACGAAGGGGCGGAGGGACGAATTTGCCTCAGTAGCCATGAGCATAGAGGACAAATGGTTTAAGCAGAAGCTCAAGCAATTTGGCTTGACAAGCTCCAAAAAAGGAGTGTTCGAGGACAATACCTGCGGCAACATGGCCTTACAGTCTTGCAGGAAAATCACGAAGTCAAAGCTACCTCCCAAGTGGCGAGATGTGATAATGGATAGGTATACAGGTAAGACTGACTTTGCTACTCATCTTGCAGAATATCTAACAAAAGTACAGCTATACACCTACAATGAAAGGATTACCTGCAGGATATTCCCTACCATGTTGGGAGGAGATGCTCTTACATGGTTCCATGAGCTCTCACAGGGGTCAATCACCTCTTTTCGACAACTGAAAGAGTTGTTCATTACATGGTTCATTGTACAGATACGAGTGCCAAAATCTGTGAGTGATCTGTGTAACCTTTATCAGAAGACCGATGAAAGTCTTTGAGACTACATCGATAAGTTCCAAGCCACAATGTCGGAGGTGAGAAATATAAGAGTAGAAATGGCATCCACCGCTCTAGCCAATGGCACTGTTGATAGACTATTATTTGAGTCAATGGATCTTGCAGAGAAAGTCAAGACAAGGATGCTTGTGAAAGGCAAGACTGTTCAAATTGGTACCAGCATAAAAACAGAGGTTGAGGAGGCCGTCTTGCAGGTATTGATGATCAACCAAGCATCCTTCGCCTGAAAGTCGGAAGACATCATCGGGATTGACCCCAACGTGATTACCCACAAACTCAATGTGGATCCAGCTTGCAAATTGATTAGGCAGAAGTTGCAAAGGCATGCTCCTGATCATAGCAGATTTATCTCCGAGGAGGTAGATAGGTTATTAAAAGCAAGTACAATCCGAAAGGTTGACTATCTTGAATGGCTCGCCAATGTTGTTATGGTAAAAAAGAAATCAGGGAAGCTGCGAATGTGCGTCGACTTCACGGACCTTAGCAAAGTGTGTTCGAAAGACAGTTACCCCCTGCCAGGCATAGACTAATTGGTGGATGCCACTGCTGGTCACGCCATCTATTCCCTCCTTGATGCGTATGCTGGATACCACCAAATCATGATGTGATTGGTGGATCAGGAGAAGACCAACTTCATCACGGATGATGGCACCTTTTGCTACAAGGCCATGCCATTCGGATTGAAAAATACAGGTGCCATATATCAGTGCTTAATAAATAGGATTTTCAAAGATCATATCGGGCAGCATGTGGAGGTTTATGTGGGTGATATGATTGTCAAAAGCAAAAGCCCCGAGGAACATCCTGCTGATTTAGCAAAGATCTTCAACACGTTGAATAAATTTTAGATGAAGCTCAATCTCGAGAAGTGCATTTTCGAGGTGCCTTCAGGTAAATTTTTGGGCTTTATGGTCTCCCAAAGGAGCATTGAAGTCAACCCCGATAAAATGAAGGCAATCTTGGAGATGCAGCTAACAAGTAGTGTGAAGGACGTTCAAAAGTTGAACGGCAGAATAACAGCACTTGGAAGGTTCATCTCCTCCTCAGCCAAATGATGCACCCCCTTCTTCAAGAAATTAAGAAAGAATGAAGCTTTTAATTGGGATGCCAATTGCCAAAAAGCCTTCGATTAACTAAAGAAATTCCTTACCAACCCATCGTTACTCAGCCGACCGCTTCCAGGTGAAAATTTATATTTATACTTATCAATTTCTAGTGAAGTTGTTACAAGTATCCTGGTCAGGGAAGAAGGAATCCAGCAGCTACTTATTTATTATGTGAGCCAAGTGCTCAGGGGCCCAAAATTGAAGAAAGGTCCGGTTGAGCAACTCATCATTACCCTTATGATGTGCATAAAAAAGCTAAGACAATACTTTGAAGCACACACGATAGTTGTTCGATCGGGTCAACCGATCAGAAAAATTCTCCAGACCTCAAACTTGGAGGAAAAATGGCGGGATGGACAATCAAGCTCTAATCATGGGATGTGAGATACGAGCCCAGGAAAACAATCAAGGCTCAAGCTTTGGGGAATTTCATCGTTGAATTTGCTGGCAAAGAAGTAACCAATCACCCACAACTTGCAAAATGGGAAATGATCGTGGATGGAGCTGCGAATGACAATCGAGGAGGCACGACATCGTAATAATGGTCCCTTCGGGCATTGTTATAAGGTACATAATAAAACTTAGCTTTAAAATTTCAAATAACATGGCAGAGTACGAGGCGCTTCTGCAAGGGCTGAGACTGCTCCACGCCATCCGAACCGATTTGGTCATCATCAAAAGCGATTCCCAGCTTGTGAAAAGCCAAGTCTTAGGCACCTTAGAGGCAAGAGAAGCCAACATGATACGTTATTTAGCAAAGGTCAAGGCGGCACTCAAGATGCTAAAAGAATGTGGATCCAAATGGGTCCTACAGAGGGTGCCAAGAGATCAAACTTTAGCAGCCGATCGGCTCGCCAAAATGTCTACTTCTGAATAAGGGATGATGGAAGAAAGTATAACCATCATTGACCAACCAACCTCCTTCTTAGATGAACCAGAAATGATGAAAATCGAGCCAACTCAGGAAACGTGGATGAGCTCCATCAAGCGGTACCTGCAAATAGGACAACTTCCTGAAGATAAGACGGAAGCCCAAAAGGTAATCTCGAAAATTTCTGAGTTATTCTGTTATTAATGGTGAATTGTTTAAAAAAGCTTTCAGTCACCCCTGGCTCAAATGCGTAACGGAAGAGGAAGGAGACTATATCCTAAGGGAAGTCCATGAAGGTATTTGCGGAGCACACGAGGATAGTAGGGCCATGGCAAGAAAGGCACTCCAAATTGGATACTACTGGCCAAACATCTTCAAAGATGCTTAAGAGAAGGTGAGAAGATGCCAGTAATGCCAAATTCATGGGAGAGCCATCAGATAACAGGCAATGGATCAGCAGTCGATCGGAGTTTCCTGGCCATTCGACCAGTGGGGCTTGGACATCCTAGGGCTTTTTTGCCAGAAGAAGGTCGTGTTCTGACAGAGCTTTATCTTTATCTGCAAGCGCCTGGTCTTTGTCAATGTTGGCTTTGAGACAGTCGCTTGTAAGTCATGAGCATTCGCCCCTCAATATGTCCACCTTTTCCTCGTACTTCTTGCACAAGGCACCATCAGCAGCAAGGTGCGCCACATCTCCCTTCAAGTGGTCCACCTTGCTCTACTGAGACTTGAGGTCTTGGGCTAATCGAGCTTTTTTCCTTTTTAGCTCTTCTACCTCCGACCTTAGGAGCACAGCTTCCTTTTTCGTTGCATCGCTGGCGACTTCAGCTTTCTTCCTTTGCCAAACGACATCCTCCCACTTCGCTCGGGCATAAGCCGCCATGCTGTGCATACGAAGTCCTCTTTTGATTAGCTATGAAAAAGAAGTGGAGAAAATAGTCACAAGGAGAAGAAGAAGAAGAAGAAGAAGAAGAAGAAGAAGAAGAAGAAGAAGAAGAAAAAGTGAAGGGAAAAGAAAAGGACACAAGTGTTACCTCCAGGCTCTGCTCCTGAAATAATTCGAACTCCCGGGAGAGCAGATTAAGCTTTGTCATTCCTTGAAGTCATTCTTCTGAGCAAGACCTTGGCAAATGAAGGATGGCATGCCTCTGTTGGTCACAGACCAATCATTACCAAACCACTCTTTCAAGATGTCCTTTAAAGGCAGAGTCCGACCCTCCTGAGCTCTCCCTGAAGATTGTCGGATTGGCTCATTTTGAGCTATCTCCTTGCCTTTTACGATGATGCAGGCATCGACATCGGTTATAGTTTTAGCAGCTTTCCTCCTTGCTGCCTCTTCAATCTTCTTATGCGCTGTTTCATCTGCCAGTGACTTCACCTGCTGAGAAGACGATCGGGTGATGAGAGATAGTTGTGGCCCTTCCTCGTCAGATTCATCCCTTAGCCACAGTCGCCTAAGAGGATGTTATTTCGTCGCGATTTGAGGGGGTAATGACGGGCCTGAGATGGTTAAGGGAGGACGGGTTGTGGGGACTACCACAGTGGTAGAAGAGAAAGGCGTTGTTACAGTGGTAGGAGCACTCACTGCACTCTTATAAGCTTGGACCTCGAAAGCAGGCAGGATCTTCCTCTTCTTAGCTATTTTTTTCTCTTTAGCCAAACAATTGGCCTCCTTTTTCACTTTGGCCCGATCAGCTAGTTGCTTTGCAACTTCCTGCCCTCTTGCCATTTCGCTTGCAGCTGCATTGCAAAACCAAACAAAGATAAGTACTTCATTTAAAATTTGGTACATGTAATAAATGCACATGAAATATATGAATTGCCAAAATAGACATCCTTCTCCACGCTCCAATATTAATGCTCACGTTCTGTGCTAATGTCAGCATCGGAGCTTGAAGACTCGGATAGAGTACTCAGAAGGTAATTGGAGTCGTAGGGCTGACTGTTCCTCACCACGGCATCCATCAATTTCTTGATGTCTATTTCGTATATAGATCGACCGACAACATGATCTTTCAAAATTATGGCCTCTGTCGATCAGACAAGTGATACTCCAAAACCACCAGCCATCCCCACTAAGAAGTATCTTTTCCTGAAACTCTTCATGAAGGACGGGACAACGAAGAGCTTTCGATGCTGCCGGCTGGTAAAGTAATATTCTGACCCATCGCTCCGATCGAAAATATAAAAAAAGTGAGTAAAGAGGTCTAAAGTGGGGGCCACTGCTTCTATCTTGCACAAGATCTTAAAGCAGGCTACCATTCTCCATCCGTTCGGATGTAATTGTTTGAGAAAAATTCCATAAACCCTAAGCATTGCCGATTCGAATGCACCAAAGAGAAGCCTCATCCTCGCATCCAAGCTCTACAAATGGCAGATAAACCATTTATTCCTTTCATGGCCAAAAGGCCCCTCTATAACCGCCATAGAATCAGGGCAAGCCATCACCGACACCTTTACAGGAAGGTGGTACCGAGAAGGAATTCTCGCCACCTCCACTTTCATCAATCGCGAGGGATGAGCAAGCGGCTCGCGATTCTTGTAATCCTCCAGGAAACTTCTGTCTATTGGTTGACTACTGCTTGAAGCCATTTGTGGTGGAGGAGAAGACAAAGAGTATATGCGACGAATGAAAAATAAAATCAAAGGCAGAGATCGTTTACTTACTTGGATAATCTTGCAGACATTCCAAAATTTTTCAAAATTTGAAGTACTTCCCTCAATGAAGTTTTTGGCAAAGGTTTCAAATAGCAAAGTTCACAAAGAAAGTTTGCCAGAGCTTTGTTAAGGATCGCTAAAAAGTGAAAAAAATTTGCTTTAAACTTGCCTACTTATAGGTGAAAAGCTTCCAGAATACTCCAAAGCCTCCCCGTCGGATGGACGCCATGTGTTTTCGATCCATTATTGCGGTTACGAAGAATGAAGCGCCATTTTAGAAACACGCACGGCATTTAATGTAAAACAACTGTCTGAATTGAACGGACGCATTTTTTCAAATGGACGCCTCCCAAAAATTCAAAAATTTTGCCAAAAATCTTAAATCACCCGATCGGACCCGTTGGAGGGGGGACAAGTGATAACTATGAAAAATACATCTTCAAATGCCCAATCAGGTTGGCCCAAAAATGCTTGACATGGTCCAAGCCTAATGATAAAAAGGCAAAGCATGAGTTGAAAAATAAAATAGAAAGGTGTGATGTCCGATCGGACTGATGAGATAGCACGTCCTGTCAGTCCACTGACACAAGCCAATGTCCATGCCATCTACCTGTTTCCTGTTACATCGCCGCTCACCTGCTTCAACTACCAGTTATCACTCCCTAAGATACTCAAGTATCTCTCCAAAGAACTCCTATAAATAGCCTAAAATACAATGGCTTCAGGTATTAATTATCTGATACTCTCTTTTTTTAAAAATTACTAACTTAAGTTTAAAAGTGTTAACCCCCAAATTTGATCGGATACTTTTTTTTTACAGATTTTATTATCCTATTAGGTCATCAATTATTAATTTTTTTTTTTATAAATAAAGACGAATTGTGATTTATCACTAACAATATAGAAGGGTCTGGTAATCCAAGTCTAATCACATCAGTTTAAATACCCACATTTAGTGCCCATTTATCTATAGAAATTGTTTGCAACTTCATCCTTCTTATAGTTATTGGATTCTTGCAGCTTTATGGTAATGGACTTTATTCATTATTATTGTTATTTTTTAATTTCTTCGATTCATTTTGAGATTTTTGCATAAAAATTAAGGAAATAATCAAACAAAATCTCAGTTCTTTAAGAAGTATTTAATTGTAAAGACAAAATTGAAAACAAAATAATCAATACATTCCTAATTCCGTAAAACAATATTATTATTATTATTACAACGGCGATGACGAGGTTTAATACACCTCTACTCTCATGTACTTGTAAATAAAAATTAATTGGATGTCTCAATTTTTTTAAAAATCACTTAACTTTCTAAATTTAAATTGAAAAATCACCTAATCTCTTAAACTTAAATTTTGTTAAAAATCTCTAAATGTTGACATAGCATGTCGTGTGATATAAATGCATATATAATCCATAAATCTCTAATGTAACCTATTAAAGGATATAATTTATAAATCATCATAAGTTGATATAATAATTAGTATTCTATTAAAAGTATATAAAGTTTCAAATTCGATTTCTTTTGATGACATTTAAAATTATAATTAGATATTATAATTTTTTATAATAAAATAAAAATTTAATGTTAAGAGAAATTTTAAATTAGGAGTTAAGTAGTACTTTTTTTTTCTGTTAATTTTTTTTTTTTTTTTGAAGGTAGGGGCCAAGTGTGGTTTCTCAATTTAAATTTAAAAGGTTACATGGTTTGTTCGGAACTGAGATATCTATATGTTAAGCCTGGTTATTATGATTATTATTATTATTAACAATTATTGGCAGAAAGAAGCTGTAGTACAATTTATAACCCTTTGATTCCTTGTTGAGACTCTCATGTAATTAAATTTGTCACAGAATTGGGAAGGAACTTTTTTTTTTCCTAAATTGGAACACTGGATAAAAAAGGTTGATTTTTCTATACCGTGGGAGTTAGAATTTTTAAAGAATTTTATTACCATTTGAAGTAATAGAGATGCCATCTTCAAGCTACCGAGCATGTGCTCGTGACCGAGTTATCTTTAACCGAACTGTTTGTTCCGAGTACCTGTGATTCAATTTTTTATGGATGGGATTCAAATAGATATTCTTCATCATTCATGCTTTTAGAGTGTATTTATTTATTTATATATCCCATGAAACCATCAATTTTCAACTAGCTTATGGGAGAGCTCGAGCAGTAACCATTCACCATTCTGCCTTGCCTTTCTTACCATTTTCCATTTCGTTTTCCAGATAATCAATCAACGTACAAAAAGAGTTATCAATCCCATATTATTGATGCATATCAATTAACAACTACATGCGAAAAAAACAACTATGACAAGACACTTGAACTAAACTAATGCCGCTCCACGCCGTGGCTTTTCATGTTATTTAAGGTTAGGGACGGCCGCACATGCCTTCAAAAGGAAAAATCAAGGGCATTAAGAACTTATCATTATTATTTGTTAGGATTAAAAGCCAAAAAAAAAAAATTTAAATGGATAATTTTGATGTGATTAATAATATAATTAACAAATTTAAAAATTAAAAAAAAAGTTACATATAGAATTTTCACTCAAATTTTATAACCAAATTACACCAAAAATATCTCATCATCTCATACTGTAAGCCTAAAAACCATAAATAATCTTACAGAATATACTAAGTATTCATATGTTGGATTTATACAAAATCACTCTGAATTTGCTCTCTCTATTCATATCATTCGACATTAAAAGAAACATTACTTATAAATCTTCGTAAAGTTTATGTTTCAAGTGCATCAGAATTTTAAAAAATAAAAACTCTGTATATAGAAAAGTATTTATTTGTACTTCAACCAAAAAAAAAAAAAAACTATTCCAATCCTAACTACAAAAATTTCACATGTCATAGAATGCAAACTGAATTTTAAGTTAAATGTCCAACATTATTATTATTTTATATAATCATTCGATATTTAAAATTTATAATGTCAACTAATTTGATCATGCATCACCAATTCAAGAGAAAAGAAAAAAAAAACTTTTATATATAATTTAAAAATGTTTCATAGCAAAAATCGTGTATTCAAAATATTTAACTAAAAGACGCGATTTCATTTCATGACATTAAAAATTTCAGTTAGGAAATTATGATAAGCTATGGCCAAAAGATTAGTTACAAACTAATAACCATTTTAGAGGCTTTAATTAAAACAAGTTTGACAAGTGACTTGGCCTGGCATGACTATGACTAGGAAATGGTGATAGGTTTTACTTGTTTAATTAGACCCAATTAATCATAAACAAAAATTAATGATTATCCTATAGGGTGTCAATTTTCTTACATGATATAAAATCATTAGCTGGATGCATGATTTATGTATAGATCGAATTAAAGGCAATTGCTCATCTGATTTTAGAATATATCATGAAACACCACACCACAAAGATGACAATTTTGGTTGCATGTGTGAAAATTATAGAAGAGGCCTGGAGGGGACAATTTCTTTTGATTTATAATTACATTTCCCTTCCTCCATCTTAAATTTATAGTTAATCACATGAAACTTTTCTGGCTCTCCTTAATTTTTATTTTTCTTTGAACACAACGTTCTTGGTCTCCCTCTTTCTAGTTAAGTCCATCTCCATATCACAGAATTAACTTTATCATGTGAAAATTGGATTTATCCTTTAATAATCATTTGATGTGAAAATATTTCTCACAAAAATTAAAAAATAAAAAATCAATTCATCAAATTTCGGTGAATTCTATAATTATTTCAAATCGACATAATGTGAGTTTAATAGAATATATCTTTTAATTCTGTCAATTTCGTATAAATTAAATATAACTAATGAGCAATCTAGTCCTAGAGATTTATCCGGGTGCATTTGAAAGACTGCATCTTTAATTTCTTGTTCTGTAAAAGGGTGCAACAGAGCTTTATTGTCTGACTCAGAAACCCGCTTGCTCACCATATCAGCTACCCAAGAGCAATCAAATGCCGTGCCTTGAAAAAGATTCATAAAATACCCAGAAATTAAGTTGCTGATGCCTGCAGTATTTGACACTCAAACTCCCTGCTCATTTTTCAATGATTCGGGTGTGTTTGGCATTGCTTTTCAAGGAAAAAAAAGTTGATCATTTGATAAAAAGTTGATTATGAAATAAAAAGTTGTGTTTGGTAAATGCTAATTTTTGACAAATTAATTTTGTAAAAAGTGAAAAAACCTTCTATTAGAAAAAGCTAGAAATTAAAGCTTTTCAGGAAAGCTCAATTTTAACTTTTCAGGGAACCTGATTTAAAATTATTTTTAGACAAAAATACCCTTTATTTTATTTTATAATTACAAGTATACCTAATATAAAAGACTCATTTTCTCTTGCCCTAGCTCCCAAAATAATCTAACGTAAACAAAATTTCATTCATTTTCTTCTTTCTTCTCTTTCTTTTATCACTCAAAATCGTTGAAATTTAAAAGGATCAATCTGCTCTTTGTATTTGCCAGGTAGCATTCAAGGTATGCTCTTGTTCTTATTCTTTTTTTTTTGTCAATGAAAGTAATTATTAAAATTTATTTTTATTTGTATTTGTGATTTTTGTGTGGTATTTTTTGTTTATTTGGTTGATCTTGCAGTCATAAGTTCTAATTGTAGTGTTGAATTACCATCGAGTATATTTATGGGTTTGTTAATTTGGGAATTCGGGCAATATTGATTTCGACCTGGTTGCTTCAGTGATTTCGATGGGTTTGTTAAGATAATTCTAGTTCAAATTGAAATTTTTTTGCCTTGTGTAAACAGCAATAAGATTATTAAGCCCTAATTTAGATAGTATCCTATTTGTATTCTACTGAAAATAATTATGCATGTTGTTCAAGAAATTGGTTTGCTATTGCTTATTCTTCAATTTTTTTTATTTCATTTATTTGAAGTGATTTTTACTAGCGTGGGTTCCTTCTGGGGCTGTTGGTTTTGTAGTTTTTCAGATGAGAAATATATCTTTCTAGCTAGAGGTGTTTTGTTGGGAAAAGTTATTATCTTGATTACCTCTATCTAGTAATAACTAATTATTAGTTATCGATTTTTTTGGGAAAATTTATTAATTATCTTGATTACATGCTTAGCTAATATTAGAATATTAACAGAGGATTAAAATAGTAGTGGGTTGATTTTTTATGGGTTATCATCACGTCATGTTCACATCTCTTGGAGCTATTGTTGTGCCAAAAAGGTTAAAACAAAAAATTATCTTACACTTGATGCCTATCCTGTTAAGCATTATAAATTAATTTAACATATCAAGAATTATTACCTTCCCTCTTATATGAATTAGTAATAAATTATATTTATTTATATTTATATTAATGCAAGGCAAACCAAATTGGAGGCAATGAGTGCATAAAAGATTATAGATTTAGAGAGGAAGATTGGCCTAAGATGAAGAGATGATAGTTGTTTAGTAGCTTAGGATGACTTGCCTCTGTTTTGTAGGAAAGGTTTCATACAAAAATGAAGCTTTAATTAATGGGTTCCGAGACAGTCTCCTAGGCTATCGGAACAGGCCTCTATGTTTCATCTTAGGCTGCCTATGTCTTCTTTTGGTGAAGTATAAATCGTGAGGAAGAGAGGCCTTACATGAAGATAAGATTCTAGTTTGGTAGCCAAGGATGACTTGCCTGCAACTTATATTTTCTACATTTATTATTCTTTATGCATATTTCATTGTTCTAATTCTGCAGTCTTTATGAAGTTTGACATTAATTAAATTGGTAGAAAGTATATTTTCTACATTTATTATTATTAGATTTAATATTGGTAGAATGTATTTAATATTCATGTACTAAATTTTAATTAAAATATAATTATCATAGATGTCACAAATTCACTATGTTCAAGAAGATAAGAAAAAGACAACAAAAGCTGTATGGAATGATAATATGATCTTATTATATTGTGACATATGTATCCAAGCTATTCATAAAGGTCTGCGAAGTGGAACTCATTTTACAAAAGAAGGATGAAAATATGTTAGAACAAATTTTTATAAAGAAAGTGGTTATGATTATGATAAAATTCAATTGAAGAATAAATGGGATGTTATGAAAAGAGATTGGAAGATTTGGAAAGATTTGAAAGGAAAGGAAACGGGATTAGGATGGGACGAAAAGAAGCAAATTATTAATGCTACTTCCGAATGGTGGGATGAAAAAATTAAGGTTAGTTTTAAATTAATAATAATTCATGAAGTTAAATTCATTATTCATGTATGTTAAATTTTGAAATATGATATGTTATAGGTTTTGCCTGGAGCTGCAAAGTTTCGAAGTGTAGGTCTTAAACTTGAATTTGAAGAAAGGTTAGACATAATGTTTGGAGATACTGTTGCTACTGGAGAATTTGCTTGGACGCCTTCATCAATGACAGAGACACAAAATATTAATGTTGATATTGATGTATCTAAAAAAAGATCTATATCATTAGAAGATATTGATGAGTCAATAGAGGAAGATTTTGATCAAAGTTTAGATGAATTCATGGCTAGTGGTAATGGCTCACCAAATATTACAAACCTTGATGACATAACAATTGATGGAGGAAGGATAAAGAACAAGCAAAAAGAAGATATTGGATGTAGTTCGCAAGCAAAAATAGATAAGAGGAAAAGAAAAGGTAGAAGAAGTTTAGGAGGTGCAGCTAAATTAAGAGAAGATATATCGAGATTAGTGGCTAGTGTTGAAAGTAAGAGTAATTTGACTTCTAAAAGAGCAGACTTGCCAGGAGCTAGTATGACAGAAGTTATGGATGATATAAAGTCTTTGCCTGATATTGTTATTGATAGTGAACTTTATTATTTTGCTTCTTATATTTTTTAGCAGAAGTCAAAAATAGAAGGTTATGCCTTGATGCGTTCAATTGAAGAAAAAATGGGATGGCTTAAGTTTCAGTATGAAATATTCAAAAGTAAAGGGTCATGACTAATGTAGCTTTTATATAAAATATGTTTCAATTGTTATTGAATCGTGTACTTTTTATATGAAATATGTTTTAATTGTTATTGAATCATGTACTTTTTATATTTATCTTTAATAACTATTTCTTTACTATAAATGATTTCAATTCTATATTCGTTTGATATATATATATATATATATATATATATATATATATATATATAATTTATTTGGATTGTCATGCATAATGATATTTTTTATATTTTTTTTGTAGATATGGATGATGACTATTATAATGATGATTTTGATAGTGATGAAGAAGAATTCTTATCAATTGTCACATGTGCAACCACAATAATAGGGGAGTATTATGCATCATTTATATATAAAGAACCTTGTATGGTATCTTATCAAACGGGAATGAAATGGTTATTAGAAATAATGCAAGGTCATGAAAAACGTAGTATTAATATGTTTAAAATGAGAAAAGATGTAGTATTCCAATTAATTTCTGATTTACAATTCAATTATGGATTGAAATATAGTAAAAATATGTCAATAATTGAGAAAGTATGCATTTGCCTTTACATACTTGCTCAAGGAGCATCTAATAGGCATGCTCAAAAGCGTTTTCAGCATTCAGGTGAAACTATTAGTAGAGTTTTTGGAGAAGTCTTGGATGTTTTTTGTCTTTTAGCAAAAGACTTAATAAAGCCTAAAGATGCTAAATTTCAAGAAATTCCACCAGAAATTCTACATGATAGTAGATACATGCCTTATTTTAAGGTAATATTTCTAAATATTATGTTTTTATGTCATAAAAATTTAAAAAAGTTATGTATTTATTTATATATATGTATGTATATATCTCTATATTTTAGGATTGCATAGGACCTATTGATGGTACACATGTATCGACGCGTATATGTTCAGAAAATCAAATACCATTCATAGGAAGGAAAGGAATACCAACACAAAATATTATGGCTGATTGTAATTTTGATATGCAGTTTACATTTGTATTAGCCGGATGGGAAGGAACGGCACATGATACACGCATATTTTTTCATGCAATCAACAAAAAAGAATTAAATTTTTCAAAACCACCTCGTGGTAATATTCAATTTAATTTATTTTATGTCAATTCATAAAATGTTTTCATTGTTCTATATAACTAATACTTTTGTTTTTGTTTTTCAAATATAGGCAAATATTATTTGGTGGATGCAGGATATCCACAAATGAGAGGATATCTACGACCTTACAAAGGGGTAAGATATCATCTTCCTGATTTTCAGCGTGGTGAACCTGCAAAGGGATATCAAGAAATTTTTAACAGTGCTCATTCATCGCTTAGAAGTTGTATTGAATGAACATTCGGAGTTTGGAAACAAAGGTGGAAAATTTTACGTGATATGCCTTCATTTCTATTTAAAACTCAAACAAACATTGTGGTTGCAACAATGGCATTGCATAACTATATCCGAAGCCATTCTTCAAGTGATCCAACTTTTACGAGACTTAATGAAGACCCAAATTTTGTGCCGCTTAATCATTTTGAAGATGCCGAGCATGATTCACATTCAGAAAATTATATGAGTGGTGGAAGTACAGAAATGGATTATATACGTGATCAAAAATTGCTTTTAGTTTAGTAGAAAAAAAATGGAGTTTAATGATTTAGAATTATAAGAAATAATATGTGTGACAAATTATGAAAACAACATATATATTTTTTATGTTATATTTATTTTTATTTAACTATATATTTTTTAATAGTTTAGTGGAGTAAAAAATGCAAATAAGTGGAAATAATTATTATTTTCTAGTGGATATTGAATATAATATATTAAAATTATATATGTCCTTTTTTGTCTATTTTTTCTGAAAAGTTATTTCTAATCACATTATTAACCAAACAGTTGGTAAACTGCTTTTCAATTTATAAGTCATTTTGATTTTTATTTACCAAACAGTTATCTACTTTTTGGGATATAGCTTTTTTGAATATAGCTTTTTTGAATATAGCTTTTACCAATTGAAAAAGTTATTTTCATAAGTTTTGCCAAACTGGCCTGAAATGAAGTTCAACTTCCTCCTTACACTAGCTTGAGCATGAAAGAATTTGGAATTTTGGTCTCCAAATTTCATCCAGAATGTCTTTGCCTTTTGTAGCCATTTTATCTCCTCTTGCTCTAAGAGCAGATTATACTTTGTTTTTAAATTTTTTATGGCACCATCATTGGTTGAAAAGGTATTTTCGTTGTGAGTCGCGATCTGCTTCTCCAGTTCAGTTTTTCTTCTCTTCACCGAACCATCCCTCAGCCTACCCCATTCCTTCCAAACACGACAGCACTTATTCCTTCTTTGAATCACATCTAATCCGCTACTATGAATCCATCCCTCCTTAACTTTATCAATCAATTTAGAGTCAAGAAGCCATTTATTTTCAAATCGAAAACGGTGCCCATGATTAAATTGCTTGTTAAAGTTGATAATTAAAGGGGAATGCTCGGACATTGGAGCAACAGAATTTTCTAAAACACAGTTTGGGAATAGTGGCGAAGCTAGGATTAATAATTAAGGGGGGCAAAAATATAACATAAATGATATAAATAAATTGTTAAATAAAGTAAGAGGCGCAATTACATAAATTTTTTTAAAAAGAAAGGGAACAATTGTCATTAGTGTGTTAAGAAAATTATGTAGATGTATATATATACACACATATATGTATATATAATTAAAAAAATCAAAAATTAAGGGGGGCAATTGCCCATTATTAACCACAGTTCCTCCTATGATCTAGAAAATGTTGTTCTATTCTAGTGCACCAAAACTGTCAGTTCTAGTTTTCACAAAAACAACAAAATAACAACTAGATTTGCTTTTTACAAGTCAGTTTCATTTCTAACGGCTATTTTTTGTTCTCTAACGACTATAATGGATTTTTGGCTATAAATACAAGATTTTTTGAGTTTTAAAAGTTTAGAAAAGTTGGAAAATCATATTATCTTTTAAGATATAAAGCTTACATATTTTTCAAGCATGTTTCCACATCTTGTACTTCACTCATTATCATCATCCTCAACTAGATTATAGCATTTTATTGTAATTCTTTTGTGAGCAATCTTTGTAAAAGATTGTGAGAAAGATTGGCTAGAACTTTAGGAATTCTAGTAAGTTTTTGCATCTTTTACTTAAAAAAAAGATTATGGGTAAAATATACTAGAATTGTATATTGGTTTTAACTCTTACCCATTAAAAGAATTATTAGTGGAGAGCAAATCTCAAGACGGTGTCTTGGAGAGTGGATGTAGGCAGCGAGGCCAAACCATGATAAATCTTGGTGTTTATCTGTTTTTACATCCCTCCTCTTCTCTATTCTATTTTTAAATCAGTTTTAACAGTTCTTGTTTATCAATTTAAATTCTAATTCAAAAGATTTATGTTGAAAACTATTTTTATTATTTAACTTAAGCTCTGTAAGATAACTTTATTTTGAAAATTCATTTTATGTTACTCAATACATTCTGCATATATACATTTGCATATCAATCTGCTCTGTTTCACCAGAAATCACTTCACTTCTACTCATACAAAACTTGTTTGAAAAATTTAGTGACACCCAATAGGGGTAAATATGAACCAGTTAGCCGATTCATTAACCATTTTATTAATTAATACATTAATTTCAATTAACCGATATATCGATTTCAATTTTTAATCTGATTTTTCGAATCGATTTATCGGTTAACCACTAAAAAATTTTAACATATAAATTTAATAAATTATATAATTTGTAATATTATTTTTTTAATAGTTAAAAATGCTTTAGAAATAAAAAATACAAATTAAATATAATATCAATTAAAAAAATAAAAATAAAAATAAAATTTTCATAATTAATTAAAAGAATTAAATATATTTAATATGAAATTAACATAGTGCTAATTATACACGTTTAATGAATAAATAATAGTAATAAAAAAGATAATTTCAATATACAGATCGGTTAACCATTAGTCAACGGTTGACTGTCGGTTTTTAAAAGTAAAAATCGTAAATTTAAATTTTCGATTTGATTAACATAAAAATCATTTTAATTTCGGATCGATTTTCAGTTAATTTAAATTTCAGTTTTTTTTCTCAGCGAGACTAACAAGAAGATGGTAAGATAGCAGAGTTTATATATGGTAAGGATCTCTAAATTAATTAAGAGAGTTCTGTTTTTTTTTGTATTTTCTATATGGCTTAATTCATGTCTTCTACCATCTTTTTGAGCAATTATAAATTACAAATTCGGACATTCAAATAGTAAATTTAAATCATTATTCCAAAATTTTAGAACTTTTTTCTTTTTTCTTTTTTATTATTATCAGTCAAAATCTTGAACTATTTACATGTCTTGTTCTTATTATAATGCAATTATTTTCTTAAAAGATGCTCCAAATCTTCTTTTAGTAATGTTTTTTAAGGAAATCCAAAGACGTGTCATGTTTTATTGGAGCTCAATGAGTCGGATTCAACGAACAATGTCTCAATTACATGCCTCTCAGTTTCCAAAATCAATTAATCTCAATCAAAATATTCAAAAGTCGGTCTATTAAAGTCCCATCAAGATGGCCCAATATTGAAGACCAAAAGCCCACTACCAAGAGTTACAATTAGACTACAATTGAACAATTTTTCAAGGCTTTGATTCTATAAATAAGGTAACTTCCTTCATAAGTCACAGATTGGCCTCTCTTTTTGATTTTCTCTCCATATTTCGATAGCTAACTTGAGTGTCGGAGCACTAATACCCGACAGGACCGAGCTAGTATCTTTTTTGTAGGTCATCAAAGCCTCTTCTTCAATCAAACATTATATCCTTGATTCAGGTGTCGATCTTTCTTTACTCTATAAAATTTTGTAATTTATCATTTGATGCTTTCGTTGAAAGACGATGGCAAAGCTGAGTTACTCAGCCTGAAATTAAAGAAGAGGGATGTTCGCTCCATGGCTACTTCTCGCAAAAGTTTTTAACTTCAAACTCCAAATCTGCTCTTCTTTTTTGTAAATTAATGGTGGAAATCATGCTCCTGTTCAGTCCATCGCTAGGATATAGCAGCAGACAAGACCTGAAGCCTGAAAATGGAATGAAGGCCACCATCTTAGCCTAAGCAAAAAGCAAAGAGAGATCTAAAATCTTGAGCTTGAGTTCGCAGAGAAAGCATAAATCTAAAACCTTGAGTTTGAAATTACAAAAAAGGTCTAGATCTAAAATTTTTGAGTCTGATTCAAAAAAAAAAAGAACGAAGACAAAGATTAGAGAGTAGAGAGAGTTTATGCGACAAAGACTCAACCATGGCAACTATTAAAAGAAGAAAAACAAAAATAATTTTCTTTAGGCAAAGTATGAAAAATCAGAGCCAATTTTTAACTTTCATGATCAAGGGTCCGCGCTTCTTTTCAAGTAAGGGAAGAAGTTAGGAAAAAAGGGAAGGAGGCTAAAGCAGTCAATAGTCAAGATGTTGTACTCTCTTTCTTTTCCCCAGAGACTTACAGGCCAAAGACTGATCGGTATTAACATCTCAACCGATCGGCATGTACAAAGATCCACCATCGTCGATCGCCATCCCGCACATCATCATTAACAGAGCAAAAAATAAAATATTACAGATGTTGCAATCAAAGAAAAATAGAGCAAGGCGGCAATTTCGAAAAATCGAGAGCCAAGAGTAGAGTGGCTCAATTCGATGAAGAACGAAGAGCGGATAGGACTTCTTCGGCGAAGACTCAACCATGGCGAGAGAAAAGATCTAAAGCAAGATCTCGACTGGTTACATAGTAAAAAAAGTGAGGCACACGAAGAACACCCACCTAACTTAGAAGCAAGGCAAAATCAATACACAATGTATGCAACACATGTAATGCAGCTGACGAAGATAAGTGCTTCTACTCACTTTTGATTAATGCTTTTTGATTTAATTTAAAGCCTGTATAGAAATTAAAGATAGCAAAGAAATTATCTTGCTTCACTTTCTCAAGTGATATATTTGAAAGCCTTCCCTCACTTAACGTTTCTTTCTTTGTCTATCTATGCATTCTGATTGCATAAGGAGAAACAAATTGAGTAGAGTGGCCAATACTGCTAGGCAAAGCATCAAGCAAAAACCAACAATTCCGAATTGTATGGGAAGATGTAAGTTGTTCTCATTGAGATAGACAACAACCCCCCTATAGCAGTAGCTAAAGAGCGGGAGATAAGGCTCTTGCACACAGAACAAGTGGTAGAGATGTTGCTGCAATCATTAGTGAAAGTGAAAGGTTGCTCATTTAAATGATACGTATATGCTATATATTCTATAGAATAGAATCTCCTCCATATGGTTTAGTGAAATTAACTGGCACATCATCCATGGAAGGACGATATATTCTATAGCATGGAATGGCGCATGAGATGAATAGTCATCAAGATCGCCACTCGTATTCCTTATCAACTAGGAGGCTTTACAGTTTTGGCTTCTGTTTATACAATTTTTGTTGTTGTTTATAAAGAAAAGAGAAAAGAGCTTAAACCTCCTAAGGAAATGACAAGAAAAAATCCTAATCTCTTGGAATTGATCTGATGAGAAAAGTTTTCTCTTCAAAGACTGCAAACTTCCAAAATTTTGTTGCATTGAAATTGTTAGAGAAATTTCTCATGTTTGGTCTCTATATACTTGATAGGTTGCCTAAAGAGCTTGGGAAAGTGGAATCACTAAAGTTTCTCCCAAGTCAATCACGGCATTTAACTCTTCTTGCCTTAGTTATCTAAAGAGAAAACTTTGGTCAAATAAATCCATCTCTTTCCCACTTTACTTGGAAAGGAAACAAGTGGAGGGTTGCACAACACATCTTTTAAGTCTTGAATGACATGCTTTGGGAGTTTTTGGCATAGTATAAGGTACGTGTACTACCTTATGGATTTATTATTTCTTCTCGTCAAACTTTTTAACGTTTATTTCTTTAGCATAATTGGTTCTATTAGAAGGCATTGAGTACAATTTGGCCAATATAAAATGCAACATGACAAATCTAGAGCCATCTAACCCACCAAAAGAAACGTATGGCTCATTTATTTTTGCAAGATTTAATTAACCTGTATATTTTCTCATATATATGAATACGACAATATAAGAATTATTAATTGACAAGTCAATCCCGATCGATATATTTTTTGATTGATGAAAATGACGATCAATGTGTTTTAAAATTTTGATCGATGTATTTAATTTCGATCGATGAACATCCCGGTCAACGTATTTATCTCAATCGAAAGACTGATGATTTTAATTTTGATCGATGTATATTCCGATCGATGTATTTATTCCAGTCTTTTGACTGACGAGTAATCCCGATCAAAATAATCTAAACAATAAGCCTTTAATTAATTCCAAACAAGGCAATTTTAATTCCAATCTTTGGGTTGATGACTCACCAACTTTTTGTGGCACTCCATCATATGTCCATTATAGAAATGCCATGGCCAAACCATTGATTTCTAGATCGAATCGGATGATCGACCATCGCCAAAGTTGGATCGAATCAAAAAAGGCATGAAAATGCCTTAAAAATTTTTCATCCACTGCCAATGGCGGATCGGATGATTAACCACCGCCAAAGGCAGATCGGATTGAAAAAGACATGAAAACGCCTTAAAATTTGTCATCCACTACCAACGACAGATCGGATGATGACCACCACCAATGGCAAATCGGATCGAAAAAGGCATGAAAATGCCTTAAGAAATTGTCGTCCACCGCCAACGGCAGATCGGATGAACAACCATAGCCAATGGCAAATCAGATCAAAAAAGGCATGAAAATGCCTTAAAAATTTCTCATCCATCGCCAACAACAGATTGAATGATCAACCACCGCTAATGGCGATTCGAAAAAGTCATGAAAATGCTTTAAAAGTTTCTCATCCATCGCCAACGATGGATCGGATGATCGACCACTGCCAATCGCGGATAGGATCGAAAAAGGCATAAAAATGCCTTAAGAAATTGTCGTCCACCGCCAACGGCAGATCAGATGATTGACCACCGCTAATGGAAGATCAAATAAAAAAAGGTATAAAGAAGCCTTAAGAAATTGTTGTCCACTGCCAATGGTATATCGAACGATCGACCACTGCCAATAGTGGATCGGAACGAAAAAAGCATGAAAATGCCTTAAAAATTTCTCATCCACCGCCAACGGCAAATCAGATGATCGACCACTGCCAATGGCAGATCGGATCGAAAAAAAGCATGAAAATGCCTTAAGAAATCCTCCTCTACTGCCAACGGCAGATCGGATGATTGACCACTGCCAATGGCAAATTGGATCGAAAAGGGCATGAAAATGCCTTAAGAAATTCTCATCCACCGCTAACGGCAGATCAGATGATCAAATGATCGAAAAATAATAATACCCTAAAAAATAGAATTATAAGGCTCAAAACATTAAAAAGCCTAAAGGAGAAAGGCTTAGGGAAGCCTCCTAAAAGCCAACTAGCTAGACACAAGAAATAATGCTATATCGATCAAATGGGACTTCTCCCAAAAAAGTGAATGGCCAAACACCACAAGCCTAAGCTAGGAGACCAAAGGGATACCACTACAAGAAAATCCGCAAATAGCAACGGAAAAATAAATTTCGTTGCTAATTTAGCAATGGAATTTGATTTCCGTTGCTAATTAGCAACGAAAATTAAATTTCGTTGCTAAATTAGGTTAATTTTTTTGTTTAGCAACGGAATAAAAAATGGTGGTATTCCGTTGCTAAAAAGAGAGAAAAATTTTAGCGCCACAATATGGCCACGAAAATAGCAACGTAAATCTATTTTCGTTGCTAAAAATGGCGGCTAAATTTTGGAACGAAATTTAGCAACGGAAGACAAAATCCGTTGCTAAAATAGCAACGACAAATAGTTTTCGTTGCTAATTTAGCAACGGAAAGCGATATCCTTTGGTAATTTGGTCCCAAAGAAGTGAAAAATTTTGGGTCCAAAAATAGTAATGGAAACGGAATAATTTTCCGTTGCTATTTTACTTAGTCCTAGAAATAATTTTCCAAAAATAGCAACTAAAATTAATTCCGTTGCAAATTTGCAACGGAATTAATTTTTGTTGCTATTTTTGAAAAACCCTAAGTATAAATGCTACTTCTTTCTTCTTTTTTTTGCGCCTCTCGCCTCCTAGCTCTCTCTTATTTGTTCCCTTTTTCTTTTCTATCAGTTCCAGAGACTCCATTTTTCTTTCCCTTTCACGCAGGTTGCTCTCTTCCTTTTGATAGATCGATCCCAAATTTCAAGTAAGCTCGCTCTCCTTAATATTTTGTTTTTGCTTACCTTTGCTTTTTTTTTATTGCTAAATCGATGCATTTTTTTGGGTTATATATTATGTTTCTGGAATGGACCTGATTAGTAGGTGTTTCCTGTGATTTTTTGCCCGTAATGTAGATTATTGTCCTTGAAAAAAAAATCAATTTGCAGTAACTTGAAGACACCTGCGAAATAAACACAATCAATAGCAAAAGGTCACGAGTTTTTCTTTTCTTTTTCAAAAGATAAAGAGCAGAAGCTCACGAAATACCAAAAATCATTTGTGAAAGGAAAAAAGAACAGAACACTACAAAATCGACAAAAATAAACTTGACTCTTCTTATTATACCTTAAAAATAAATAAACAATAAAATTGATCCAATAAAAGGAAAAGAAATATCGCAGCAATCCAAAAGAAATGATAAAAGAGAGATGGGTTTCGTGTGATTTGATGAAAAGGCTTGAAATTTAAGAAGAATTCGATAATTTTCTGGAGAAAGATATAATTTTGAAACTTGGTGTACGTGGACTGGGTTTTGAAAATTGGAGCTGGGTTTTCTTGAGAAGCTAGCTATTATAACCTTTTGAAAGCTGCGAAGTGGCGAAAAGACAGGACAAAATACTGAATACACGACAAAAAGTTTGGATATATCTTAGAAACAGACATGGGTTTTCATGAAAGAGGAGACGAAATTACACATAGCAACCATTAAATTGCGTAGAAGCCATAATTTAATTCTAGAAACGAAGAAGCAGAGGAAAGAGGATGAAAACTTTCTTCAGGTGGGATCTGGATTAGTGCAAAAAGGAAATTGAAGAGAGAAAAAATTAGAAAAAGGTATAAAAGTGATAAATAGAAGACAGGAGCAAAGATATTTAGGTGTTGAAAATATTGAAGAAGAGAAGACGATGTCTGTGTGGGTAATGGTATATGTTTACGTGTGAGAGTGACCACTGAAGTGAAGACTTCAAATAATCAAATATAGAGAGAGATAATTAAGAATTAAAAATTAAAAATTAAAGAAAAGAATAGTTTTGCCTTTCTCTCTCATGGCTTCCTCGGTGGACAGTGACTAAGCCTGTAATTTAACCGAAAAGCCACTTACTTTAGGATTAAAATATAGTTAATAACAATAATTCTCATGCTTAAATGGTCCTTTTGGAAGCATAATCAAGCTTTGCGTTTTTTTTTTAAGTTGTGGAACTTCGAATACTTTATACTTGGCATGCAGCAAGTGTCAATTGCAATGATGGAACAGCTCTCATTACTATTATTATTATTGTCAATTGCAATAATTAGTCAAATTCACATGTTAACTTTTCAATTCCTAATCCTAAAATTTAAATTCATCCAACCCCTGAAACACTAATTTCGAATCCAACAAAAGAAAACACGTGATCAAGAAAACTATTCAGCTTTCTTTTTAGCCCTTTATACTATGTAAATATAGTATTTTTAATTTTCCATTTTGTCTTGTTTTGATTGGCAAATTCTCTTTTGATACCTGATATTTTTCTTTACTAAATTTTATCCTTTTAAATTTGTATGTCTTGGTTGGCCGTGCCGTAACTCAATTTGTTTTGTTGATGACAAGAAAGCTTTTTCCCATGCGATACATAAGCATGGATTGGTCAAGTAAACGGAGAACATTTCCTCTTCCATTGTGTTGATTTTGGTCATTGGGTGTGTGAGGTCAGCTTTTGGATTGGTTTTGATTTTCGTTTTTGTTCCTCTTTTTAAGTTTCGAAACTAGTGGTTTAGTTGTCTGCATCTGTCAATTTCACTCTCATTTTCGACTTCAAAATGATTTTAAGAACGTCAATTGTTCCCTTGAACTTTATAAAAAGATGAACAGCAAGTAAAAAGAGGGCTATTTTGTTTAATAAAGTCTTGTATGTAATTTCACCAGGGGAATCTTATCTACCAATTACTAAAATAGAGGGTGAATGCATTATTAGTTCTACAATAGATATTTGTTGCAGTGTTTGCAAATTGCAATTTCATATCTACCATAAAACTGCCAAGACTAACATTTATCCTGGTGGTTATAAATGTTGCAGGCAATTCAAATTGAAAATGCAATTAGAGAAAAAGAGCGACGATGCACTATGGAGACTATTGGTGAGGAAGGTAATCTCGTTCTCTGGAGGATACGCCAACATGGGCTGTTTCTATTGTCTGCCTTGTCATGATTGCCATCTCAATTTTAATTGAGCATGCTTTTCATTTGGTAGAAAAGGTATGATCTTTCTCGTTTTTAATATAAAAAATACATATTATATTCTAATAAATGGCTAAGTATGTATTTTTGCATCTTAATGTATACAGTGGTTCCATAAGATGCACAAGCCAGCTGTAGTTGAAGCACTTGAAAAGATTAAATCAGGTAATTAACCCACTCGATAAAAGATTCAATAAAATTATTAATTTTTGTGGGTTTTTTTTGCTGACTTGAGTTCACTTGAATTTTGCAGAGTTGATGCTTATGGGATTTATATCCTTACTTTTAACAGCACTTGGAGGTCCTATTTCTGAAATTTGCATGCTAGAAAGTGTTGGATCCACGTGGCATCCTTGCAAAAACGACGAAGAAAAGAAAACTGCAGAAGATAAATGTACAAAGAGGGTAATGTTTCGTTTGTATCAGCCTATGGGATTGATCAGCTTCACTAAGACATGGGTTTATCATGGTAAGTTAATTAAAACATATATACACTTGTTCTCTGATCTAGATTCTGGAATTTTTATTGATAAATTAGAGTTGAAAAGATGAAGATTTTAAGGAATGAGCATCGTCAAGGCTATACTCCTACGCTTGATGAAATTTTGGATCCTGATAATCAAGTACACAGTTGGTTTTTCTTACTCATAATATTTGCATTATATATATATATATATATCTTCATGATTTTGCAGGAAACAAATCAGATAGTTTTATCACTTAAATAAATAAATATGTTCCCTTCTACTTTACACGTAAACAATTAATATCAATTTTTTTATAAGTGCAGGCTGTCACTTAATAAATAATTCAGCCATTTCGATTGCCTTCATGGTTTTAAGCCTACTCTAATAGCTTTATGTGGGTTGCAATAGTTGTAAGATTTAGTTAGGGTGTTAGTATCCAATCAAATGTAATTAAATTTTTTAATTCTTTTTAATTTTTATTTTGAGGTTTTTTATCCCTTCAAACAATAATCTACTTTTTCTAAAAGAAAAAAAATACCGTTGCTTCTCTTTTGCTTTGAAAAACCTGTAATCAGAATATGAACCTATGCTTTGACAGCCTGTTATTGCAATATAACATCTGAATTGATTGAAGAGGCATGTTGTCTCCTCTTAATTAGGTTTTTCTTTGTAACATAACCCTGCACAAGATGCAGCTACCTTCTGGGAGGGCTATTACCAGAAGTCAAGAACAAGCTATATTTTTCTTCATGCTTTTGGTAATGAAATCTATCAAAGCTCATTGTTATAATGTAGTTGACGGTTGAACATTTTGACATATTTTCTTTTGATGGTTCTCTTGATACTTACGTTTCACCATTTTTGTCCTTTTATCAATGTTTTAAGGGTTTGAAGGTTCTCAATTATTCGGTGGAGAATTGCTATTCCTTTCTCTATTGGATGCAGTCATATGTTAGCGACGAAAATTTCCGTCGTTAATTTTTTTACTTATGAGTGAATTTAGCAATGAAAATTAGATTTCGTTGCTACAATTGACCAATTAACTGTATCTTGCATTGTTGAAATTAGCAACAGAATTCAATTTCCGTTGCTAAATTTAGCAACGAAATATGTTTTCCGTTGCTAAAAATAGCAGCAGTCGAATTAGCAACCGAAATTTCCGTTGCAACGAAAAATTGACATTTTTCGTTGCTAAATTGTAATTTTCTTGTAGTGTACGACTTCAAAAAATCTCTTGGATAACAAAAGCAACCGAAATGTAGGTTAGTAAAATAAAATAATTAATATTTATAAATTTATTTGTAGGACAACTATTTCAAAACTCTAGATCAATGTATATCCCGATTGAAGCAGTGAGAATTTTCTTGATCGACGTAAATTTTGATTGCAAAAATTAAAATTCAGTCTCAATAAATTAAGGGACTCCACCGCCGGCCACGAAATGATCGAATTGCAGCCATAAAATAGCAAACACCCTGACCTTCGATCTCTCTTGAGAAACGATCGAACTTCTAGGAGGGGCACATATGATAATACATGAAATAAAATTAACTATAAGGCTGGTCCATTCAAAGCCCACCGAGACGGCCCAATATTGAAGACCAAAAGCCCACTACTAAGAGTTACAGCTGGACTACAATTAAACCACTTTTTAAGGCTTTGGCTCTATAAATGGGGTAACTTCCTTTATGATAGATTGGTCTCTCTCTAATTTTCTCTCTATATCCCGATGGCTAACTCGAGCGTCGGAGCACTAACGCCCGGCAGGATCGGGCCAGTCTTCTTTTTGTAGGTCATCAAAGCCTCTTCTTCGATCAAATATCATATCCTTGATTTAGGTGTCGATCTCTCTTTACTCTATAAAATTTTGTGATTTATCAGTAAAGTTTTTGTAAGGAAATCCAAAGACACGTCATGTTTTATTGGAGCTTGGTAAGTTGGATTCAACGAACAATATCTCAATCACATGCCTCTCAGTTTCCAAAATCAATTAATCTCGACCAAAGTATTCAAATCATATATATCACCACATCATAAATTGCTACTCCCTCCATTTTAACTTTATAAAAATTAAAAAAATAATTAAAATATTTTAATTTCACAAAAACATTATAGTCATTAGTAAAAAAAATACTATTTTATATTTTTAAAAATTTCATTTAATTTTAGTTAAAAGTATAAAGAGATAAAAAAGAAAAATATTTAATAAAATATATAATAAATAAGGGCATATAGGTAAATTTATTTTTTAAATTTAAAAAAAAATTAAAATAAGATAAAATAAAATAAAAAAATAATATTTTTAAATAAAACTGAAGAAGTATATATAAAAAAATAATTATTTTACATATAGACAATAGAAGTGCACGAAATTTGAATCGATTTAAATATTTTGATCAAAACCGATTCAAAATCCATATTCGGATAAAATTATTTGCTTTGTTTGCATCTAGCCATAATGTATACAAGTAATATTTGAGGTTGCGTGGGGTGAAAATTAGATGGTATGAAAGTAAAAATCTCATCGACCAACACTATAAAAAATTTGATTTTACCAACAGATTCGTATTCTATAGATAAAAATAACATATTATAGACGGATTAACGACTAAATCGATAATGCGTAGGTAAAAAAATAAATTTGATAAGCGATGATATTTTTACCGATAGAATTAATTTTTTATCGGTATACTTGGCAGGAAATATTGACGCTAATTGTTAGCGATCGATTTACCGATGGTTACATCCATCGGTAACTAATTTTATCATTTCACTCTACAAGCATTTACCGGCAGAATTTGCGATGGATTTTTATTCCATCGGTAAATAAACGTAGGAAAGTGTTGGCTCCAAATATAGCAATGGATAGTGACGAAAATTTAAGGCGACAGACTTATAGTTGTTGTGACGGTTTATTGTGATCAATAATTTTGTCGGTAGGCTTTTAATTAAAATTTTTTTATATTTAATATAAAATAAATGGCCTCGATTTTCTAATTATTTACATAATATGCCATTTTCTATAAATAGGACAAAACCCTAACACTTCCATTTTCTCTCTTTTTGGTAAAAATTCTACCGTTTTCTTTTTTCTCTTTGGTGGTAGATCTGCCCAGATCACCAGATGCCGCCGTTGTCCATCTCGCCACCGTCGAGATAACCAGTCTGCCGCCATTGTTCTATTGCTAGTATCTACCGCTGAGATCATCAGATCTGTCGCCTTTGCCGTCTCGCCGCCTCAGCGTCGTCGTTAGTCGTCAGCGAAAGGAAAGTGGATATTGGATATGCATTATAAATGTGACTCATGGAAACTTTACATTTGCTTCTCATACAATGGGAGATTTCCTATCATCTTGAGGCAGTAATTAGATCACGTGCAACACTTTTTAGAGATAATACTTTAGTCAGTTTCACATAATTTGTTGAGGGCAAATTATCACTGATTCCTTTGGAATACATGAGATGATATGACTAGAATTATTTGGAAATCCATTAAGGATATAAGGTCAGTCTCTTTTTCTTTTTGGCTTTTGTGTTTTAACAATCCTCGACTTCTTTTTAATATTTTTTGTTTTGTTTTTGAACTATTTGCAGCTTATTTTTCCATTTTTGGATTTTTCCTCTCAATCTCCGCTTCCCCCTTTCATCTTTCTCCCTTAAGATTATTAGCCTCCCGGACCTCTCTCTTTCTACATATTTATATTATTTTTCTTTTTATTTTGTTTATAATTTTTCTCTGCAAAAGAGTGCCCCTCTTTTAAGTTCCTGATCCTTCAAGTTTCATGCTTATTTTCGAATCTCTTGTGCGTATCTTATGTTTGCTTGGATCTATGCTGGCATTTGGTTATAATCACTGATTTTGTGATCAAGATCTTGCTTTTTCCCGAATTACCCTTTGTTCGTTTTTGGGTCTCGATTGTTTTTGTGAGATTAGTTGAGCTCTGTTTGCAAATTACATTTTCTTAGTAGCTTAGTTAATTGATTGGTTTTTTGCTTTTGTGGGTTGTCCTTACATCTTTTTGCATATTTTGAAATCTTTTTTCAATTTACTTCAAAAAAAATTCCAAGTTTGGTCCTGGTTTTATTTGAGTATTTTCTCCCCTTTCTCCAACAAAGATCAAGTATTCAATCAACTAGCTTTCTCAACTGATCATATTCTATTTTTTTTCTCCACTATCGTTTAATGAATTTCTGCATACAGCTTTGTGATTGAGTTGTCTTTTTTCCCGGGACATAATCTGATTTATTTATAATGGCAATTTATGTTCTCTTACTTTTTTTCTTTTTCACCTCTAAATCCATGCTTTTGATTTGTGATTGAGTTGTAAAGCTTATTTGATTGAGTAGATCTCGTTCCGTTGAATTCTACCCCAATTTGGTTCTCTAAACTCCGCCACTGCACTTTGCCAACTCAGTTTTTTCGATGGAAACAAGGTTTACAACTTCAGTTTGGCATCTCCACTCTCTAAATTTCCTCACGGTGTTCTCAGCGAAGATGGGTACTCTCCTTTTCTCTGTTTATTGATCTGGGTATTCTTCATTTGGCTTTTAATTGCTGTTATAATGTGTAATATATTACTTCTTTGAATACTGTTTGACCGGTATATTCATAATCTAATACAACTGCAAGCATTTCACTGAATTGGATCAATGTTTGTAAGAAATATCAATCAGCTCCTTACATTTGTAATTTTATAGCCTCAGCTGAATTAATTTCTCATATGTAAAATAAAATTGAAAAATTCTATTCCACACACAACGATAGTGAGTGGATGTTTAATTCTCTTCACTGATACAACCCCCACCGTCCATTTAATTATTACCATTTTTAATTTCTATTACCATGGTCAACACTACAAGTTCTACACACTGTGATTTTTTTTTTTTAAAGAAGAAGAAGAAGAACCTATGGCGGAAATAAAGAAATGCAGGAGGCTGGGGTCCACCCTGAGTATAATATAATAGAGTAGATAGTAGTCAAATAATCATACTTTCATGAAGTTGATATAGATATAGTAATTTGCTGCATTTTAGATATGGAGAAATATTTAGGGGACTTGGCGGCATGGGAGAAAGCTGAGGTTGCTCTTAAAGAAGCATTAGATGATTTTGGGAAGCCTTGGTAGGTATGTTTTCTCTTCCCTTTTTCCCTTTACTATCTGTTGATACTATCAATTTGAAGCCATGCAAAACTAGTACTGTAAACAGGTAAAAAATTACATACGTGGATAATTACATACGTTAGAAGAATTTTATCATATTCTTGCTTCTAACAGCACTGTTGGTGTATGTGCAGGTTGACTGTCTTAATGCAACTATAGCGCAACTTTTTTTGAAGCTCAAACAGCATCTAAAAATTTTATATAGCCTGAATGATGCCCGCTGCCAGCTATAAGCTTTACTATTTTTTCTGTTTTTTTTTTTTTTACTTGAAGCTAAATTAAGTGTATAGCAACTAACTAGATGCTATTTATGTCCAGGCTTTTTCTCCAAATGAACCTTCCAAACCTGGAGAAGTCCTCTTAAGGCAGAATATTCCCTTTGAAATCAGCGAAACATCCATTAGTTTGCCATCCACTTATGCTGATTTGGTACCGAGATATCAGGTATATTATAAATTTTGCTATCATATTGTCATGAGGTATCATATTGTAATCTGCAGACCCATTCTAAAACTGTGGTTTTAGTCTGGTCTGTTTGCCTCGTTCTTTATTTCTCATTGCTTCAATTGGCTCTTAAAATCTGTATTAATTATCTGATGCAGTCAATATTCTTGTACCTTTTTATTAAGTTTAATTTTGTCAATGTATTTCTATTTTTTGTCAAACAAGATGATATAAGAAACTTTACTCATCTTAGGGGCTGTAATATCTATCTTTGGGGTTGTAAATCTATCAACTGTGCAACCAGCTCTATGCTTTTGTTATTTTGTCAGTTTCTCGTAGATATTTTTAATATATTTCATATCATCCATGAACAGAAAATATTGAAACTTTTGTCCGAAGCTATTTTTAGTTTTCACCCATGACTACATTATCTTAAACAATATTTTCCATTCTTCTTGTCTCTCCAATTTCAACGTTGAACACATAACTGTATAATACTTTTTCATCTGTCTATGCAAGTCTATAATTCTAATAATTTTATTCCTCTGTTTCCTTTTCCATTATTATACACTTCTGGCTATCAATTTTGATTGTTTTGGATTCTCTTCTTATCACTTGGATTTGCTATTTAAATCTCTTTTACTTTGATTTCAGCTTCAGCATTTTGCTTTCTCTTCCTAGGTAACATTTAATTCTTGTTTGTACTATCAAATTCTTATAGTGAATGAGAAATCGTATTTTTATTTTACTGATAATTAAGCTATGAGCTATTGAGGACTCATGTTAAGCTACTATTTTATGGATTCTTTTGCTCTTTCTAATATTATTAGAGGCTCCAACAAGTTAGAATGAAAATTAGTCAGTGATGGGTTTTGACAATTTGCATATATAGGTTGATGCACATAGAAATCTTGTAATGAAGGCACAAGGGTTGCTGCCATCCCAATTAGAGTATGGGTTTTGACAAATCCCCGGTGCTAATTTAGAAATTTGTATTGAATGCTATGGTGGCTCGACACATCTGATTACTTGTCAATAGTAATTTAGAAATTTTAAGGAAGATATTTTTAGAAATTTAGAAATGAGAGTTTCATTGTGTTGTTTCTGTGTATATGTGATATAGTAACTTACAAATTTGAATCAAATGTTGTGATGGTTTTTCACCTCTGATTACTTGTCATTAAATGCCTTTTCAATGGAATGGTATCATACAAGCTCTATTTTGAACTTTGATATTATTTGCAGTTTGGAAAGAGAAGCAGCAAAAGGAGGGTCGTGCTACTGGTTCTGTCAGCAAGAAAATGGTTGTTTCACACATGTATCTTTTATAAGGATTAGCAACCCACCATAGATTCTTTTGCCATTCTGGACAGCCATGGTACACCCTTGTGGTTGTGAATTTATATAGACAGTTTTTAGATAATTTTTTTGTACAACTCTGCAAAACTTTGTACACAATATCAATAATGGTGTTGTTTACGTAACAGTTAGAAATAGATAGTTTTTTATATGACTAAAATATTATATACTATACAAATATATTTGCAAATCAGTTGTGATATATATATTGATTTTGTTATATATTAAAATTATTAATTAACATATATTGCTAATTTAAATTTTAAACTTTTTATATTGAATTTAGTATTATGATGCAAACAGGAAATATATAATTTTTGCAATAAAATTATAAAAAAATTAAATTGAAAAATTTTATGTTACCGGAAAATAACCGACGAAAAAATCCTTTAATATTTATACTAAATATATTTACCGATGAAAAACACTCATCGCTGTTTATATAAAAATAAATTAATAAATTATTCATTTAAATTTACTGACGGTTTACCGACGAAATATCTGTCGGTAAAATGTAAACACGACGAATAGCCAACGGATTTGAAAAAACTAATTGATGAAATTTTTGTTTATATATTTGTCAGTAATATTTACTGACGGAATTTTTCGCTGGTAAAAAGTTATCTACAAGTTTTTAATCCGTCGGTAGATTAATAAAAACCGTCGGTAATGCCTTTTTTGTCGGTAAATAGGCTAAATCCGTTGGTAAAGGACAGTTTTTTTTTGTAGTGCAATAATTTGAGCTTTAGGCCACGAAAGAGCCCCCCTAAGTGAAATAAGTCTCAGTCAAAAGAAGAGAAAAAACCCCAACTTTTATTATGTTATATGTATTGGGTTTTTAACTGTTTATTTAGATACAAAACGAAGTTAAATGTGAAGTTAATAAATAGAATAATAAATAATAAATGAATGTGGATAGGCTTAATATGTTATAAAATAATACTATTGTTTTAATAAATTTGTTAAAATTGAACTCAATATCATAAAAAAAAAGTGTTATGTTTGATGGATCTAATAACCCTTTTTGTTTGAATCATATGAACACATGCTGAGGAACAATTTTTCAGATGATAACACCGATGCCGACTTATAAAGACTAGATGTGATTTATTTCTGTAGCTATATAAAGACAAAGTTGCTCTTTAATCCTAGCCAGAGCTTGCACTGATTCTGTCCTAAATCAACGAAAATAAAAAGCTAAAAATTCAAACATTTGTCTATTTTAATAATAAACTATTATAATACATCAGAATTTGTTATAATCAACTATAAATTAAAGCCCCCATAATAAAATTAACAATCATAAATTTGCTTCAATTTTAATTACAACGTCTCGTCATATGTAATTCTGGCTTGAGGCAGCCATTGGCTTCCTTGAATGAAAGGATCTACAGTAAATTCCTCTGCTTCCTGATATGTTATATTGAGCCTCACACCAACCCATTTCACTCTTCGGTCAGTGGCTGAGCCTGGCCCAACATTTCTAAACTCTACATAGTAAACAGTATTAATATCAGCCTCCCATTTCGCCCAGCCCAACTGGTCCAGGAACTCTCCAATGTATGATTTGATGATCACCGTAGTGGCATAGTCTCTCCAGGGCCGACCAAGATACGTGGGAGCTGTCAGATTATCGAGCGGGGTCAACTGACACCGTTGGATGGAAATACCGGTGTTTTGATTTGGGTCGGACTTGCCTTGGGCCGTGATGGTATTGAATTGGGCCGGCAAGGGCTGTCTGGGCTGAATAGTACAGTTTTGGAAAATAACAGCTGCATTACCAAAGATGAAATCGATGGTACCCGTGATCAGGCAATCACCGTAGAATTGGCGATTAGTATGGGCGTAGAGGGTGTCTTGATATGCATCAAAAGAGCAACGGTAGAAGATGGATTTGTCTGATGATGAACGCAAGGCCACTGCTTGATCTTTATGTGGGCCTGCTGTGTTCCTGAAGCCCACATCTTTTGCTATGAACCCTCTCCCACCAGCAACTGAATTCATGTTGTACACAATAAATAAATAAAAATAAAAGAAAAAGAAAATTACATTACAATTTGACCATGTGATTTGGTGCATGCCTTCATATGTGGTGTGCAACTACCTTCATATTTTGCACAACAAAAAAATAAAGATAAAAGAAAAAAAAAAGAGTATGTTGCAATTGGGGCATGTGATTTGGTGTATACGCACATATGTTATGCATTTATTTGAATCGTCCAATTCTCAGGACGTGTGCAGTCCGATGATTTAGATTTACGCACATTATATACATGCAAGCACTTAATTACTAGTTTGCAATTGGTTGCAATTTTTGTTTTATTCTTTAAAAAAAAAAAAAGGATTTCTTACATTGACCTGTATTCATTAAAAAGTCTAGCCAAATATACATAATTGTGTGAAAAAATGAATCCTAATTTTAAGAATATGATAGTTAAAAATTGCTTTTTCAAAAATGACAATACATTATGTTTCTAACCATGCCAATTTTAAATATTCACACTACTTTTTTTTATATATATATATATATATATATATATATATATATATTTCGCATTCATTTTTAGAATATTCTAAGTTAAAAGTAATTTGCCATCAAAATTTTCAAGAATTTTTTTTTTAGATAATTTTAGTTATAATATTTTAAAATTTTAAAATATCTTTATAAATAAAATTTTATTTTACGATCGAAATATTATTAGGATATAAATCATTATTGTGAAATTAACCATGATTGAGGCTATTAGCTCCACAGAATTAATGCTTCTAGCAAATACTAAAATGCAATGAAAATAGAGTTTTTTTTCCTTTTCTTTTTTGGTAAGGATAATTAAAATACGTAGAAGATGAGGAGAAAGGAATTTACTGAAAGTGCCGGTGGAGAAGGTGGGGACGCCGTCGACGGCGTTTTGACTGGCGGAGATAATGGTTTTATTCATTCCATCACCATAAATCATGACATTCCAGCAATCCTTGTCTACTGTCACATTCCCTAAATACAATCCCTCTTTAACATAAATAACAAATCTTGATTTTCTCCTCTTCGGAATGGCTTTCACTGCCTCAATTAGCGTTTCAAAATCCCCACTTCCATCCAGTGCTACTGTTATATTCGGTTTCGGATTCTCCTCATCTTCTACCAATAATCTCCTGTCTCTTCTGTGGACCCACTTAGGAAAACCATAATCATAATCCCCTAAAACCTTACGATGAATTGTGATGTTTAGATCATCAAGAGGGGCCATCACTTTTGTAGCAATCGCCAAGCAATTGCTAGTAAACTCTGTGGAGTTGGCCATAGCAGATTTCACTTCTTGGGTAATGTTGAGATGGTCCTCAGTGTCCTTCAGCCCTTCTATGCATGTTTCTTGATCTGTTATACCCGTGCTTAGCCATGTTCTGATATCATCAATCTTCAACTCTCCGCTTTCAACGGTTGATATGGATTCACTAATTTGATCAATGGCATCTCGGAAGAGAGTCTCACAATCTTTCAATGCAGACACAAGTAGAGTATCATTAGTGTGGTTGCTATAAGTTGTATAAGACGTAATGTTTTGAGGCAAAGAAGAGAGATTTTTAAGCTCGTTCAGAGCTATGTTTAAAGAAAGCAAGAAGAGATCTTGAGGGTCAGTGGAATTAGAGGAAGATTTTAGAGCAGAGGACATGGAGGAATAGCATGAGTTAGGGTATATAGTGACATTGCACATGGCTTTAATCGACTCTGAAGGAGAAGAAGAAAGATTGTCGTTTTTAGATTTTTTGTTGCTATTTGGCGCTAAGGATGCTACTAAAACACCGATGATTATTGCGACCAAAATGAAGGCGGACACCACCACGATGATGCACCGTTTATGGCTTTTCCGGCGATATGCCTCCTCTGCTTGCTCATCTACTTTGCTGTAGCTCTTGAAAGAGCTCTCTCCACCTGTTACATCCATTTGCTTTATTATTCTTCCTTCTTTTTCTTTAATTTCTTGCCGAGAAATGTGGATTTAATACTAAAGGATAGCTTAATAAAGTCATATATATATATATATATATATATATATATATATATATATATATATATATATATATATATATATATATATATATATATATATATATATATATATATATATATATGTGGTTTTTTTTATGTGAAAACCACGTAAAATTTAATAGAATGATATACTTGAATTAGACAGAACATATTTATTAAAAAATAAAATATTCTTTTGAATATTTAAATATACTCCATATTTAAAAAAGTTCTAATATGAGATGCCATTTCATCCAAATCAAAATTAAATTGTTTGTGTTTGCCGTCCTTTTACTATACTATGAGTTGTATAGCGAGGTCGTCCATGAATTAGGTGCACATGCCGTCCTATTATGCTCAGATATGGAAGTTTCAAATTCCAATTTTATGGCATTTGTTAAAGGCTAATTATTAAACTATATAAAATTTCTTAGCAAGAAAACACTAAATATAAAGAAATTAATATATATTAATATATATATATATATATATATATATATATATATATATATATATATATATATATATATATATATATATATATATATATATATATATATATAAAATTGCCTCTTTCACATGATGTGTGGGACGGGGACAAAATGAGTAGGTCTCTAATTAGATGCAGTTTCCATTTGTCCAAAACTGATGAAGGTTGCATCAATTGTTTTGAAGAAAAGGTTGGCCGGCATCACCTTAATCATTAAGCAGTCGCACCATCAACTTTAATGTTCATTTGAATTCATTTCTTAAACATGTATATATTCGTAGATTTGCAAAGTATACGACTCTTCCACGTGCAAAGATATATATGAGAGAATTCAAAAACCGAGCATGAGATGAGAGATTGTTCAGAAACAGAACATGTATTTCATTAGTTACAGCATTTTACAGAAAATCACTCGTTATAAAAAAATTGATTAAATGAATACTAACGTATTTTAACTCAACAATGGTAGAATCGTCTTTAGAGTTGTGCCTTCCTCAGTTCCAATCACAATTGGAATCAAAAACAACTAAAATCTAATTAAAATCTTAAAATAACACATCGAATTAATCAAATATATATCTGGAAATTCCCCCTGACAAAACCCTATAGTGTTCAGAATAAATAACATCATATTTAAAAAAAAAAAAACGTTAATTAAATATCCATACTTATTTTAAATCACACACTAGCAATATGCTGAGAAGAAGCCAGCCAAGCATCATCTTTCCACATATCCAGCCTTCATCCATTTTTAAGCTTCTGAGCAGTAAAGAATTAGGGGTCCCCAGCAGTGCAGAAATATCTAAAAGAAACTCTTCATCTTTTTAAGATATCTTCTTTAATTCTTTCTTTCTTTTTCTTTTTTTTTAATAAAATACTGAACTATAGAAAATTTCAAAATAATTAAACCATTTAACTAAAATAATCCAAAGTGAACAGGAACATCCATAGGTGTAATCCAATCTTGTCCTTGCAGGAACGGTTGTACAGTAAACTTGTTAGCCTCTTCTTTATTAATTATATGATATCCAGGCCATTTTACTCTACCATCAGTCTTGGCCCCAGCTCCTGTGTTCTTATATTCTGCATAATACAATGTCTTCAGTCCAAATTCTCCTTGCCATGGAAGCCACCCGTCAGGATGAATCAAGTCATCAATTGCTGATTCCATTACAATTGTTCTTGAATACTCTTTCCAGGGCCTTCCAAGATAGGTCTTGACAGTTTTTTTATCGGGAATTAGGTCCTTGTCAGCTTGAATTTTACAATTCTGAAGCACAATCCCTGTTGTTTCGTGCTTTTCGATCCTTCCTTGAGCTGTAATGATATTTTGTTGGTTTGCTAAAGGTTTCCTGACAAGAATCAAGCAGTTCTGAAAGATAGCAGCTGCATCCCCGAAGATGAAATCAATGGTTCCTGTAATTACGCAGCTTCTATAAAATTGGCGGTGAGTTTGTGCATATAAAGTATCCTGATACCCTTCGAATCGGCAATTTAAAAAGATTGCGCGGTCTGCTTGGACTCTGGCAGCTACTGCCTGATGCTTTTCAGGACCTGCTGTGTTTCTGAATCCAATTGCTTTGGCCATAAATCCATCTCCTGTAGCCGCTGCAACATTCGGAAGAATATCTGAGCATACGCTACATATGATTGCAAATATTAAAGTGGCACTGTTATAAATCGGTGATTAACATACCAAAACTTGCTGTCCTGAAAGTCTGAACTCCGTCAACAAAATTTTTTTTACCAGTGATGATGGTCTTCTGTGATCCATCACCATACATGACAACATTAGGCTTCTTCACAAGCACAGTCTCATCATAAACTCCTTGCTTCACATAGATTACGTATCTAATTTCAAAATAAACCTACTAATTAGTGATTAATTAACGACTCCACACACATATATTAATTAAGTTCATCTCATTCTAGAGGAGGGATAACTACCTAAGTATTCAACCATAAATATTAAAAAATTGAGAATGTGGTAGCATACCGTCCTTTTGGTTTAGCTGGCATGGCTTCCAATGCGGCAGAAATAGTTTTAAATTTTCCACTACCATCTTTAGCGACAACAACATCAGGTTTTAGGTTTCCAGAATCTGCTTTCTTCAGCATTCTTCGATCCTCGTGGCTCATCCATCCTGGAAGATCATCCTCAGATTGTTCCAACAGGCGTCTCCGATTAATATTTGCAGTCTGAATTGTAGAAAAGAATTCAGAAATTGCAGAGACCACAGCAAGGGAATTGCTGGTAAGTTCTTTGGTAGAATTAAAAGCCTTTTCCATATCAGTTTTAGATTTCCCCTCAGGAAATCCATCAATACAAGTTTGTTGATAAGACATGACTGCACTTAACCAATTGTTCAAATCCGCTTCGTTCTTCAAAATCTTGTCTTTCCCAACACCAGCATGAGAAATAGAAGTTTTCAATTCGGATTGGGCAGTGTGAATAAGCTCCATACAATCTTCAAGAGCAGCTTTTTCTTTGGGGGAATCGAATTTAAGAGACGAAAGCCGAGTGGAAACCTCATGGAATTGATCAGTAGTTGCTTGAATAGCTAATCTGAGAACAGCTTTAGGATGAGCAGCAGAAGGATTTTTCTTGACTTCCTTATCGAGGGAACTAAGGCACCTGTCTTTATAAGTAGTAGAATTGCAAACTATATCGATAACTTTCTGAACACGAGAGACAGCAGTTTTAGGTTTCTGATGACTTTGAACGTGCTGAGGTTGATCATCATTGGATTCTTTTTTACGTTGATGATCACTTACAATCACGAAACATCCGACAGCAACAACAACAAGCAAGAGGAAAACCGAAACGGAGGCAATGGTAACTCGTTTCTTAAATCTTCTTTCCCTTTCTAATCTTCTGCGTTCAGATATTAGATCAAAATCTTGAAATACCATTTTTATTATTATTATTATTATTTTAGAACCCTAATTAGGGGTAGGGGTCTCTCTGCCTCAGGAAGGAGCTAAGGCAGAGAGAGAATGAGAGGAAGAAATGTTTTTAATGTTGATTCTCCTTATTTTCTTTTATTTGCTTTGTTTATTATTATTATTGTTTTTTTTTTCTAGTTTTGTTTTGTGTGTTGAAATTTGGTGGTGTTGTTATGTAAATGATAAAAGAGGTCTGGACAGGAGTCTTTCAAGGTCTTCTTTTCAAAAGTTTGTTAGGAACCTAATTAGAAATCGCTCTTTTATATTTTGTTATTTTTAACCGTATATCCTGCCACTCCTTTAGGCTGGCTATGGAGCCACTCTTATATATTTATATATACCAAAAAAAATTAGAGTATTTCTTTATATATATATATATATATATATATATATATATTCCTATTAGGGGCATATTCTATTCCATGAAGTATTTAGTTCATGCAATTGAAGTATTCATTTTTTTCATTTTGCGAATTTATTTGTGTGAATCAAAATTAATTAAATCGATAAATCTCGAATAATTATAAGAAAATATTCATTTCTCAAATAGGATTATGTTGGTGCTAATAGGACAAATCTAATTAATTCAATTTACAGGAAAGAATTAGCAATATTTATTTGATATTTTTTTATTATAAAAAAGGCTAATTATAAAGATTTCAATAAAAAATTTCAACTAAAAAATTTTTCATATAATATATTCTATTTTTCTATATTCTATTTATATTTTTTTAATAATTTGAATTATTAATATAATAATCAATATGTTTTATCTAGATTTTATCTATTTAATATTTTTATCTTATATATAATATTATATATACTTATTTCTATACTTAATAATATTTATTATTATATATTATAGATTTTATAGATTTAGAATATAACTAACTAATCAGTTAGTTATAGATTATAGAGTTCTAGATTTTAGAGTTATAGTTTGTTTTTTGTTCTATTTAATTTGTTCTATAAGAATAATAGAAAGTTAATATAATATTATATTAATATACTAATTAATATAATCAATATAATTATTAGAATAATAAATAACAGATATAAATATTAAATCGAGATGCCCATTCTATGACAATTCTCAACAATTTACACTACATTTTTGTGCCTTTAGTGGACTTAGTATTTCCGGCAATTGCAATGGTTTTATCGAGTGTTAGCTACCAATATCTAATTAAAAAAAAATCAGTAATCTAACTTCACATATAGAATCAATTTAAAAAACAATAAGAACTTTTTCTTTTTTTAATGGAATAAGACCAATTTTGGTGTTATCCATCTGTTTTCCACAACTTTGAGATATCATTTGCTTTTTTTATCCATTATGTAGGTGATAATAGGGTTAATTTTATTTTTAAAGAACTAAAATTTGGTCAAATAGATCCGAATCTAGTAATATGTTTACATTAAATGATGGAATATTCAATGAAACTTGTTGCATATTAAAAAGATGCTAACTCGGAAAAAAAAATCATGATATAGATATAGAATTATTGAAGCAAATTTAATTAAGTAGTTTATTTTATCCTCAAGTTAAAACTTTTGTTATTACCTTTTACAAACAGATATATTTTCGAGCGTTTTACCACATAACTAAAATTTTTTTCTTTTTTTTCCATGAGAATTTAAAAATGTGCTCCAGTATCCGACTATCCATTATATTAATTTTACAACTTTTCTAAATGAAATAGGGTTTTGATTAATAAGGAAAAGCTTAGTAAAATTACTAACCTCGTTGGATTTAATTGTAATCTTGTGCCAATGCTGTAATATTTTGAATTTTTGATTTCAGTTAATAATTTATTAAAGAAAATTGATATGTGGGAATTACTTAACTTAAAAAGAGGTCGAATAATTTGCACAATAAATCTTTCAACGTATGGCTTATAATACTAGAGTCATTTAATTTGAATTTATAATATTAGATTATTTAATTTAAATTACTATAACTAAAAATCCAAATTCACTCATTTCTGAAGAAATATCAATACTCACCGTTTTGTTCATTTACCTAATACTCACCGTTTTGTTATATTTATTTTGTTTTCTTCCTCTCCTCACGTGTTTAGTTCAATTAGAGTTAGTTTTTACTTTTCTTGGTTCTATTAGCTGGTTAACTTTGTATATAAAGAGACTCTGTTTTGGTTTGTGGTGATATATGAGAAATGAGGTATTTTCATTTGTCTTCTCTATTCTTTCTAGTGATAGAAGAATACTGATGGTAGCTAGGGTTTGAACATGGTATCAGAGCCATTTCGATTCTTGGCTTCATAGTAGTGTATATTTTCTTTGTTGTCACCATTGGAGTGTACTGTAACTTCAATCTAGTGTTTGGTAGTTTGTAAAGTTCTTTTCAAGATTTGATTTCTTGGTTGCAAAAACTGAGATATGGAGTTTCTTGAATGGCGTATAATGGAGATGATGTGGAATGCACAAGAACAGGAGAAGAAAATCGAAGGTTTGTACCACAAGCTCCAAGAATTTGTACGGAGGATGACCCGCTGCAACTACACAATTCAAATCACCTAAGGATGGTGTTGGTAACTACTCTTCTTAGTGCGAACAATTACTTAAGCTGGAGTGTCTCTATAGTGAATTCATTGGAAGCAAAAGATAAACTTGGTTTCATTGATGGCACAATTAAGCCACTGCTTTATAATTCGCTAAAGTATAAACGCTAGAGGAAGGTAGATTGTATGATTAAACAGTAGATATTGAATTCCATTAGTAAAGAAATAATAGAAACGTTCATTTACAGTCCCACTTCCAAGATTCTATGGGATTTGCTGGAAGAAAGGTTCGGAGATAGTAATAATACACCTCAAATATACCAAACCCAGAGATAAATTACTTCTATTGAGCAAGGAAATAGTTCTATGACAATTTATTACAGTAAACGTCATAAATGCTGGGATGAAATCTCCAGGTTGCAGCCTGTTTTGATCTGTTCTTGTAATGGCTGTAGTTTTCAATTGAGTAAAAGACTTGAAGAGATTGATACAAGAAATAAAGTAGTTCAGTTTTTTGTGGGACTGAATCAAAGCTTTGATAATATTAGGATTCAGATTTTAGCATTTGATCCTTTGCCAAATATTAACAATGTGTATGCTATGGTGCTTTGCATAGAGAGACAATGGGAGATTAACATGGTGCGTGATAGTGTTAACAGTAGTGCTATGCATGTTAGAAGTATTGGTTTTGATAAACATAATGGAGGCAAGGGAAGCTTTAAGAAGAAATACCATAAAAAGAAGGAAGAAAAGTATTGTGAGTTTTGTAGAACAGAAAGCCATGAGAAGGATAGTTGCTTCAAGTTACATGGTTATCTCAAATAGTACGAAGAATTGTAGCAAAAGAAGGGAAGTGGCAAAGGGATAGGCAAAGACAAATAAGCTTATATGATTGACACTCCAATTGAATGTGATGAAGAACAACCGAAGAGTAGTAATATGTAGAGTCTATGACCGATGTTTTGCAAGCATACTAGATCGGTTAGTAATATAGAAAAATATAGATTAAGACCTAAATATTGTACCCAAGAGAACATGGATTGCTAAGGATAATATCTATGTATGAATTGAATAAATGTGAGATTATTTTCCAATGTTTTTAATTTAAGAACTAACTAAGTAAATAATTAACTAAAACAAAAACTAAAATTAGACAAACATGAATTAAACACAAAGCAATAACTGAAATACTCTTGCTAAAGGAACTATCCATCTCAACTTCCATTGTAATGACTCAATAACAAAAGTAACACAAGTGACTATGGAAAAATCAGATAAATAAAGCCCATAACTTGAATCAAGAACATCTTTCTTAAATATCAAATTCCTTATTTAAGGATAATTTAACACTTAGCATAAAAATCTAGTTTTAACTTCCTAAACATTCATTAAACTCTTTTTCAAGTAAATTCAAATTCAATTTATTTTTAGTTCCTCCTCTCTCAGTATTAACCAATATTACCAATACATGATTACTTCAAAATCATAAAACAATCATGCGTTGACACTAAAAAATTAATCTAAGAATATGCAAATCATACATTATGCTTAAATCAATTCTTAGTTATTGAACCAATAAACTAATAACCAATCTTAACATAATCTAAGATAAGAATCTGCTCAAAATTAAGAAATAATCAAACTTGCATTGAATTAAAGCACAACTAAGTCATTACAATAAAAGATTGAAGGTTCAAGTTTTTCTTAGCAAAAGAGAAGAAAATTACTTATCAAACATGATGATAAAAAAAAAAGAACAATTAAAACAAAGATAATTGCAAACTAAGAAAAATAGAAAAACAGAGCTAAACTATTATACAAAATTTAACTAAAGAAAATTAAAATTAAAACTAAAGAAATGACAATAGTAAAGAGGCTTGCTCTCTACATCTCCTTTGCTTTCTACATCTCATTCCTCTTTCTTTGGTGTCTTGGTGCCCTTTTATAGCTGAATTAAGCTGCCATAAGAAGAAATTATGTGCCTTGAAACTTCCTAATCCAAGTAGCAGAAGACTTCCTATTTCAGTTGATAGCAAGCTTCCTCTTCTAGTTAGGAAAAGACTTCCAATTTAGTCGAACAACCTTGAACCAGTAGAATAGAATTTTGAATCCACCGAATCAAAAGAATTGCAATTTCAATTAAAATCCCATTCGGTAGAATTAGAAATGACTCCACTAAATGCTTCTTGTTAATTTTTCTAATGATTTGGTAGAATACAAAACTTATTCTATCGAATGATCTTTGTTTCCCTTCTTTAAAGGGCCATTCGGTAGAATCAAAAAGTGATTCCACCGAATGGTCCTCCGCTGGACTAAACCATGCTTAATTCTTTCTTCTTTCATACTAAACTTGATAAAATCTCCTTTTAGTCCTTCAGTTTCTTCTTTTTTTCTTCAATTAAGCCCCTAAAAATACAAAGATACTCAATTAGGTACTCAAATCACAAGTTTAATAAATCAAATACTAAATTAACACTAAATTAACACAATAAAAATATTAAAAACAAACTAAATATATAATATAATTCACACTTATCAGTCTACAAGAGCTTATTCAACAAGAAATTACCAAAGCTCTTAAAGGGAAGCAGATGGTGAATTCTCAACAACTGAATTTTGCTCAAATAGAGTATGTAGGTATGGCATTAGAAAAACTTCCATCTACAAATATGAGGTACTAGATTATTGACTCTGGTGCATCTACTCACATTTGTTCCAACAAAACCTGGTTTCAAACACTGAACCCTGTTGAAAGACCCATAAAAGTTCATTTTCCTAATGGAGTTATTACTCACGTGACATAAAAAGGCATTGTTCAATTCTTTTCTCTTACCTTGTTCAATGTCCTTTATAACCCTACATTTAACCATAATCTTTTATCTGTTAATAAACTATCCAATTCTTTTTCACTTTTCCTTCAATTTTATCCAAATTCTTGTTTGTTATAGGAATTAAAGAGTGAGAAGGTTCTTGCCAAGGGCCATATCATAGATCACCTTTATGTTTTAGATCAATCTTCCTTCTTTGACATTTCTACTTGTAAACGTGATCATTCCAGTTTTATTTTTCCTTCTAAACCTTTTATGTGCTATAAATAACACATATGCATCTATAATTAGCAAACAAATTTGGCACCAAAGATTGGACCATCTGTTTTCTTTTGCAATGAAACATTTATCCCTGTTTAATGGGAATACACATGATTTTACTAAGAATACAAGTGTTTGTAAAGTGTGTCCCATGGAAAAACAAACAAGGCTACAATTTCCTATAAGGTCTAGAGCACTTACTAAGTTTGAAGTTGTACATGCTGATGTTTGGGGTCCGTATGCATGTGCTTCAATATCAGGTGCACGATATTTCTTGACTCTTGTTGATGATTTTAGTAGATACACTTGGACATACTTAATGGCATAGAAGACTCAAACATCATTAATTCTATAATTGTTTATTAAGATGATTAAAAACCAATTTGAGACCAATCTTAAGGTCTTACAATCTGATAATGGAGGGGAGTTTATTGGTTATCATTGTCAAGCTTTATTATAAGAGCATGGTATTATTCATTAAAAGCATTGCCCATATAGTTCACAATAAAATGGAGTGGTTGAGTGTAAACATAGATATTTGTTGCAAGTGGCAAAAGCTTTGCTTCATTGCCAAAAATTTTCTAGGGTCATGCTATTTTGCATGCTACTACTTTAATCAACTTGTTACCTACTTCTGTGCTCAATTGGCAGAGTCCTTATCAGTTGTTGTATAATAAAGAGCCATCTTATACGCACCTCAAGGTTTTTGGCTGTTTGTGTTACTATACTGATAATAAATCGCACAAAGATAAGTTTGATTCTCGAGCTATTAAAGGCGTGTATCTTGGCATTTTCCTTGGACAAAAGGCTTGCAAAGTGTATGATTTAAATAGCAAAAGTTGCATTATCACTCGTGATTTGATCTTTTATGAAAACATTTTTCCTTTTAAGCCACATTTTACAGCTGCTTCTTCTCTACAACCAGTTTCCATTGTTTCGGTTTGTTTTGGATGATATTTCTGCTCCTAGTAACCCTACACCAGAAGTCTTTGTCATACCTACCGGTACTTCATCTAGAGTTGCACACGATATTTCTTCGCCTTCTTTTAGTTCAGTTACTGCTCATATTTTGGTAATGCCCAGGAGAAGCATGAGACAATCCAAACCTCCATCTTGGCTTAATGATTTTCATACTAATTCAGTAAATGAACAAGTTGTTGATATTAATGAGATTATCAAACCTACATCCTATATACCATCTACTTTTCCTTTTGTTCACTCTGATAAATTTTCACTTGATTATAGATGTTTTTTGATGAATTTGTCAAAACTTGAAGAACCTACATCATACGCAGAAGCTAAAGGGAATGTGCATTGGTAGCATGCTATGGCTGATGAGTTAACAGCCATAGAAAACAATCAAACTTGGGAGATTACCACCTTATCATAAGGAAAATGGGCAATTGGCTCAAAATGGGTGAATAAAGTAAAGCTTAAACCTGATGTTTCTGTTGATAGATATAAAGCAAGGTTGGTTGCCAAAGGGTACAATCAAATTGAGGGCCTTGATTTTACTGATAGTTTTTCCCCTGTTGTTAAGTCAGTTACTGTTCGGGTTTTCTTAGCTCTGGCAGCAACTAAGAATTGGCCACTCTATCAGTTGGACATTAATAATGCAGTTTTACATGGACATCTTGATGAAGAGGTGTATATGTATCCTCCTAATGGCTATTCTAAGGTACAATATCCTCAGGTTTGTAGGTTAAAGAAGTCCCTCTATGGCTTGAAACAAGCATCGTGCCAGTGGAATGCTAAACTAACTCGTCAACTTCAAGGTTATAGGTTTAACCAATCGTTTGCTAATCATTGCTTGTTCGTTTTACAGATTGATTGTGTTTTTGTGGCTATTTTACTCTATGTTGATGATATGCTACTTATTGGTAATTCTTCAACAGAAATTGTGAAAGTCAAACAATTTTTGGATGCTAAGTTTACAATCAAAGATCTTGGTTTTGCCAAATATTTTCTTGGGTTGGAAATTGCTCGTTCTGTGGATGGATTGTATGTGAATCAAAGGAAGAATGTTCTAGATTTGATTTGAGAGGCCGGAGTCCTAGGGGCCAAGCCAACACCCCTCTTTAAAAAGGTATCAAGTTGACCTCTATCTCTGCTTCTGGTGATTTATTACCTGAAGTTCAGCCATACCGAAGATTAATTGAGAGGTTGTTGTATCTTGGTTTTACTAGGCTGGATATTACCTTTGTCGTTCACCAACTCAAGCAGTTTGTTCATGGTCCGAGAACTTTACACTGGTAGTGTGCTATTCACTTGCTTAAGTATCTGAAAAATGGTCCTTCTTTGGGATTATTCTTCCCTGCAAATAATTCTTTTGTTTTATCTGCTTACTGTGATGTTGATTGAGGCACTTGTTCTGATACTAAGAGGTCGGTTACTGGTTTTTGTGTGTATCTTTGTTCGTCTTTAATCTCTTGGAAGAGCAAGAAGCAGCCTACCATTTCTCGTTCTTTTGCTGAGGCCGAATACAGGAGTATGGTGATGACTGTCTGCGAACTTTAGTTGTAATGGCCTTAACACCGAGTTAGCCGTGAACAATATTTTTCGATGGTGAATAATGATTTCCGGACCGGAAAGAACATCCAGAAGTCAAAAATATTTTATTGGACCATCGGAAAGTATTGGTCATGGTGAGTCTAGGGTTGAAATTTAAAGTAAAATTGAGGTCAAATGGGCCTCAAAAAATCAAAAATACGAAATAGATAGCGAGTCAATTTTCCTGGTAGGGAAGATGACTATATAAATTTAATTTTTACTATCAAAATATTCTACACAAAACTTAATGAAAATCTAAAAAATATGACAATTATTGAAGTTCATTTATTATTTTTAATAATTTATGTAAAATCAAGTCATCTTCCCTACCAGGAAAATTGACTTGCTGTCTATTTCATATTTTTGACATTTTGAGGCTCATTTAACCTCAATTTCACTTTAAATTTCAACCCCGGACTCACCATGACCAATACTTTCTGATGGTCCAATAAAATATTTTTGACTTTCAGATATTCTTTTCGGTCCGAAAATTACTATTTATCATCGAAAAGTATTGTTCATGACTGATCCGGTGTTAAAACTATTACATTAGTGGGTTAGTTATTTGCTGCGTGATCTTTGTCTTTCTCTTCTTCTTCCGATTTCTTTGAAATGTGATAACAAAGCAGCCTTACACATCGCTGTTAACTCGATTTTTCACGAACGCACGAAGTACATCGACATCGACTGCCATATTGTTCGTGAACAGCTAAAGCTAGGTTTCATTGAAACGGTCTACTTGGCTTCTTTGTTGCAGATTGCTGATATTTTTACCAAAGCTTTAAACACTCCTCTTTTCCTTAAGCTCTGTCACAAGTTGGGATTGGTTAACTTTCACCACTCTCCAACTTAAGGGGGGTTGAAAAAATATCAATACTCACCGTTTTGTTCATTTACCTAATACTCACCGTTTTGTTATATTTATTTTGTTTTCTTCCTCTCCTCACGTGTTTAGTTCAGTTAGAGTTAGTTTTTACTTTTCTTGGTTCTATTAGCTGGTTAACTTTATATATAAAAAGACTCTGTTTTGGTTTGTGGTGATATATGAGAAATGAGGTATTTTTATTTGTCTTCTCTGTTCTTTCTGGTGATAGAAGAATATTGATGGTAGCTAGGGTTTGAACAATTTCCATTAGTTCCTTTCAATTAATAATTTTGTGAAATTACGTGTTTGACCCAAGTCAACTGAAAAGGGTATCTGATTTTGGGGTGTTTCTAAGTCTATTGGTCTTGAAATTATACTTCCATTTAATAAAAAGACAAGAGGTAAATTGACTTTGGAGGTTGTAATCAATTTTGGGTTTCTTTTACTTTCTAGTTTCGTGAATTTTATAATTTGTAATACTAAAATTAATTAACTTTAAATTATTGTAATTAAAAATTTTGATTAATCAATTTTTATTGGTTCATTTTAAATGATTTACTTTTAATTTCTATCATATAATCAAAATTCAGTCAGTATTTTATTTCTTTATCTTCAAAGATAACAAGAATGTTACGTCGTTCCGTCAACGTTTTCTAGCATTTGAATAGAGACGAGAGAAGATAGACACTAACTGAATTCAGATTATAACATACAAAATAAATAAAAAAAATATACTTTTGTATCATAATAAAAATCAATCAATAAAAATTAATCAATTGAATTTTCTTTTTTTCAGTTACAACAATTAAAGTTGAAGTTAAGTACTCCTAAAATTTTAAATAAATTCAAGTTGAATGAAGTTAATACTAAAAGGCATGAAGTGGAGGAACCTATTATATAACTTACCGTATATATTCAGTCGGATATGAAATTAGAAAGCACAAGAAACCACATTTGGTTAGAAACTCAAAAGTCAACATACCGCCACGAAAGTATTTTTCACGACCGATTCAAAAAAAAAAGACTTGGAAAGAGACCAAAATCAGATATGCTTTTCAAAGAAAAAATCTTTCATACTATTGAGTTGACTTTGGTCAAACACTTAATTTCACAAAATTATTAATCCAATCCGGTGCATGTCACGTAACCTATATCATCCGCAATCGAATATTAATTTAATTGACAATCAATATATTCTATCCACCGACAAAATGATTACATAAACTCAAATTTTCAGGAATAAAAAATAAAATAAAAAATTGAGTCCATATATTTTACTAGTACTAGCATAGTTATTATAATCAGACCGGACCAAACGGTTGAACCGATTTAACCACGAACTGACATGATAATTAATTGGTTCAACTATTAAAAATCAAATTGACAAAAATTCAGATTGAACTGAAAAAAATCGGGTAAAATCAGAAAACCGGTAAACCGGATAAAACCGAATTTTTTGTCAAAAAATGTAAAAAATCATTTTTTTTTGTATTTTTCACACACCCACCCACACCCACACACCCACCCACCCACCCACACACACACACACACATATATATATATATATTTTATTTATTTGAAAAAATTAATATTTTAAATTTTAAGTATATCACTTAATAATTTAATATACTTATTATATTTTTGATTAATTGTAATCAAAATATATATATATATATATATATATATATATATATATATATATATATATATATATATATATATATATATATATATATATATATATATATATATATATATATAATTTTTATTATTTATTTATTTGAAAAAATTGATATTTTAAATTCTAAATATGTCACTTAATAATTTAATATATTTATTATTTATTTGAATCATTATAATAGTATATTAAATTATTAAGTAATATCTTTAAAATTTAAAATACTAATTTTTTCAAATAAATAAATAATGGAAATTTAAAATATATATATATATATATTAAATTTTTATTATTTATTTATTTTAAAAATTAGTATTTTAAATTATAAAAATATCATTTAATAATTTAATATACTTATTATTTATTTGAATTTATTGTAATTAAATATAATTATACTCATATATATAAGGTTAATATTTTTTTTTGTTTACTTCATTAGTACTCTAAATAAACATGAAATTATTTTCATGATATGATTGTAATTTTATGTTTCTAATATATGATATTCAAAAATTCATAATTAATCACTTATAATAATAAAATTAAAATTATATTTTAACTTATTATTAAAATATTTGTAACATATATTTAATTTTTGATGAATATTTTTTTAATTTTTATACAATAGTATTTAAAAAAGTATAATATTTTAAAAATAAAAAAAATTCGGTTGAACCCGGTTGAACCGGTCGAACTACGAACCCTCAACCTCATTGGTTCTTTATCTGGTCCGATTTTAATAACATTGAGTACTAGTAAGATATCTATAAACTATTGTGACAATGACAAAGAAACTATTATATGGGGTTAATCATATTCGTATTAGTATTGATCGAATTTTAAAATTTATGATTAAATAATCATAATAACATAATTTATAATATAAAAATCATCAAAATTTTATTTTATTTTAATTAAAATAAAAGTATCTAAAAATTAATTTTATATGTACCGAAATGATAGCTAAACATGCTACGTATAATTATCACGTTATATCATCTGAGAACATAAAAAAATGACATATATACAATACAAAAAATCCAAATAAGTAATTAGAGTCTATATATAATATTGATTAATCCCAAAATAATATGGTAATCATATGTAATATGCCTAAGTGTCACCGTAGAGTGATATATAAAATTAATTTTTAAATTATTTTTATTTTGATTGAAGCAAAATAGAAGTTTGATAATTTCTGTATTATAAATTATTTTATTGTGATTATTTGATTATAAATTCAAATTTTAATTACCACGAACGTAATTAATCCCAACATCTGTACAGTATTAGGCAAATTAATTAGTCAGCCTCATACAATTAAAAGTAAAATAGTTAATTAAACATCTTATTTAAATCCCATCATCATAAGGAAATGAAGTGGAATCTAGCCACTCATCACCAGTGATTAAATAAGAAACAGTAAAATTATAAGCATCATAATAATCCATCACATGGAATCCACCCCAACTAACTCTATTATCAGTAACAGAACCATCTCCATAATTATCATACTCACCATAATACAAACTCTCTAATCCTTCATCACCCGACCAATTAGTCCACCCCGCCGGATCGATAAAATCATCGATGTACGATTGCATAATCACAGTCCTCGAATATATCCTCCATGGCCGCCCTAAATAGCTTCTAACACTAGCAGAATTTGAGTACAGTTCATCGGTAGCAAGAATTGAACAATTCTGTATCGAAATTCCAGTGTCCTCATCAGGAATTTCTCTTGATTGGGCTGTGATGGCAGTGAATTGGCCAGGAAGTGGCATTTTTGATACGATGTTACATGCTTGGAAAACTACTGCTGCATTGCCACATATGTAATCTATGGTGCCATAGATGTCACATTCGCGATAAAATTGGCGAAATGAGTGTACATATAAGGTGTCTTGGTAGCCATTGATGCTGCATCTGTACATTGCTGCTAGATCTGCGTTGATTCTAACAGCAACTGCTTGGTGCTTCTCTGCTCCTGCTGTGTTTTCAATGCTTATATCCCTTGCCAAGAAACCCTCACCAGACACAGCTGTAAACTACTAATATATTAATATTGTCCATAAATGTATTTATTGTTCATATCTAAACAGAAAAATTCATAATTTGTCAGTGTACCTTGTAATTCTGGACCTTAGTACTTGAACTGTTTATATATGGACAATTATTACCTAATACTTAATTAAACAATTAGTATGCTAATATATGTTAGCATACAGATATTTAAATATTAGAAATAGCTAATACATTTGTTCAGCATATATATATATATGTTTCTGAAAATTTATCATTGTACGTATATGTTTATTAGATCTAGCAAAAGTATAACGAATCATGCTAATAAGATTTAGACCACAAAAGGGTAAAGCAAAATAAGATTTATGAAACTTACCAAGAGTTGCAGATCTGAAAGTGGTCCAACCATCATCAACACTTCTATTACCAGCAATGAAAGTAACATCCGTTCCATCTCCAATCAGAACAATATTAGTCTTATAGCTTGGAATTTCAACATTCTCTGTATACACCCCTTCTCTAACCATTATAATTACTCTATCAATACTATTATTTGGAGCAAAATTAATAGCATCACTAATACTACTAAAATTTCCACTCCCATCTGCAGCCACTGTAATCACTTCACTTGGATCATATTCATCATCATTCTGCAAAAATCTACCAACTTTCCTCGAAACCCAGTTAGGAAATCCTAAAAGCCTCCGATTTTTATGACCATGACTTGGCCTAGGAAGCATTGACAAGGAGTTACTCACATGTTTATAACCATCAGTTATAGAATTCACCAGAACAGGCTTTAATGGACCTGAAGCAGAATCTAGACCTTCTAAGCAAGTATTCTTGTTTGTCAAAGCTGCACTGAGGTATGCCCTTGCGTCTGCTAGCTTGCGCGGATCGCTGGTTTGGATTCTTGAAACTGATTTTTGCAAGGAAGATAATGTGATTTGGTGAAGCTGTTTACAGTCTTGGATTGTGCCTCTTTGTTTCTCTATGATGTTTGGTGATTTGGGTGTGTTTGGGAACAGATTTGTTAGCTTTTCGGCCTCGGAAATGGCTGTTTGGAGAGTGTGGAGAAGATAGGTGAGGATGTTTGGGGATATGTTTATGGAAATTGAAAGCTTTAATGAGTCAAAACAAGCATCTGGGTAAGGTCTGTTAACGCAGAAGTTTCTTAAGGAAGAGAGATGAGAGGTTTTTAAAGAAGTTACAGAAGACTTAGAGGAGTTTTGAGCTAATATGGAAGTTGTAAAGATTGGAGAAAGAAGAAGCAGAAAGAGTAGTTTTTCAAAGAAGATAGCCATTAGCGTCTGCGAAAAGAGCAGAGGAGCTTCTCTATTAGCCTAATAGCGACTAGTTTATATTATAATTCAAGCAAATACTTGTTTGTTTTCATTATTTTTATCTAATTTTTCTCCCTTAAATCTTTCCAATTTTATGAGTTGAGTTTGATTTCATTTAAAAATATAGTTCTTTTTTTCTTAATAAGGCAGATTTAATTTATATTGTCTAGGCCTAATTAAAGCGCTGCAATTTTCGAAAGAAAAAATATACTTTTAACATTTATGTACCAAGTTAAAAAAAAAATACATTATCTTATTTAAGAAAAAAAAACAAAAATAGAAAAATTAATAATACAGCCTTCCTAGAATAAGTGCAAACAGGAGAGGAGAGGAGAGGAGACTAAGTTTGTCTCGTGAAATATAAATTTTAACATTAAATTAAAATGTGTACACATGGTATTGTCATTACTACACAAATTCAAAGACCAGCGTCGCTAAAATCCATGCAATTTCATTAGAATTATAGTACTACTACAATAAACAAACACGTATGTTCCCTTAAGATAATTTGTCATCCAATATGTCTCCTATTTTTTCTTATAAACTATTAATTCCATAAATCTAAACATGAAGCATTGCATATAAGGCGAACGCCAAAAACAAGATAGCAAGCGGTGTGCCATTTTTTATTTTTTATTTTAATGTCGGTAATCTATCAATCACGATGATGTTTAAGGAATATCCCGCAATATAATTAAATTATTTAATTAATTGTTGGTTTTACTTTTCTTTTTCATATAATTCCATATTCAAATTCATTTTTTTTCCTAATATTAAAATTTATCGACTACTAATTAATTTAAATTTAACTAGATAAATATGTGAAGAGGTATGAACATTTAATTTCATGATAAGATAGTGGTCCAACCGTAATTAATTGGACCAGTAGATTAAATTAAGTAAGTAATCGAATGATAACTAAACGATTACTAATTATTACAAATTACCAAATAAAAATATATTTTGGAAATACTGGGGGTTTTATATTTATATCGACAATTTGTTCCCCTTCAGGGTTGTCTTGTGAATAATTCACGAGATAACGTTAAAATTGATTATTTTTGTGTCTGCTTCTGGCAAGTCCTCGCTGTCTGTCTCCCTCACATGATCAGATTCTTTAGCTCCTACCATAATTTTATGCACCCTGCGCTCGAGTAACAAACGTTCCCTACCGTTTCATCAGTGTCAACATATCGGACGATGCACAATATTCACGTGAATTTTCAATCCTTAATATATATATATATATATATATATATATATATATATATATATACACACACACTTAGGGGTGCTCACGGGATGGAACGGGGTCGGGAATTTATACATATTTAGGGGTGCTCACGGGATGGAATGGGGTCGGAAATTGCATCGCCACTCACTGCCCCGACTCTAGAACGGGAAGAAAATCCCCCCCGTCCCGCGGGAATCCCCGTCTTCCGATTTTTTTTTAATTTTAAAATATAATTTTTTATAAATAATTAAAATTAAAATATAATATTTAATAAATAAAAAAATTAAGATCAATCATAATTTAAATTAATATAAATTTTAACCATTCATAAATTTAAAATTAAGTATAATTTAAAACTTAATAGTTATAAAATTAAGTTATATTTTAATTTTAATTATTTATAAAATATTACATTTTAAAATTAAAATATATTTTTTTACGGGACGGATAACCCATTCTCCGTCCCTGCCTCCGATTTTATAACGGAAATTTTTTTCCTTCCATCCCTGTGAGAGGGAAATTAGGGAATTTCCCGAACAAGACGGGTCTCCATTGGGGCCGGGGAATTCCCGCTCCGTGATCATCCCCACACACACTATATCCAACTTACTTTTCTGGTCTTAAATCACTAGTTGTATAGCACAAAAAAAAAATCAAATTGAAATGAGCCAACAAACACAATGTATTATTTTTAGCATAAATTATTATTAACTTAAAAAAATATAAATTATTATCGAGATATTCATGAATTATTATTCAATACAGCAATTATTCTTGCCAATGAGTAAGGTTGCTAAGTCAAATATTCTACCATGAAAAACCTTTTTTTTTTTGTAGGCAAAAACTAATCTTTTTAATGAGGTATAAATTAAGCTAAATACAATGTATTTGTTATCATTTATGACTTTAATCTTGATTATTAAAAAAAAAAGGTTTTGCATGGCAGCCATGAAAGGGACTTGTGAACTACAATCGGCAGTCGGCGCTACATGGTCAGCGAGATTTAGCATAATTAGCTTATATAGCCTTTAAACTTGGAATAATAATAATAATAATAATAATAATAATAATAATAATATATAGTACAAATTTTAATAGTTTCTGCATCCTATATGTAACAGTAATATATATATGATAGTAGCCTTTAACGGCTAGTATATATATATATATATATATATATATATATATATATATATATATATATATAACAGCTCGTATATATTGAATTTGAAACTAGATACATACAATTTCAGTCAAAAAATATCATCATTGATTTATACTTAGTAATAGGATTTAAATACAATTTTTTTGAATTAAACTTATTTATATATTTCATGAATATCAAATTAAATTAATTTTTAGTGTCTATCTTATAATTTAACCATATATTAAACAGGCGACAAATGCTGTAGTGCCCTTTCCACCTTTGACTTTTTAGAAAGGCCAAATGCATTTTAATTCGCTGAAGCCTTTAAATTTATTAAATTTTGGCTATTAAGTTTATCAGTGAATCCTTATACTTTTTATTTTTTTATTTATTAATCCTCTTATTTTCTGTTAAATTTCGGAAAAGTTTATTTTCTATTTCAAAAGTTTGTTTTTTTAGAAAAGTTTATCAAAAAAAAAAATTTAAATAAATCACTTCATACAATACTCTAATATTATTTTCTGCAGACATACTTCTTAATATATGAATTTAAAATAATTAATAAGCAAAATAAATACAATAGATATAAATAATTTAACTTAGGCAAAAATTGAGAGCTAATTTGAATCTTAATATTACTAGAAAAATGAATTTTGATCTTTCTTCATTTTTCATAGACATTGAAGTACTTAAAATAGCCAATAAAATCCAAAAGTCCTCTATTTTTTTGAAGGCATTTAAATTTAAATTTATAATTCTACATTAATACTATAAACTTTTATTGAATACATAATTTGGAAATAAAAAGTCAAATATAGTTTTCAACTCGAATAATAATAATAATAAAAGAGATGTGCAAGTTTCCTTTGTAGATGAATTTAAAATATTATGTATGAAAATAAATATTAAAGTATAAATTAATTTTCATGTATGTCTTGGAAAAAATTACTAGCAACATATTAAAATTTTCTAAACAGTCATTTTATTAAAAAAAAAATGCATTATAAGAGTTTTTATGCCATAAAAATGGCGGTTGTTCGACGACAAGTCGTGTGTTCTACGTATAAACTCAATTGCTATGAAACGACAATTAATTTAACCAAAACATATTTATACCTCAATGACCACCGTTAACTTCATTTACAAATCCCGAGCGTAATTTGCACAATAAAGCTCTGTCTTACATGCAATGATTATTTTCCTTAATTTTTCCCTCTTACTCCCAGATAATCTGCTCACAGCCTGTGGATATACTTATCGCCGGCTTTCAATTGCTCAATTGCACCCAGTAACTGTTGTGTCTGCTGCCCCTTCGAGAAATACAGTAGGGAGACATAGAAATCAAAGGTTAGTTCTTTTCCGTTTGATTGAAATCTGATGTTTTTGTTTATTTTGTTCTCTACTGCTTTAATTCTTTCCCTTTTTGGGTTCTGATTTTTTGTTTTTGTGCAATTTTTTCTATACTTCTTTTCATCGTCAGCTTATCAGCTCTCCTCGAAAATACTTTTGGTTTAAAGGCCGAATTGGGTGTTTGATTCGTGATTTCTCATCCTTTGTTCTTCAAATATTTGACAGGTCAGTAACCTATGTGGATTTTTTTGTTTATTTAGTTTTTTAATTTTTTGTTTTTTCATGGAGGATGGAAGGCAACCACGCATTGCTGTTTACGAGTTGATTCAGAATGCTAATCTGATGGGAAAAGATAAATCTAATAATTAGATTTAAACTAATTTACGTTTTTGCAATTGCAAAAATTCGTAATAAAAGGACAGCGTGTGTGCGCGCATATATATATATATATATAGGTTTAATAATTTGATGTTACTTATGAGCCTGATGATATGGCGACAGTTGGTTTGGATGAATACGTTCTTATGATCTTGACAGTGGCTTGTTTTGATGCATTTATGTTTTGTGATTGTTGTTTAGGATATTAAATTGATCATGAGATTATTATGCGTATAGTTTTAAAATAGGTCTTATCATGCATTTATGTTATTTTTGTTTTGTGATTGTTACCCAATATAATTTTTCATTGAAATTTAATGAATTAGGCATAAGAGAGAATGCATCTTGAACTTTATTTTTTTCTGTAGATTTGAAGAATGAATACTGCTAAACCTTCTGCTTGAAGAGTTCTGCATATTCGTGGAGGCTAGCTTTTCCACTCCTTTTTTTTTTTTTTTTTTTTTCTGGTTGCTTCTTATAGGTAGCACAGTAAGCTAAAACTGCGACTCTTACCTCCATCTTTCTTAGCTTTGGTTTTGTAAATTTTTATTTTTCTGCGTTTTTGTGTAACTTTTACAATCCGAAGCTGCTGCCGAGTTTTTGAGTAAAGTGATTTTTCTTTTTAAAGTATATGTGTGCTGTTTAGGTGTCTTGTTACCTATTATATACTTGCAAAACTATTAATTGTATCTCAATAAAAAGAGTCAACCTGGTTGAACTGCAAACTGGTAATCATTCAGTTTAAGTGGATTCAGTTTTAACAACAGTAGTTAAAGGTGTTTAGAAATAAGTGATACAGATATGAAAAAGGTATGGTTCTTTTTGTGTTATAGTTAATTTTTTCACAATGCTAATTTCATTCATTTATTTATTTGTCTCAGGTAGTGAGGTCAATGTCATCTGGGATTGGAGTTTAAAAAGGGGATATCTTTTGTTAGCTTGTTTCATAGGCAGCCATGTCAGTCACAGCAGGTGTCAGTGATATTGCCGTAGCTGTCAGGGATAAGCTTAGAGGTAAAATCGGGCAACCGAAAGTGAAAAGGTATTGGCCTGGTAAAGCACCCCGACTGGGCAGATGATGCTGATGAAGATGGGGATATTAGGATTGCCAGGGCAGATGCCCTGGAGAAAGCTTTTCCTATTCGGGGAGATTCTGATGTTGATAGAAAAGATGATCCTCGGCTTCGTCGTCTAGCTGAGAGTAAAATTGACAACCGTGAGGAAGTCAGAGCTGATCACCGGCGTATACGGCAAGCTGAGATTATTTCAACAGAAGAGGAAGAAGCCCGTCTGCAAGAATGGGCAGAAATGGAGGAAGAAGATGAGGATGCACTAGAGGAAAGAAGAAGAAGAAGAATTAAGGAAAAATTGAGTTTGAGAGAACAAGAAGCAGCACTCCCTTCTGAAGAAGAAGAGGAGGAAGTTGAGAAAGAGGAGGAGTCTGAGTATGAGACTGACTCTGAAGAGGAAATGACGGGTATAGCAATGGTCAAACCCATTTTTGTGCCAAAGACAGAAAGAGAAACCATAGCTGAGCGCGAGCGGCTTGAGGCCGAAGAACGAGCTCTTCAGGAAAAGGAAAGAAGGAAGTTGGACGAAAGGAAAGTGGAGACAAAGCAAATTTTGGTCGAGGAGATTAAGAAAGAGGAACTTATTCAGAAGAATCTAGAGATGGAGGCAAGTGTTGCTGATGTGGATACTGATGATGAACTCAATGAGGCAGAGGAGTACGAGGCTTGGAAGGTTAGAGAGATTGCAAGGATCAAGAGGGACAGAGAGGACCGCGAGGCAATGTTGAAGGAGAAGGAAGAGATTGAGAAGGTTAGAAACATGACAGAGGAAGAGAGGAGAGAGTGGGAGCGGAAAAATCCAAAACCTGCACTGCCGTCAAAGCAAAAGTGGATGTTTATGCAGAAATATTACCACAAGGGTGCTTTCTTCCAGAATGAGGGTGATGACCATGCTGCCACTGCTGGAACAGATGATATTTATCACCGTGATTTCTCTTCGCCAACTGGAGAAGATAAAATGGATAAATCCATATTACCCAAGGTCATGCAAGTCAAGCACTTTGGCCGCAGTGGAAGAACCAAGTGGACACATCTTGTCAATAAGGATCCAACTGATTGGAACAATCTGTAAGTCTCCTTCACCCTTCTAATTTTAATTTGTTGATCTTTTTCATCTCTAAGCAATCATCCTCTGATTTTGTCATTTGCTCCTCTGAATTAAATTAAAATTTTTTTATCCGAGTCTTTTTGGGTTATTGCTATCCATAATTTGGCTCACATATGGTACTTTGCATTTTCCCAATGCTAATATGTCTAATTTTTGTTTTAACCAGTGTACATTAAACATGTATTATAACTGTGAGTGAGTTACAGTCATAAAATCTAATTGAAAGTGCTTGACGGAAACCTCTGGCACCATATCTGAAATCATTGTGCATTTAAAAATTAAAGTTAAAATCAGTGGCACATATTTTGTTTATACAGTTATTAGCACAAGGGCAATTTGCACCTGCCGTCCTATGACTTTCAATACCTAGTTTTTTTTAGTTGTTTCATGCTCCCTTTGATGGATTATGTATCTACAGCTATTAACACTGGCATGGCAAGAATAGAATATCTCCTGTATTAATTTGTTCCATGCTTTCGGTGATGGATTATATATCAAATGCATCTGTTAACACAGACATTACAATAATGGCATATCTGCTAGTTTTATCATGCTTCCTTTATTGAGTATATATCAGTAGTGAAGAAAGTAGATGATTTATGAATATCTTTTTATCATAACCCAAGCTTTTGTTGGGATGTTATACATCTTTTGGCTTTTTTGGGGAGTATTGGCACTGTCAAAGGTGGAATTTCTAATCACGATGTTCTCCTCTAGACAGTTTTATTCCTTCAAATAATTACTGATCATCCTCTTGTTGCAGATGGATGTTCTGCTCTAAATAGTTTTATTCCTTAAATAATTCCTGATCATCCTTTTGTATGCAGATGGACATATAATGATGCTCCTCGGGCCAAATATTATATGAAGATGGGCGGAATGAATGCCCCAATTTCTAAACCCAAAGGAAGCAAGAAGTTGAAAGATTGGGAAACACGGTAAATTTGTTTTGGCATTCATGCAGAAGTCACTCTTGTTGTGTTGTTTTTATTACAAGATAAAAAAAGGTGCCTGAATTACTATTTTGAAGGCAATTATTGTAGGATTAGTTGTATAGATGCACGTTTCTGTCTTTCTAGTAGCACTTTCAAATTCCTATTACTGAACAATCTCAGAATACAGGTATTACAGTGCTGATGTAGTATGTATAAATGTTTTTGCCTGCATTACTTACGGGCGTAGAAGTTTCTTCTGCCCGCATATTAATGCCTATGCATGTTGGCTGTCATGTTGAGAAAACAGCTCCATCTTCAGAAAAGGGGTCGCACAAATTTGTTCCAACGGTATCATTCTTAAAAGTCGGTTTTATCTGTAGCTCAGTAAAAATATTCTTTTTCTTTTGGTTTACTTTTCTGATCTTATTAAATGTTTGTGGCTTTGTTCATACTCTGACACAAGCTTAACCCACATGCTTTCAAGCTGATGAATAATCGGCTTAGTTGCGGAGGAAAGTTTATTATGCTTCTAATAATTTAACACCAAGTGATATAATTGCTTCTTTTTCCACCTCCAGAGACTATAAATGATTAACTTTTTATTTCTTAGAAAGATATTTATCTTTCTTTACTGTACTTTTTAGAACCCTAGTGAGCTATCTAGGTTCGGGCAAAGAAAGTCTTGCTGAAAGAAATTTGAAATCTTTGTTCGAGAGAAATTATACAAGATCTCTGTGTCGCTTCCTTTGTTCTTTCCCCTTAGATAGTTCAATTAAGTTCTCTCTTTTGAAAAAATTTATTGTTAATTGTTAAGCATAATCCTCTGGAGTTTCTACCAAGATGGAGTAAGAGCATTAGTGGAGAGGATGATCAAATTTGACACTGCCTGTGACATTTACATTTTCTTTGTTTTAATGGGCTCCTAGGTCAACTCTCTAATATATAATTACGTAGGAGGCTTTCATCAGCCTCCGAATATGTTCCCATTGCAATACAAACACCACAAGGTTCGTTAAAAATAACGGAGAGCAAAAATAGAGGCCATCATGCTACAAACAACGTAAGGTTGGTTAAAAATAGTAGAGAGCAAGATAATAGAGGGGGATCCTGGGGCATGCTATCATTAAAAAAAGATTAAAAAAAAAATCCATATTCAAATTACTATATTTTTATAGGGCCAATTGAAGATGCCCAAGAAGAGGCATATTATCATTTAGCAGGGGCTTAGCACATATTCAATCCAAAGAATAGGGGATTTTTAAAAAATGGAAAAACTGAACAAGTATATATAAAAACTAAATTTTAAGTAAAGGATAATGGACAGAATCCATGAATATAACACTCCTTAACTTAGAAATCTAAACCAGCAGAATACTTAACTCCTGTTGATGGCAGCCACAAGTTTCCTTCAATAAACTGAGCTACTGTGAAATTACTGGCCTCATTAGAAGAATTAAAAATGTGATAACCAGGCCATCGGACCCTCTTAGTTTGCCCAGCTCCTGGCCCATAATTTGAATACTCCCCATAATACAAAGTATCCAAATACAAATTCCCATTCCACTCAAGCCATCCTTCAGGCCTTATAGCATCACTCATGTAAGATTGCATGACAACAGTTCTTGAAAAGTTTTTCCATGGTCTTCCAAGATAAGTATATGTTGAATTAGCCACAGGCAAGAGATCCATATCTGCAGTTATGTTGCAGAATTGGATTGAGTATCCGCTCGGTTCATTTGAATCTTTTCGACCGTGTGCTGTTATGGTGTTCTTTTGGTTTGGTAAACCTTTCTTAGCTAGAATCTGGCAGTTTTGGAAGACTGCGGTTGCGTCCCCGAATATAAAATCAACTGTTCCGCTGATTCTGCATTCGCGATAGAATTGTCTCATTGTGTGAGTGTATAATGTGTCTTGGTAGCCCTTCATTTCGCACCGATAAAAGACTGATAGATCTGAATCGGACCGCAGTGCTACTGCCTGGTGCTTTTCTGGTCCTGCGGTGTTCTCGAATGTCATGTCCCTTGCTATAAATCCTCTCCCACTAACAGCTGCAGATTTTGATGCAAAAAAAAAAATTGTCAAAAACATGATCTCCATTCTTGAATGAGTGCAAATAAATGCCTTGCGCAAAATTATAATATCACATGTGAAGAACGACAAGTAGAAGATGTAGCCCCATAGTTGCATACCGAAGGGCCCCAAAGTACCAAATTTTATGCAAGATGCTTAGATTCTTCATGATAGGAGATGATGGACCACTATGGTGCACAACAGCAATTATTAAGGCCAGAACACGAGGCAGACTAGCACAACATAATGCACACTAAATCATTAGCTTATTTCATGAACCAGGTCTACACAAACACAAGAATTTTCCAAACACAAAAATTATCCATGCACTAATTTATGAAATGTGATCATTAAAGAGCAGTGTAGTAGTTTAAAATTTCAAGATAACCCATAGTAAATATTATCCTGATCCTGCAACTCAAATGGCTAGGATGATGACTAAATCCATGCAGTAAAATTAAATGGAATGAACATGTGAAACATTTAATGGCGGTATATGATCAACACAGGCCCCACCTATTTTATCAATGCATAATTTTCACCTAGATCTGGTCCATGATTTTTTTATCCGCGGACGACATGTTAATAGTCGTGTGTGAAGTTACAATTAGAAATTTACACAGCAAAATACTGAAAATGCGTGCGCGAAGTGCTCATATACCACTCTTACTAACTTCAATTCTGGCAATAAATATTGTTAATCAAACAAAATCTCAGTACTTCTAAATGTTAATCCAAATGGGAATTTGTTACAATTTAACATAAATTGCAAGTACCATCGCGTGAGAAGACAAAACCAATCCAGAAGAAAAGTAAGTCACATGCTTACCAAAAGTTGCTGTCCGGAAAGTGGTCCAACCATCAATATAATTCCGGTTACCAGAAACCACCGTAGCACCCATGCCTTCACCAACCATCATAAGATTCCATTTCTTCTTCTTGATTTCAACATATTCTTTATAAACACCTTTCTTCACAAATATAATATATCTGCTCAAGCTATAATCTGGAGCTGCTTCTATTGCATCCATTATGGCTGTGTAATTCCCAGTCCCATCTGCTGCCACTATAACATTTGGAGTTACCCCATTTATTACCAGCAACTTACGATCTTCGCGCTTGAACCATTGAGGAAATTTTCCTTTTTTGCTGTTTTTGGTTTCTTGATTAGTATTGTAATTGGGCTTTGCATCGACGTTGCTCAAGAGTTCTTGAACTGATGAAGTGATCTGATCAAGACCACCTGCGACTAATGTTTTAAGAATGTTATTAGTGCCCTCAAATCCTTCAACGCATGTGCCTTGATTAACAAGTGCAGCACTTAACCATGTCTTTAGATCAGAACCCAGATCACCTGTGCTGTTATTTTTGCCTGCAATTTTAAGGACAAGAATTTCTAAATGAGTATGGATTTTGATCTCAAATTAAGAAAACTTGTGTGATTTTGATCCTCATAATTACAGCATTAAATGCAAAAGTTCAAAAATGGACCATTATCAAATTTTTCCAAGAAATAACTTGTAAATCATTATCTCCACTAGAATAATGAAAAAAGCGAGAGAAAAGAAAACAGAGCACAAGTATAGAAGTTTGTCTAAATTACCCTTAGGATTCTTAGAGGCAGACATGGACCAGCTCAACTCCACAGCAGAGAATTCCAACAAGTCAAGACAATCATTGACAGCATTAGTGAGGCGAAGATCACCAAAGAAATTACCAAAATTGGAGATGGTAGAAGTAACATCTCTAATGATACTCAAGGTGGATTCCAAAGACCCAATAAATTGAGAAATGGGAACTTTCACGCACTCATTTTGGATGTAATCAGCAGCAGAAGAGCAACTACCTGGGCTGAAAACAAGAAGTAAAATAGAAAAGAAGAAGAGGAATCTCGACATTGTGAAGAAGAGGGAGTGATGTGAGAGCGAGTGAAGAAGTAAAGTATTTAATGGAAAACGGAAGTGTAGTATAGTAGATGGTAGGGGGGCAGGTAAAGGAGTATTTAAGATGGAAAATGGGTACAGTGAGTCAATGTGATTAATGGATTCGCAATTTTAATACTTAATAGTGTAGTTCCCGTTTGGGATTCTACTTCTAAACTATTTCCATTTTTAACATATTTTCTCTAAATTAATTGAGTTTAAAATTACTTTCATAAATTTTTTTGCTTAAAAATATCAGTTTATTAATCTAATTTGTTTTTCTTTTTCTTTTCTTTTTTAAATATGTCAGTTTATTCCTGTAAAATCGCTTTCCATATTATCAAAACTATGTGCAGTTAATAATTTTATATTTTTAAAAAATTTAGAGATATTTTATATAGATTTTAGAAGTATAAGAGTATTATTTATACTAGTTTTTAACGAGTTAATCTAACACTCTAATTAGGAAAGAATTTATATAATTTCCCTTCCTATTTTTATTAAAAGGGGATCTAAAATTACTAAAATCACTTAAATTTATTTTTTTAAAAAATATAGATTAAATATTTCTATAAAATTTATGTTTTTTAAATAATTATAATTCAAAAACTTGAAATCATAAGCAGTTTAAATATTTTAAGTTTAACTATATCTCTTAGTTGATCATAATTTGAATTTTATCTTCTCCCAATCAGAACAAACAATGTAATTCTAAAAACAAATTATAATTAAATATATAATATTAATGTTAGCAGGGGCAAAGAATAAGCTCAAAATTCGGTGATTGGGTAGGGTTGGCAATGGCATATTGGCGTTGTGTGCTGCCTGTCCCATTGCTTTTATGTTGTGTTTAATTGAAAGAATAAAATGGCATAAATCTTGCCTTTTTTGAATACAACAGCTTCTTCTCTTGTTTTTGTTTACGGGACTGCTTTTGCTTACCCAAAATCTCTTTATAATTTATATCTTTATTCTCTTCTGTTGACTGTTGGAAGATTGCAGTTTTTATTTTTTCTCACTATTCTATTTCCTCACTCCACTTCTTTTAGCTTTTTCCCAATTTTTATTTGGATCTTTTAGCTGTATATCCCAATTTCTATTTAGGCCAAAAGTTCAATTTACCTTCTAAAGCTTGACCAAAAAAAAATTAACCTCCTAATATTTACTTTGATGCAATATTCTTCCTAAAATTTATAAATTAAAGCAATATCACTCTAAAACTAATGAATCCATTATTTTGATTATTTTTCGTTAGTTAATTATTTTAATTATTTTTTGTCAGTTGATGACTGACGTGGCATTAAAATTGACATGTAACAAGTCAACTCATGACATGTGACAAAACTGCAGGTACAAAAAAGCACTTAAAATATTTCAAATTGGGACAATTTAACCCCTATTAATGCTACACACTTACACTACATACTGATAAAAAATAATTAAAATAATATATTCGTCAGTTTTATAGTGATATTGCACTAATTTGTAAGCTTTAAATGAAATATTGGATCAAAATAAATATTAAGTAATTAAATGCTCCTTTTGTCAAATTTCAAGGATTGAATTATACTTTGAGTCTTCTATTTATATTCAACTAACTATACACCTTAAAATACAGGCGGCAATAAGGTACACACGCATGAAAACGATACAGATACATGCGTACCTATCTTAATCGTATATACAATTTTAATATGAAATTTCTTATTCTTTTTAATGTTCTAATTTAATATAATAAAGATAATAAGAGTAGAGCAAGACCTATGATAGAGGGTAAAATGTATGTCAATGCCTAAATTTTCTTAAAAAGAAATAATAATTGAGAATTGCATAAAATGCTATAGGGAAATCCATTATAAAAGGGGAAATCCATTATCTTTAAGAAAATCAAATTCCTATTAGTTTTAATAGAAAAAACTATGGAGTCCACATTTAAAGTTTAAAACTGATATTATAAGGCTTTTTTTATTGGGTTTTCGGATTTGATTTTGTAATCAACTTTTTTTTTTAATAGCGAGGAATTCAATCGTGACGGGGACTTATCAAGGCTTCGCCAGACGAATTAAAACGAAACATAACGGTAAATTTTACTACGAATTTAATTTTATTTGACCAAAATCAAATCTTTGAAGAACCCATAAATGGGGAGACAGCGTTCTTGTTACGAATACATTAATGCATTTTTTTTTCTCGAAGAGATATACAGATAATTCATTTTATCTGAAAGTTGTTTTTTTTTTATTATTTGCCATAAATTTGTATCAAATTCATACCGTGAGTAATGCATAAGGAAATAAAAATAAAAAAATAAAATGGATAATTTATTAGGATTCGATTTTCTTTTTTACTCCAAAAATATAATTATAAAAGAAATTACTTTCTGATTGGTTGAAAAGAAAATAAATTCATAATTAGAAATTCTATTAAAAGCTAAAAGAGATTTGCTTTAAAGAAGACGACGCATCTACGCGTTTTTACAGCTTGCACCATAAAGAAACGCGCTTCTCTCTATCTTTCTTTCTCTTAGTATGGGATTTTCTTTTTCTTTTTTATTTCCTTTTTTAGAAATAGCAGTTTATACAAAAGTATTACTATATTATTAAATTAAATTGAGCCATAAAAAAGAAAAGAAAAGAAAATCCTTAATAAACTTTAATTTAATATTGCACTTTGCATCATCTTCTTTAAAACATGCATGTGAGTTGGTCCAATAGCATAAAGGAATTAATGCCAATCCTTTTCCAACTTTAATTACTTCTTTTCTTTTTATATTTTCATGCACTGTATCCCCTAACATGCAAAAAGCTATCATATCGAGACCCTATAACCTTCATTTTGTGACTCTATCTTATTATAATTTGCTTCATATTATTTTATTGATTATGAATTGAGCTGAAGGCATTATTATTGACTTTTTCGTTATCAAATCCTCACTAATTTGTTGGTAATATTAATACCATTAAGGCCGTTTAATTCGGTTGATTAGCATGTTCTAGCTGTTGATCCCATTATTAGAAGCTAATAGTTCTTTTTTTTGAAGAAGAAGAAAAAAGCAACAACACCTTGGATAGAGGTCATTCTAGGGAACAAAGTCCCCATAGCATCTCCAGCTAAGATAACTCCCATACCACAAAGATACTCATGATGCCACACAAAGTGCCTATATATCTTGATCATAAGTCCAATTAGCGAGAAAATTCGTAGCAGCATTAGCTTTTCTGTATTTATGAACAATAACAACTTGCCACTCCCGATCAAGAAGCTCTCTAATGCGCAAAATGAGGGAGCTGTAGGAAGGTTGCATTTCCAGATTAAGATTAAGCATGGAAACTACACTTCGGTTGTCTACCTGAAGAAGAATGTGTTTCCATCCTCTCTTCCAAACTTCCTGAAGGCCCAAAAACACTCCCCATAGCTCCGCGAAGAAGGCATTCTCCCCACCAACAAATGCCGAAAAGCCTCCCATCCATCTTCCTAACGTGTCCCGAACCACATCCCCACAAGCTGCTTGTCTTAAATTACACCGAAATGCACCATACGTGTTGAGAACAACCCATCTCGGAGGCGCTGACTTCCAGCCAACTACCAGCTTAGTTTTCTCGCCATAATTTCATCTAATAGCACTTAAAGCATCTTGTGCTTCCATATATGCAACCATTGACGCTGATATAATTTGCTTCTTCGTACTCCATGGAATGTCTTTATTGTTGAATACTCTATCGTTTCTCCACTTCCACAAGAACCAGCAGTTGTAACTGAACATCAGATTCCATCCAACATTCCCCCTCAAATGCCCTTGCGAAAGATTCTCTTCAATCCAGCTCTGCAAGTCACAATTAAAAAATTTGTAGCAGTCATTTACTGTCACTATAGAATACCGGTAACTCTTTACCGAAGCACAATCCCTCAGCAAATGGAGAGTTGTCTCAGGTTCAATGTTTCACATAGGACAGATATTCGAAACAGCCAAATGATGTATTTTGCATTCCTCATTTGTTAAAAGTTTATTCCACAAAGTGAACCACAAGAAAACCCAAATTCTCTGAGGACCTTGCCACTTCCAACAAAGATCCCACTTTTTCTCAATTTCTGGCCCAGCAGCATGAATAAGCAAATTGTAGGCTGAATTTATCGAGAAAGTACCAAAAGGAGAAGGCAACCAAACGACGTTATCATCCTCCAAGTCACTTTAAGAAGAAAAGCATCATTGCACTTCTTGATATTCTTGAGACTTGCTCCACCTAACTCGAATGGCTTACATAAATTCCCCCAACTGATCAAATGAATTTTTCAGGACTCATCCTTGGTACCCCAAATGAAATTTCTACAAAGCTTCCCTATCTCATCACAAACCGCTGAAGGGAGCACAGCAATCTGAATTGCATAAGTAGGAATAGATAACAAGACTAACTTCACAAGCGTGATACGCCCCGCCATTGAGAGAGACTTGGCTTTCCAATTGGCCAATTTCTTCTTTACTTTATCTAACGAGTAACAGTAAAGCCTCTTACTCGAACAACTATGAAAAATAAGAAGACCAAAATAATGACCCAAGTCATCTGTTAATTGGAAACTCAAAAATACTTTGAGTTCCCTAGAAAGCTCGCAGCTAACATTGCTAGAGAGACAAAATGCCGACTTGTTCTTGTTCACCAACTGACCCAAGCAAACACAAAAATCTTTAAGAACACCACAAATAGCTTGCATCTGTTCCACCGAAGCTTTACAAAGAGCACCAAATCATTAGCAAAGAATAAGTGAGTTAAGGCCGACCCTCCTTTTCTAAGTCCAATGGGTCTCCAAATGTCATCTCTTACTACTTTATTAATGTCGTGGGCTAAGCGTTCCATACAAAGAACGAAAATATAGGGACACAAAGGATCTCCTTGATGGACAACTCGAGAAGGAGCAAATTTCTCTGTTAACTTGCTATTCATGTGAGCTGCTATTCCTACAACAGGAGATGAGAATGTTGCATAAATCATAGTTAAAACCTGCATCCAACAGAGAATCGAGAATAAAATCCCACCGGAGTCTGTCATAAGCTTTTTCTAGGTCTATTTTGATTATCATGCACCCTTTTTAACACGCATAGAGTGAGCCACTATAATTACTATACTGAATTAACATGATTACTAAAACTAATTATATTTCATTAATCCATAATACATGGGGTTACATTAATCTAATCAACTATCATATATCATAACTTGTGAGTCATCTGTTAATGATGCATATAGACATATATACACTATACAAGTCATAAAAGATTAAGTTTGTTACATTAAAATTCTACAGGGTTATTAATTACAAAACTTAATTATCATATTACTATAAGACAAGATTCATCATGATCTACTAAAAAAGATATAAAAACAAAGCTCATATATTAAAATGATTCTTCTTAATCTGATGTTGGCTTCTGAAGTTGTTGGCTTTGTCTCTGAAGAAAGGGTCTAACCTGCAAACCTACACGGATGAACACCAGTGTAGAAATGATGACGGGGCGGAAAATCCCCGTCCCCGGTGGGAAACCGCCCCGAATGGGGCGAAAAATCCTCAAAAAATTTCCTCATGGGAACGGGAGAAAAGTATTACCCGACTTAAAATTCAGGGCGGAGATGGGGATTGTGGTCCCCGTCCCGAAATTTTTTCGCCTCCCGAAATTTAATTACTAAATTTAATTATATTTACATAACTTAGTTTTAAATTATATTTAATTTTTGTTTTATCAATTGTTAAAATTTATATTAGTTTGATTTGTAATTGAATTTATATTTTTAATTATTAAATATTATATTTCAATTATAATTAATTATTAAATATTATATTTTAGTCATAATTAATTTTTTTTAAAAAATAAAAATATTTTTTATGCTGGGACGGGGATCCTCGCAGGGACGGGGACGGGGGAAATTTTTTCCTTGAAATACTATCGGTCCCCGCCCCGCCCCCACCCCGCCCTTGCACGGGGCAGTAGGTGAGGAGGCCCTCCCCACCCCCGCCCCCACCCCGCGATCATCCCTACACCCGTGCTAAACTATAAAGTTTAGTGAAAAAAATAACATGTTGATAACCACTCACAGTGGTTATCATCAAACATACAATAATAATACAAAATAAAATGCCTTCATTCCATTAAGACATAATATTAAGTACATTATTGGAAGCAATAATTATATTATTTAATCATAATAATAAAAGATTTCAAACTATGTATGCATGTCATTCATTGTATAAACTGCCTGTTTAAATTCTTGTGGGTGTGAATAACAGGTGTTGTGGATATCCGAAGGTATCAAACATATAAATACCAGAAGGTATTAAATCTGTGGACCCAACCGGGGTCAGAACTGTGGTCTCATTTAGAGACATACTGTGGACTCATACAGGTTAGACTATAACAGCTGCGACTATAACCCTATAAGCATGTCTATCTATCCACAACCAACTTTCAATCTAGGCGTTATTTATTTCATATATTACCGTGTCATTTCTTGTGCTTAAGTTATCATATTTCATCATATAGAAAGATTGTACATGTAAATATCCATTATAATCAAGATCGTATAATTTAACTATTAGCATATTATTTTGGTACTGCGAAATGTGTATATACATAGGCATTATTCATAGTAAGTAATGTAAATCATGCATATTCATAAACTAACTTTGATAAAAATTTCATATATATTTATGTTTATCATTCCTATATGCTTGAATTTTAAGGCTTATTATGTCCGATTATGAAAGCAATACATGGGGATAGCCTACTATAGTGGGAAAAGGAGAAAATAAGCAAGTATAGGGGACAAGCACTTATTGTCGCGCTCGCGAAAGTTAGGGATGACCCAAATGAATGTTCTGCTGCTCACAAAACCCTATAAACTGGTTATGAGCATACCAAACGACTTTTTTTGACAAAGTTTTCTTCTACAAAGTTTTAGCCCTATGTTTCTAGTTTTTAAAACATCAAAAATAATCTCAATCTGACCTGTATATCTCAAGATATTCACTAAAAATTCCAAACTACTCCCAATGACAGGGCAACAGTCCTAACTCGGATTCAAGCCAAATTTTCTATAACATGCAAATTGATTCAGGCTTTGTGTTCTTCATATCAAATGTAGATAAATAAGTCTAGTTTCTTATGCAACTGGAATTTCTCAATTTGAGTCATGAGAACTCAAGATATAGCCAAAATAATACAGACTGGTCAATTGAATCTTAAGATAACTTTTTGTATATTTGAACACAACTTGCATATTTCGGTTCTAAACTCATCTCAAACTTACTATCAACCCATAAAACATATAATAGCATCAATAAGCACAGATCTCATGTCAAAAACATTATGCACACACACTCAAAATCATGCAAGTTTCCATACCTTTTTAAAGCTTTCAAACCTCAACCTCACCCTTGAAGAGCCTTTTTCTCTTTCTTCTTGCTGCTTTCACCTTTTTAAGAAAGAGACTTCACCATGAAAACCCATAAATTCTTCTAAGGAAACAACATACACAACCAAGGAAAAACAAAAGCAACAATACCTCATAAGCAATCACTAACCAAATCTTCTTACAAAACTAAAAGAGATAGATTTTCTAGAGAGAGAATTTAAAAGAGAGCTTTTAAGAGTTGAGAAGGGTTGAAGATGGCTGAAATTCAACCTTGAATGGCCGGCCATCACTCTCAAATCCCCTCTCCTAGAAGCCAAGTGTTCTCACCTAATTGGATCCCTAAAAGATTTTTATGGCAAAAATGCCCAAAGGTCCACAACTTTCATTTTCTGATATTTCCCTAAAACTTACCCTTTCAATTTTCAATTAGGTCCCTCTCTATTCATTTACATTTTATTTAACATAGACCCTAATAATTAATTAGTGAAAAATTCTCTTAGGATATAATGAGGGCATTACAGCCACCTCTTGTACAATAAAAATATTATTAGAAATCTGCCTTCCCAACATAAAACTAGCTTGGTGCACTCCCATAAGAACATTTAAGCAAGGCTGGACTCGATTAGTAATCACCTTCATCAAAATTTTATAAATGACAAACAACAAACTGATGGGTATGAAGCGACTGACCTGCTCTGGTTTATCATTTTTAGGACTAAACAAATAATAGTCGTGAATAAGTAGGGATTAACAGACCCTCCTCTTAAAATCTTATTCAAAAACTCAAATAAAGAATGTTTAAAAATATCCCAATACTTCTAGAAAAATAAAGGATTAAACCCATATATACTTAGAGCTTTTAGTGGCTTCATGATAAAAAGAGCTTTATAAATCTCATCCATCATAAGAGGCTTCACTAAATTGTCAGCCATTAATCTACTCAAAAGAGGGAATTGACCATGAATAGGAAAAATTAGAGTTGTGTCTCGATCTTCCAAATAAAGCTGACTAAAGAACTCAAACTCGACAACATGCTTCTTAAGAACATCCTAATCAAAGTTCCACTCCCCATTCAAAAACATCACCCCATGGATATAGTTCTTATGCCTATTGAATTAACTAAAAAAATTGAATAATTATTTTTAAGATAGCGTTCAATCCTCGCCAACCTAGAGAGGATTTTTCTTTTTTGGTAATTAATACAACCAAAAGTATTTTTGCTCCAGTCATTAGCTCTAGCAGTGAATTGATTCACAACATCCACGATATTGTCCGACCCCCTCCAATCAGCTGCAACAAATTCCTTAAAATCCCTATGAAAAACCCAAGCTGCATCAAAGTGGAAAGCCTTCTTGCCCCTTTTCCCTAAATTATCCACAACTGACAGAAGAACTGGTTTATGATCAGAATGAGTTTTAGGAATATGGGTAATTTTGAACAACAAAAACTTATCTCTCCAATGCAGATTGCATAAAGCCCGATCTAATCTATCTATGACCAGACCACGATGCCAAGTAAATTTAGGACCACTAAAACCCATGTCCATCAAACCACACCCATCAACAAACTGAGAAAATAGAAGGCAAGGTTTACTACCCTGATTGGAACCACCTATTTTTTCATGAGAAAATAGGAACGAGTTAAAATCCCCTAGCAAAACCCAAAGGCAAGAAATGTTGCAGGATAAGTTTTTAAGAAAAATCTGAGAAGGATCACCATAGATTGCCTAAAGAAGATACTATTGCTTTTGAAGATAGGAAACATTAAGATGAATGAACTGGTAGTTATAAGACTCAATACCAATGTCAACCTCATGGGACCAATCCACCCGAAACGAATGGGCAAACCCCAGACTCTTAATGACTTTATCTGCAACTATCTCATTGATCTTAGTTTCAAGTAGAATCAAAACTGAAACCTTATACAACTTAACTAAATTTTGAGTATGAATCAGGAAGTCTTTAAAACCGGCCCCTTGACAATTCTAAGACGCGATATTTAAACCCATAATAATAAAAAAACAAACCAACTAGTAAGAAACATCAGTAGCCATTGCCACCGCCGTCATCAATGGTAGAACCTTTGCCATCCAAATTGATAACCAGCATCACAGGTTAGTTCTGAACCTCCTTATTGATAACCTCTAAGATAAACTCCAAAGCATCATTAAATATTAAGGCTGACTCACTATTCCTTCGTCTACCTTTGGTTAGAATAGCCTCGCGGATACTCTTCAATTTACCTTTATTTGGAGATTTGCTGCCACTTTGTGAAAGGTATTTAATTTTGACTCCATGATGCAAAACTCTATCTTTAATGGAACACTCAGAATTACTTCTTGGATAACCCAGATTAGCTACAAAAACAACCATGTGAGAATTTGAATTTAAAATTGAGGACACCATATTATTGTCAAGGTTAAGCCCACTAGACCCCTCCACTCCATGAACTGCAGTTTTCCAAGAGAAATCCTCATCATGGGTAACATTCAGATTACTATCTCGATTCTCTTTCCTTGACATCACTTTCAAACCACTAACAGGTTCTACATTGCTGGAGCTGCTCCCATTAACTCCTATCTCTACTAACTACCCCTCATGAATAGAGATGTTACCGAACAATGCATTCTCATGAATAGAAATGTTAGTCTTCGAAGAATGACTACTTTTGATAACACTACGTCCAACCTCTTATCTTTTCCCCGCTAGAGTTGAATTTGATCCAATCCCAGTAACTGCTTCTTGTATCTTTGAACCTAAAGAAAATGCTTTCTCTTGACCAACATCAGTATCCCTCAAATTGCTTAAAGTACTAAATCTTAACCCCATTGGAAAGTTCGGTTTGCCCCCAGTTTTTTTATTCTGCATGTTGTTAGAGTCAACATCCTTCTTACCTCTTCTCTGCAAAACCATCCAGGACCTAAAATTAAAGCTATCTAGTTCAGTTCCCCCTAGACTACCATCACTATTCTCTCCTCCCATCATAAAATCATTAGCTGCATCCTTGTATATCGGACCTGTATCTTTACTTCAAGCTAGAGGACAATGATCTCTTAGGTGACCGTACTTTCCACAAAGAAAGCAAATCTTATAAAGACCTTCACAGTCTGCCTTGATGTGCCTACCTTTATACTTCACCTTGATGTGCCTATCTTCAATTTGAATTTGAGACACCAATGGTTTAGTAAGGTCCAACTCAATCGCAATACGTACGTATTTAGCTCACTTCTGGTCAGACGCATTATAATCAACCTTAATCATTTTGCCTATATTAGCACCAATCTGATGTAAAATGCTCTTATGATAATAATGAAGTGGGAATCCTGGGAAATGTACCCATGCAACGATTGAAGTCAAAACATCATTATCTGTGAAAATATTCGTGTGCCAAGGCTATATCGTGAGATAATGCCCTACAATAGTCTAGGGACCACCCACCAAGGCATTAATATAATCATTTATCATATCAAAGTGAATAAAAAATAGTTGTTATCAAGGTCTATGACCTTGTAATATCCTTTAGGGGACCAAAGTGAGTCTAGTCTATTGCATAAAACTCTATAAGTGAGAGAATTGCCGAGGAGTCGAACCACAATAGATCTTCTCCATGGTTTGGATAGCTGAACTTTCAACTGATCCGACACATCCAACTTTCCCTCCTGAACAGACATTGAGATATACTTATCAATATGGTTGCCATCATCAGAATAACCCTTATCATCCTCTAATGCATTCCCCATGTCCTCATTAGAGTCATTGCTTAAGTCATCTTCCCCTTTTGCATTAACGTGAAAGGGATATTATCACCATATCTTTTCTTAGCCTTGCGAATCAAGGCATCGCGAAAGGATCTCACATAAGATTCCTGAAAAGCACTCCCATTCTCCCTTTGCTCCTCCATCTCCATCACCTCCAAATCCTCCTTACGTTTTTTTTTTTAGACCTATCATCCGGAGGGGAAAGTGGTAGGACCTTCTCCACCGACGGCAAGACCTCACAGGTAGCTAGGGTTGTAGCGGACATAGGTCACATTTTTTTTACTCAATTAGAAGCTAATAGTTCATTAACTGATAATTAGTATTAAGTATTTGATAAAATTATATATACTTATTATTGATAAGTTGTATAATTACTGTTATCGATATAATTTTTCAATAGTTTCTTTGTAACATATTAACAAACAAAATAAATAACATATACTAAATTACACAATCACATTAGCAACGGATTTGTTATCCCATCACTATATTTAAAATTATTATTTTTAAGTTCTCGACGACAGAGGTACAACCATCTTTTATTCGTTGCTATTTTTACAAAGTAATCACTAAAAGTAATTTTTTGTGGGGAATTAATTATGAATTTTCTCTTTTAATTTTTATAATAAATATTATACTTGATTTGTATTTTTTAAAAATATTTCTAACTATTAAAAATAATGTTACAATTCGTAAAATTTATTTGTGAAAATTTTTTTAGTAATTAATTAATAATTGAATCCAAAAAATCAAAATTAATAATATTGTTAAACAACCTAATAATCAGTTCATACTCGTCTCTAATTTGAAAACTGAATTTTGTTAAATGGAATTATTCACCAATCAAATAATAAACTGCCAATTTTATCAGGTGAAATTGATAAATATTAGAACATGATAAATTATTATTAGACTATTTCATTTATGGCTCTAGTAAATAATGTCAAAAAAGCATGGCCGCAACTTATAGCTGAAGTATGTTTATCTTGGGGTTAATTTCATCTATGATCACTAGACTTACGTCTAATTGTCCAAAAGTAACTGACTTATGTTTTATAATTTAAATGTTACTGAATTTATTACCTTTTTATAAAAAAGTAATCTTGACCGATTTTCAGCGATTATTCTTATCGGAATGCTGACATAACATATCATGTCATATGCTTGGACACACGTGGCACAACACGTTAGCAACCACATCACTAGAAGAGACCACGTGTGTCCAAAAATATAACGTGGCGTGCTGACATGTTATGTGATATGGTCTCTTTCGGTGATATGGCTACTGACGTATTATACCACCTATGTTCATGCATATGGCGTGATATGCCACGTCAGTATTCCGACAAGAATTATAGCCAAAAACAGGTTAAAATATTTTTTTTACAAAAATGTGATAAGTTTAGTGACATTTAAATTACGAAAAATAAGTCAATTACTTTTGGGCGATTAAACGTAACTCTAGTGATCATAAGTAAAATTAACTCGTTTATCTTGATGACGTTCCCCAAGCCCTTGCTAAGAGTTGATAACAATTAATCAAATTATCAATGGAGCTGATTCTCCACTTTGATGCCATGTGTTTTTTTGTTTTTTTGTCTTCTTTGTACATAATTATCATAATTACCAATGGAGCTGCTGATGCACGTTGCTGCCATATTAAATTAAAACTCATATCAATTATGTTTATTTTAATTGTTTTATTTAGTTGGTCAATTGGGAAAAAAACATATATTTTGAATTGATTTAGGATTAAGAATATGAGTCATCATCATATCTGATAAATTCTGAAATTTTATAAGAGGAAGAAATCGTTATAGAAGTCAAGTTGATGTCGTACCGGAATGAGAATGGCAGTAGGATCCGATCGAATTGGATGGTATTTATAACTTACAAAAAGGGTTAGTTCGATCGAAGCAGATATTGACACTCTGAAACTTAAGCCAGTAAAAGACTTAGAGAGAAATGTGAGATAACTTGATATTTAAGATATGCTGACAACCGTTTGAATAATCTACTTAGGTGTCAGAGTAGGTTTGCAGCGATAGGACGCAAAGCAGGTGAAGGATGGGATGCATACATGTATCAGTAAACTATTGAAGGGCAGGCCTTGTCTGTCTAATTAGACGATCTTATCCCATTATTTTTTTTGCGGGTCAATTCGCTCACGCACCAGACCTTAGGGGTGCTGGATTTAGACTATGCTGGACCTTTCTATCTAGCAATCCTAACAAAAAATAATATTGAGCATTATTAATACCATATAAGAAAATCCGTTTAATCCTAAAAATACATGTTTTAGCTTAGATTGATTTTGAATTATTCTGGTCTAATTAACATTCATCAAAATTTCTCATTGATTTTATTCTAATAAAATAATAATTACATCCAAACACACAAAACAAAACCTACGAATTTATAATTGACATGCAACAAACCTTGCAAAATAGTTAGCCACGCTTGACACAGCATAGCACCGACTAGATCCGTCTTATCGAATACATTTTTTAAACATACGGTTAACTAACTTTTCCTATTTTAATTATAATTAATTTAAGTATCTGAGAAAATGTTTTAGTGTTAATTAAACCGATGAATTTTATCGATAATCATATTTAAAAATATTATAATGTTGTTATTAAATGGATACTAGCACAGATATAGTTAACGGGATATCAAAAAATGGGCAGACAAACTAGTAGAGAACTTGCATGCATGAGCTTTAATTAATAATAATAATATATTTGTCATTTTCATGTAGATATTACGTTGAATTTATGCCTTTTATACAATAATATATACACCTAAAAAGAAAATTAAATATAAGGGACGGTCGATGGGACCCTAATGGCAAGCAAAAATTTGGCAGCCTTGACTTCTGATTGGATCAGTGTTATTAAAACTGAACTGGGCGGTTTAACCGCGAACCATCGGCTAATCCGGTTGGTTTGATAGGTGAAAACCGAATGGAATAAAAACCGGAAGAAACTGTTTTAAACCACCAGAAAATCAGTTAAACTGAAAAAAATTGGGTTAAATGATAATAAACCGGTTTGATTTTAGAAAAGCCAATTTTTTGTCCAAAATATTCATACAATATTTTTTTTTGCTGGAAAAAATAAAATAAAATTATAAATACAAAATAATTAAAATTTAAACAATTTAAAGAATTTTTTATGAATAAAATAAAATTTTATAATTTATATTTGAAGAATTTCTTTAAAAATTTACAATTTTTTACTCTATTTATCTTAAATTTTTGTTATATAGTGATATTTTCATAATATTTATATAAAACTTAAAAAATAATATATTTAAAAAAAATTCGGTTGAACTCCAATGAACTAGTCAAATCACGAACTCTTGTGCTCTCCGGTTTTAATAACATTGGTTTGGATTGGTTCAATAATCAATTCTTTGCTTTTATTTTTTCTGTAGTGCGATCTGTAAAACTAATGTCCTTCGTACTATATTCAAGAAATGGACTATATATATATAAAGATGCAATGGAGTCTCGAAATTAAAATTTCTTAACATATTAAAATTAATATTTATCGTTAAAATATCCGATTAAAAATGAAGTTCATAATGTAATATAAATTAGACACCTAAAATTTCAATTCTGCCTGCCTTATTACGTTATTAGGTTTTAAAATGGATAGATGAGGGGCACATGCAATTAATAGACACGTTAAATTAAATAAATCATACATATATGTATGGATATTGGTTATATAGGACTAATTTGAAGATTAATACTTGTATGCAAGCTCACCCACCTTACTCACATCAATAATTAATTAGGGAAAAGAGATATATTATTGACTTGTTCAATTTGAACTCAATGTTTGCTCATGTTCAGCCTTTAGCTTTTATTTTGTGGAAAATAAGCTCAAAAATAGCAAACCTGAATATATATATGTGTGTGTGTCAGTGGATAACAAGTTATCGACTTAATATATATATGACTGAAGGCGTGACTGAAGTCCGAATACAAATTTTCTACATCAAAACATGGGTATAATAAGATCGGATTATATTATGTTAAAGGGCCAAATGTTTGATGGGTCGGGCTCAAATTGGGTCAATCAGTTACCACATCCAGGTCCATACTATACCCAACGCGCGTACAAATGGATATCAGAATGATAAGTTTGTAAGAAAGATAATTTTGTGTCCCAAATATTTAAATCATCAATATATATTTGAAATCTATTATATTCTAAAAAAAGGGGGAAAATAAATTAATAAATATTCTTAATATTTGAAAGTACATCCATCAATTACTCAGTACCTTTAGACATTTAATACCTTAAAATTTACTAAAAAAAACTTTATTTTTTCATATAATTTTGCACGTAATAATTATATATATACACACACACTTAACTTACATAATTTTTAAATTTCGACTAATATTTATTTTAAAAAAATTATATATTTTTTAAATAATTAAGGATGTGTTTACTTACAAAAAATAGTTTTCTGTTTTCTGTTTTCTGTTTTTTTAGAAAATTGGAGTATTTATTTTCCTTAGAAAATTTAGAAAACGCGTTTATTTATCAACAAATGAAAAACTGAAATATTTATTTGTGTGTGTATACACACACGTATATATATATATATATATATATATATATATATATATATATATATATATATATATATATTACATGTATATGTATGCGTACATACATACATACATACATACATACATATATGTATGTGTGTATGTATGTACATATGTATATATATATATATATATATGTATGCGCATACATACATATGTATATGTATATGCATATGTATATAAATATATGCACGTACATACACATGTATTTATGAATACATACATATGTACATGTATGTGTATGTATGTATATATATATATATATACATATGGATATGTATATATATATATGTACATACATATATATACATATGTATGTATGTATGTATGCACATATAAGCACATACAGATATATGTATATGAATATGTATGTGTGTATGTGCATATGTATATATGTATATGTATATATATATGCATAAATACATATTTATATATATATATATGTATGTATATAGATACATACATGTATGCATGTATGTATGTATGTATGTATATTTGTATATACATATGAATGTGTATATATGCACATATATATACATACATATACATATGTATGTATACATATGCATATGTATGTATACATATGCATATGCATATGTATGTGTATGTATGTGCATACATATATATACATATCTATATGTATGTATGTATGCATGTACTACATATACATATACATATACATGCACATGCATATGCTTATGTATGTATGCACATACAAAAATTTACATATGCATGTATATGTATATGTATGTATGTATATATATATACGTGTGTATTAATATTATTTAAAAAATTTGGAAAACATCTTTTATTAGTTTTCTAATTTCTTCTTTATTTTGGAAAACTGGAAAATTCATTTTTTATTTTCTATTTTAGAAAACTGACGAAAATAAACATGATCTCTATTTTCTGTTTTCTGTGAAAAATTTTTCTGAAAAACTGGAGCGGTTTTCTGTAAGTAAACAGGCCCTAAGAATCTGATTATTTTTTATTTGATTAAAATTACTTCGCCTTATCACACAACTAAAGATTTATTATAAAAAGCACTAATTATTATTTTAAAGGATAATGAAGAATAAAATCTAAATTTATCTCACAACTTTTTAAATGGTATATATTTATTCTTTAATTTATTTAGATTTCTTTGTGGTTAAAAAAGTGGTTCATTTTTTTTAACGGAATGATGACTCAATATATTTTCAACTTGCCTCTAATTTAAAAATGTATGCATTTTCCTTTTAAATTATCTTTTCGTTAAAAAGATTCTCTTGACTAGCATAAGATATTTAAAAGATTACAAATATTGAAATCACAAGTTTACGAAATTGACAATTATTTACTTGTATTAACAAATTGAAAATATTTTGCCATAATTTAAGCAAAATAAAAGTGCTTCTTATCCATGCCAATTGTTATGTAAAAAGACTATATAATTAAATAAAGAGAATAAATTATCATAAACTTGTATGTATGTAGTCGATATGGGTGTATATATGGTTATATTTACGCATATCGTACACATCAACAAGACATATCTTAGCCCATGAATAAATAATTTAAACGGTAAAATATAGGGTATCTACAAATCTGAATTGTTAGATCAATATTACTCTTAATTTAACAGTCTAAATTTATGTGGGCCTTATATATTATTGTATATTTTAATTAATCTGACACACTTTTCAATAGCGATTGAAATATACGGATTGATACCCGTTAAGAAAAATATTTATTAGCGCATATTAAAATACATAAATTTAATCAATAATTTTTATAGTGAATGTATCAAATGTAAAGTTTAAACAATTGAAGGATCCAAAAAGATAAATTTTGCCATTAAAAAAGGAAAAGAACCAACTAAAAGTATATTAGATGAAGGACCATCCTGGTATAAAAACACAGATATTTATACAACTTTTTTTCTTTTTCTCATAACCACAAGTGCTTGCTTTTTTCTTTATCAATTTTGTTTTAAGAAAAACAAAATTTAACACTGTCCATAAAGAAACAATGCTCAGCCTCATCACTGATGATCACATCAGGGGTGAGGAACAAATAAAAATTTTGGTTAATTATAAAATTAATTAGGAATTGAATCGATTTTATATTAATCAAATTGATAATTTAAAATTTTATAGGTTTTATTTTTTGAAAGCGACGGTTATATTATTAGGCAATATGATGAGCTAACAGATTTGTATATATTTTGTCTTTTATATTTTATTTTTTAATTTAATATTTTTATACTTTATAAATTTTATTATAAATGATTTTATAAAGTACTATTAAAATACATATATTTAGTAAATATAAATTAAAATTATCTTCTTACAATTATTTATTCATTAAATATGTATAATAGGCACTTTATTGTTAATTTTATGTTGAATATATTCAATTTTTACAATTAATTATAAAAGTTTTATTTTTAAAGGATATTATATTTGATTTGTATTTTTTTATTTTTAAAGTATTTTTAACATTAAAAAATAACACTACAATTTATATGTCAAAAATTTTGATGGTTGATCCATAAATAAAAAAAATGAATAAAAGCTAAAATAGTTAATGCGGTTAATTAAAATTAATAAATTAATTAATAGAATTGTTAATCCACGTGAATGTCCATCTCTAAATGACGCGACGCGCTTTAGCCTAGTTTTTTTTTTTTTTTTGAAAATCGCTTTAGCCTAGTTAAGTTGTTTATGATGACAAAAATCTGACTCATATCTATAATTATGTCGGTCCATGTGATGACGTGTCAACTCTTTTTAGTTCTATAGATGCACCACTTAGGCGATGTGGTTGCTAATTAGGAGAAGCAATCGGGCATTGACAAAATTGCACTTACTCTGCAAATTTTATTTTCATATGTAACTTCTTTTTTTTACCAAAATTGTTCGCAAATCTTATATAAAACGGCAATTTTTTTGAATTTTAATTGTATAACCGTATTGTTTTTATCATTTTTTTGCCATTAAAATATTTAAAATAGTGAGAAAACGTTTTTTTTTTTTACCGTAACCATTAGAATGCAATATAGTTAGATAAAATTATTTTAATTTAATAGCACCTTTTCAAGAACCATGAATTTTGTTGTTAAAAATCCCCCTTTTTAAAAAAAAAAAAAAGAAAGTCAAAAATCAAATAATAAACTGCCTAACTGATAAATATTGGATAAATAATAAATTATTATTATACTATTTCATAAATATTTCATAAGTGGCTCCAGTAAATAATGTCAGCAAAGCATGGCCACAACTTAAGAGCTGATGCGTGATATCTATGGAGCCTTTATTAAACAAATCAAGATCCAGCTTCAACCTAAACAAGCCATTGGTGTTCATAATTATTGGTATTAGATATATAGGAGGGACTGAACGCTAATGGCTTGACTACCAAGCTACTGAAGCTAGAGCAATGGTGGTTATAAATATATGGCTTGTGCATATTTAGAAATCAGAGGAAAAGGAAACAAAGAAAATGCTTGGAAATGGAGTACTGGGAATTCTAGCAGAGACTTACTGTAAGTGGGAAAGAAGAGCTCCTTTAACCCCGACAAACTGTGCTTATCTTCTTCTTCATGGTAGAAAAAACGAGCATGGGGTCATTCGTATAATAGTTCAGCCATGCTTAAAACGCATTTTTCATGATCAACTCTATGTAGAGGCTGGCTGTGAAATATCAGATGATTTATCAGAATGTGGACTCATTTTGGGCATAAAAAACCCTAAGGTCTTTAACCTCTCTTTGCTTTGTTTTTCAACATATACAATTAATTTTGATTTTAATGGATTTTCTCTTGTTGTAGTTGGACATGCTTTTGCCGGATAGAGCTTACGCATTTTTCTCTCACACCCATAAAGCCCAGATAGAAAACATGCCCTTATTAGATGAGGTAACAGATACTATGTCAAAATTTCTGTTTTTTTTTTTTCCTATTGCTTATTTGATTCATGGATTTCGTCAGATTCTAGCTAAAAGGATTTCTTTATTCGATTACGAGCTTTTTGATGGAGACAAGAAGAAACGGTTGATTGCTTTTGGCAAATTCGCTGGTGCAGCTGCCATGATTGATCTATTGCGGGGACTAGGACAGAGTACATGAGTCATCCTTTAATTTCCTAATTTTGGGTGTGGGTTTGTTTTCAGCATTACTTATTTGTTGAAAATTGTTCAGGGTACATAAATCTTGGGAATTCTACACCATTCCTTTCAGTGGATGCAGCTTACATGTATACTAATGTAGCTGCTGCTAAGGCTGCTGTGATTTCCGTGGGCGAACAGATAGCAAATCATGGTTTACCACCAGAAATCTCTCCTTTAGTATTCGTATTCACTGGTTCTGGAGATGGTATAGTAAATATTCACCCTTTTCCCCATTATTTCAGTTAATTAATATGCTGCAAAATGATGTTCTTAACAACAACTACAATAGGAAAGTTAAGCAAAATCTTTGAGCATCCAACAGTTTATTTGAATCTTTCTACCATTATTATATGTGACTGAATATGTGTTCTTAACAATTGAATTTTTTTTCTTCTTTAGGTTCTGTTGCTGCACAAGAAATATTCAAGCTTCTTCCTCATGAATATGTTGATCCAAGCAGGCTTCCAGATCTATATGCCAAGGTATGAAAATAATTTGAACACTAGGTATATCTTTGTTGTCAATTTCTAGCTGAATACCGCTTAACTGTATATGCACAACAAACATCATTCCTTCGCTGGTATGAAAAAGATGTGGTAAAGAAAACTACACAGAAAACTTTCTTGTTTAACAGTTACTCCCTCCATATCAGATCATTTATGACTTTTTCGAGAAAAAGTTTTGTTAATTTCATCTATATAAATTGTCATTTCAAAAAATTAAAAGAGTATTTATTAAAACTATTTCAATTTTAATATTTTACCCTTCCTGCAGTAATTACTATCATTATCGATATTTAAATTTTATCTATTTTATTTGCATTAAATGCTACATTTGACCAACATAAAGGATTAAAATTCTCATAAATTTAATTTGGTGAGAAGTTAAAAAAAAAAAATTCATGAATTCAAACTTTCTAAAAATATTTGTGCACAATTTAGCTTTGTTAAAAGTGGGATACATACATACTTAAGGAGTAATAAGTACTACTAATACTAAGTTTGAAAAAGAAAACCATTTAATTATATGGTTATCTAAAATTAGTGAGAGTATTTTAGTTTTCTTAAAATATTTTTTATGAAATTAAGATAAACTTATCATTATCTCAATATGCGTGAAAAATAAAAAATGTGACAAGTGATCCGTATGGAAGGAGTTTCTATTTGTGATAGTCTGATTGAATTTGTATCTGCATAGATCAGTGGAGATCCTACTCAGCCTCCAGAGAGAGCCTTTCGAGTATATGGTTGTGTTGCAACTTGTAAAGATATGGTTGTAAACAAAAATCCTGAAAAGGAATTTGACAAGGTAATTAGTTACTTAATATGTCTTAATTAGGCTTATTTGCTTATAATGGTTTTTAGCAAGGCTCAATTTCACTTTACATAGTTCATGTTACATTGCTATCTGTAACGCTGCCTTGCAGATACTTGAGACATTGTCTTATATGCTAATCAAAGTTTTTTCTCCCTTTCTGTCGCTTCCAATTTAGGCCCATTATTATGAAAATCCAGATGATTATAGTCCTATTTTCCATGAGAAAATAACCCCATACGTATCTGTAATTGGTAAGTAAGGTACATTGCTCTAGATAAGTTAGAACTTACTTCGAGCGATTAGTCACCACATATATTTATTTTCTTGTAGTTAATTGTATATACTGGGAGAGAAGATTCCCCCCGTTTATTGAGTACTAAGCAGCTCCATGATCTAGCAAGCAAGAAATGCCCACTTATTGCAATTTCTGACTTGACCTGTGACATGGAAGGCTCAATTGAGATTATCAATCAAACCACCACAATTGATTCGCCTTTTTTCAGGTATTTCTTGAGGTGAATTCATTCCAAGCTGTCCCTGTTTTATGCATCTTTAGAAGTTAAAATTCTTGATGAGAAATTTACACTTGATGAAATTATTAAATTATGAAACTGTATTAAAGGCATGTTCTAATCTTATGGATATTATCACTGGGTAATGAATTGTCTTTTTTTTTTTTTTCTATTTGATATTATGCAATTTCTTCTTTGTGATCTGTTCAGGTATGATCCCCTAAATAATTCATACCATCAAGACATGGATGGCAGTGGAATCATATGCTCAGTTATCGACAATCTTCCAACAGAGTTTCCAAAAGAGGTGCAATTTTACCTTCCAATCATTTTCTGTCTACATATATATTTTATGTATTAGTTCTGACATTTAACATCATTCAATTGTAAGGCCTCTGAACATTTTGGAGCCTTATTATCTCAATTTGTCGGGGATTTAGCTTCAACAACAGATATTTTAAAATTACCTGCACACCTGAGGAGAGCTTGCATAGCCCATGGAGGAGCCCTAACTCCCTTGTATGAGAAAACATTGAGCAAATGCGAATAATTAAATGAACAAGTGAAGTTGTTTGAGGTTAAATTATATATTTGTAATATTCATATGATAAGAGTAACATTAAGCATACTTAGTATGTGGATGCATGATAGTAACGTTAAGCATACTTGTAAGGAAGAAGTTTATATGTATTAAAATAAAGAGTATGCTTTATATGATCTTTGTCTTCCCTGTAATTCTGTGTAAATTCATCAAATGTGAAGCGGAACAAGTAAAAACTGAAGGGTTAGATTTCTTCTTAAGCAATTCTTATAGTACACATGATTTCAAAAGATACAGAATATATAGATTAATCAAAAAGCCAAACACAAGATCGCTTAGAACATTTTCCAGACAAGATCGCTTAGAAAGTTTTCCAGCCATGAGATTATAAACCAATAGAGAAAGGAAAACTAGTGAAAGGTAACCAAAAAAATCCTAAAATGAAAAATTCAACAGTATATTGTATTGCCTCAAGCCTATTTGTAATCACCCGAAATCCTTTCCATGTAACTCTATTCGTAGTATTAGCACCCAATCCAGTATTCTGATACTCTCTGTAGACCAATGTATCAAGTGCAAAGCTTCCATTCCACTCGAACCACCCAGCTGGATGGATAATATTACTTATCTCAGTCTGCATAATCACAGTTCTTGAATATTGCTTCCAAGGTCGGCCTAAATAAGTAGGAAAGCTAGCTATTGCGTCTTGTAAATCCTTAGTTGCACCTATCTTGCATTTTTGAATAACTATACCTGTATTCTGAATTTGAATATTATAAACAGGTTTGCATTGAGAATACAGATTTAATATTTCGGATACTATTCGATCTGTTTATATATGTAATTGTGGATAAAGATAATAACAAGGATGAGGATGAGGGAGAAACTAAACTCTTATCTTATATAATTAAAATGTAATATTTTGCTGCCCCAATATACTACAATGACATTTATGTACAACTTTTTATTTATAAATTATTTAGGTAGATTTTTACTTAAATATTAATTTAAAAATTTATTAAATTATGATTTTTATTTTTTAATAAGTTGTAATTATATATATATATATATATATAGTATTTAATTATGCAGATGTGGGTGCCTATAGTTATTGATAAATGGATTTGGAAATGGTATGGATATTAGAGAGATAAAATAAATTAGATGTAAATGAATTTGGTAATTGTTCAGTCAATTTTCTATGGTTAGCTGCCATTCCTAGGCAAAATGCATCAGTTGACAACTTGACATAAAAAAAAAAAGAAAAGAAATGCATTAATTTGCTAATTTTGGTTCATGTAATTGGAAATTACGATTAATGCATGAATTATATTTGATATACCTCAGGAAAAAAAGATACTTACCAACAGTTGCAGACTTATATGCAGTGCTGCCATCGATCACATTCCGATTACCGGTGATGATGGTGGTCATACTATCATCTCCGGCGAACATAATCTTAGTCTTACTTGGCGGCACCTCTACGTTCTCTCTATAAACTCCTGGTTTTATTCTTATAATGTATCTAATTATACTCCTGTTCGGCGCCGCCGCCACTGCCTCCGACACCGTCAGGAAGTCTCCACTCCCGTCAGCTGCCACCACCGCATTAGGAAAAATGGTTGTTGCCTGCAACAGTCTCCGGTCAGCTGCGGACAACCACTCCGGCCATTCCATTTTCTTCTTCAAGCTTCCTTTCCGATGATGAGATTGTCGATCTCGCCATATCCGTATCGGTCATGCTCTTGATCATAGCCAAATTATTGCTAAAATGGCGCAGAACATTTTTCTCATCCCCAATAAACAAATCACGAACCTAATTAGAAGAAAAATCAACAAAACAATTATGATTCTGAGAAAATAAAGGATTTGAATTTTGAGGAGAAGAAGGTGAACCTTGTGATCATGTTGGTCATGAGAGAAACCGTCAAGGCAGGTGTCTTGATTGGTCATGGCAGCACTAAGAAGGATGTTAAGGTCTTGAGCGTGTTGAGCTATGGATTTATTGGAAGAAGGATAGTGATGGAGATCCTTCATAACCGTGTCAATCTCATCTAGAGTTTCGCTTAGCAACTCTAGACAATCTTCTATAGCAGCTTCTTCACGCACACTGAAGCTTCCCTTACCAGAAGAAGCAATTTTCTCGATTTTCGAATAAGTTTTTCGAACTGAAGATATGGTGACATTCAGTGAAAGGGCGACTACATCTTTGGTAGTCTTGATAGTTTTAGCCTGTGGGAGAGATGAGATTGATGAGAAACAGAGGTCAGGGTGCAACGTACTACTGCACGAGGATTTTAGTATAGTGTGAGTTAATTGGTGATCTTTGTAGGCAGCATTTGGTGACGATTTCTTCACGCCAGCAGCAATGGCGACTATGGCTGTGAGTAGCAGTAACATTGTTGCAAATAGACCAAAGAAAAGCCTTTTTTTGTTCTTGGATTTTGATAATGGAGGAATGATTTCATTCATTTTGTGTGTTTAATTATGTTGGTTCTGAATAATAACAATAACAAGAAGAAAGTGTGGGGTATTCAGAATTGATTCATGCTCATTAGAATATTTAAAACTCTGTTTAGTTTGGCATTTGGGAAATTTGATTTGTAGGACTAAAGCCAATTAGCTAGGTGTGTTTCTTCAACATCAAGGCAACTGAAATGTGGGGTTGATGGGCATGTTCAACAATGGACTTTTTCAATGATGGATTAGAATTGTAGGAGCTTCTACTAGTACCTTTTCTATCTCCCTGACAGTCATGATTTCATCCTGATTTTTCTGCAATTTCCGTTAGAATATCTAGGGGCAGCATCTGAAAATCTGGACGAAAGCATGACTGTAAGAGAGATAGAAAATCCATGGGCTTCGTACGCTCCATTGGGCTAAAAGAGTGCACAGTGGGATGGGAGATGGCACTAGAGCCCTAAGATCTTAAAATGGCTTATGGGAGCAAGCCCGGACAAACTGAAGAAGAAAGGCCCAAAGAGCAGAAGCCACGGGGGGGCAAGGTCTAGAAATTAGCAATATTATAAAGCCTGCGGTTGGAAATAGAGTATGAAACATTACACCTGAGGTGCACTGAATGATTTGTATAGTTGTTATAGTGCGATTAGAATCCACATCTTCCATTTTTTAGATGGAATATTGAGAAATTCTAATTACTTTCAAGCAGTGAGAGAGAAGAAAAATAAAATATTAACATAGTATGACATGCTAATTATATACGCCATCCAATCAAAAAATAATTTTTTTTTTCAATCGAGTGCGTATTGGTGTGTACGATTAATAACAGCGTCATTATCTAAAAGAAGTTGTGCTGTAGGTAGCTTTATATCATGATTGTTCACTCTCATAGCTCGAAGTTGAGATTTCAGTTTGAGGTAGCTAATATAGCTTTGAGAGCCAAAATATACATATAGATAGCAATGAAAATAATGAACTTTTGTACTCAAATTTTATATAGTCATTGACCATATATAGTTATCATAAGAGTATTATCAATATCATAAGGCCACCTGAAATCACCCCTGCACCACCCAAAATAAATAAATATGCTACTACTTTATTTCTTGGGCTTTCAGGCCATGGGTCAATGATGATAATAAGAGTATTATCAATATTATAATTAGTAGTATGCTTTCTATGATCTGTCTCTCAATTTGTCGCTGTTTTGTGTGTATCCAATTTTATAAAGTGTGATGGAGAACGAGCAAAAATAATTAAATTTATTCTTCGACAATTTTTATTCAGTACCCATAATTTCAAAAGACAGTAAATTACACAGAGCCAGATGCACGTTAATTTGCTTATTACAACAATATATTTTTATATAACTAAACAATTTTCATCCATGAAACTATAAACCAAGGGAGAAAGGAAAACCGGTCGAAGGCAGCCAATTACTTCCTGAAATGAAATTTTCAACGGTATATTGTTCTGCCTCAGCACTATCTGTGATCACCTCAAATCCTTTCCATGTAACTCTATTTCAAGTATCAGCACCCGCTCCAGTATTTTGATACTCTCTATAAACCAATGTATCAAGTGCAAAATCTCCATCCCACTCGTACCACCCGGCCGGATCGATAACATTACTTATCTCACTCTGCATAATCACAGTCCTAGAATATCGCCGCCATGGTCGGCCTAAATAACTAGGAAAGCTGCTAATAACATCTTGTAAGTCTTGAGTTGCGTGTATCTTGCATTTCTGAATAACTATGCCTGTGTTCTGATTGGGGTCATCACGGCCTTGTGCTGTGACCATATTCTTTTGGTTTGCATTGGGGCGGCGGGCTTGGATGTCACAGTTTTGTAATACTGCGGCTGCGTTTCCGAAGATAAAATCTATAGTGCCGACAATAGTGCAGCTGGTATAAAACTGGCGTGAGGAATGCACATAAAGTGTGTCTTGATATGCTATCATGTTACATCTGTAGAATGCTGATAGGTCGGATCCTACTCGCAATGCAACTGCTTGCTGTTTTGACGGTCCAGCACTGTTTTGAAAGGTTATATCCCTGGCCAAGAACCCTTCTCCAACAGCAGCTGCATCAATTGGGCTTTGTGTTAGTGCTTATATAGTTATATGAAAGTTTTTTATAGCAGAAAACAAAGAAAAATTTTTTAAATTAGGACAAGGTCCCAAGTGTGACAGGAACTTGTGTGAATACATTTGGAGCTAAAGAGATAAACCACATTAACGTGACCAAAAATACTGAAAAAAAGAAACGTGACCAAAATAAATGAGAGTGCAAATTGGAATGCAATTAGTGCAAGCAAAATAATTTCGGTGGGGTAGATGGCATCAGTTGAAGGACGATAAGAGGCTGAAACTCCACAAGATTTGTGAAGGTGCCACCGGTTTGAGGATGTCTAGTGGTCCAACCAAAGTGTTTGCTGTGCCAGGTTTCGCAAAAAAGATAACTATCCTTATCTAACTTGATATATCTTCTACTTTAATTCTTTCCATTTAAAGAAAAAGAAAAAGAAAAAAAGTCACCGACAGTCCGGCACCACTCTTCAAAAATTAAGCTATAGTTACATTCAATATCTTACTTTCCTGGAAAAACATTAATAAAAAACATATTTCAAAATCTATAGAAGATAATATATAAATTCTTTCTAAATTATCACCGTTAACAAATTTTCTGTCTAAACTAATTACGTATTATATTATCTCCTTAAATTTATAAAAAATATCAGATTATTTATTTAAATTTATTTAAAATGTAAATAATATATTTTATACTATTAAAAATATTAAATTATCTTCTAAATTTATTAAAAAATATCGAATTATTTGTTATTACTGTTTACTTTTTTTTTTACGCGTATTTTATAAAGTGACAAGCGTCTATGTAAATGGATGATTTGATATTTTTAACAAGAAATGAATAATTTGATATTTTTAATAAATTAAGGAGGTAAAAGAAATTTATATATTAAACCAATATATAATCTATAGTCACAATGGAGTCAACCCTTTCATATACTTAAAATATTCCATTTTCAAATTCCAAGCTTATAGCTAGTTACACCTTTAGTTATAGAAATAAAAATTTTACCATCCCCTATATATAATCTCTTACCAACTGTTGCAGAATCAAACGTTGTGCTGCCGTCGACAAAATTCCGATTACCGGTGATGATGGTGACCATCCTCCCATCTCCGACGAACATAATATTAGTCTTCGTCGAGGATACATCCACGTTCTCTCTATAAACTCCTGCTTTTATTCTTATAATGTATCTACTATTACTCTTTTCCGGCGCCGCCTCTACCGCCTCCGACACCGTCCGGAAGTCTCCACTCCCGTCAGCTGCCACGACCACGTCAGGGGTCACGGTTGTTGCTTGCAATAGTCTTCGGTCACCTGCCGACAACCACTCTGGCCATATTATTCCATTTTCCTCTTCAAGTTTCCTTCCGGATGATGAGATTGACGATCTCGCCATATCTGTATCGGTTACGTTCTTGATCATAGCCAAATTATTGCTACAATGGCGTCGAACGTTTATCTCATCCTCTATGAATAAATCACGAACCTAATAACAAGAAATTCGGAAAAACAATTGCGATTCTGAGAAAATAAAAAGATTTTAAAAAAGGGATTAATTTGAAGAGAAGAAAGTGAACCTTGTGTTCGTTTTTGTTATGAGAGAAACCGTCAAGGCAAGTCTCTTGATTAGTCATGGCAGCACTGAGAAGAATTTTGAGGTCTTGAGTGTGTCGAGCTATGGTTTTATTGGAAGAAGGATAGTCATTTTTCACGCACACTGAAGCTTCTCTTACCAGAAGCAATTTTCTTGATTTTTTAATAAGTTTTTAGAACTGTAGATTTAGTGAGGTTGAGTGAAAGATGAATTACATCTTTGGGAGTCTTGATGTTGGTTTTAGCCTGTGGGAGAGGTGAGATTGATGAGAAACAGAGGTCAGGGTACAATGTGTTACTGCAGGAGGATTTTAGTATTGCGTGAGCTAGTTCGTGATCTTTATTGGTAGCATGTGATGATGATTTCTTTGCACCAGCAACAATGGCGACTATGGCTGTGAGCAGCAGGATTGTTGCAAATAGACCAAAGAAGAGCCTTTTCTTGTTCTTGGATTTTGATAACGGAGAAAAGATTTCTTTCATCTTGTTTGGTTAGGAGGAAATGGAAGTACGAGCGTGGATTGCATGGAACTCGCGTACTCGACACAGTGATTTATAGAATTATCTTGCAAATTTGTTACATTTTTTAAAATTTTTATGCGGGATTAAGCCTAATATGATGATACTAGCACGTTTTTTTCATTATTTTATTCTTTTTTTTGCCCTTTTCAGTGTTTTAATATCCACAAACGCCCAATCCGTATTCCGATAATTTCTGTCTCTGCTTTTTTCTTCTTTTTTATTTATTTTTATTTTAGTGTTTTTTTATACAATATAATGTATATGAATCCGAAATCTCCTGTAATTCTAATTCTAATTGATCACTATCCTAAAGGTTATTTTAGGGTTTAATTGATACTCATACGTACCTAATAATAATAATAATAACATGCAGTTACTCCGCGTATACGTGGGTGTGCATTATCATGTTATAATTAAATAATCGAATCATACCTATCAAAATAAATTATTATTTGGTTATTCAATTCAATTTTTCTTTGAATTTAAAAATTCCAAAATAATCAAAATTTATTTTAAAAAAATAATATTTATTTTTATCAATTGTCTAAATTTTAGGTCTCTATTGACTTTTTTTTTCTTTTCTTTCAAATTACAATGTTACCTTTAATTATATAACTTGGATGGTTAGCCGCAAAAAAGTTGATTTTAGTGACAGAACACGTATCTTTCAAAAATAGAAGAGGTTTTAGTAACAGTTTGTATGAGTGTTAGCCACAGATTAGTTGACATTATAATGCCCTAAAACTTAAGTTGGCTGATAATAACTTATAATTTGTAAATAGTACTTTTTGATACAAGATTGTAGGAGTCAAAAATTTATTGAGAATATATGGGGCATTATAATTTAAAATAATATATATATATATATATATATATATATATATATATATATATATATATATATATATAATGAGAAAAAATATCGGATCCTTGGAATTCTCTAGAAAAATACTAATGATAAAATAACAAGGAAATAAAATAAATAATAAATAAATAATAGCGAATGAAATATCTTTGCCCAATTGAATATGGGCCACAAGAAATAAAAGAAGAAAAAAACAAAAAATAGCAAAGGACGAGAGGAGAAAGGAGATCGGGAGCAAGGGAGAGGGACGGAAGAGCAATGTTATTAAAATCGAACTGGATAAAAAATCGACGAGGTTGAAGTTCGTGATTCGACTGATTCAACCGAATTTAATCTGATTTTTTTATTTTTAAAATATTATAAAATATTATAATTTTATAAATACTATTGTATAAAAATTAAAAAAATATCCATTAAATATTAATATATGTCACAAATATCCTAATAATAAGTTACAAAATATAATTTTAATTTTATTATTATAAGTAATTAATTATAGATTTTTGAATATTATATATTAGAAATATAAAAATACAATCATATTATGAAAAAAATTTCCTTTTTAGATGGAGTACTAATGAAGCAAACACATAAAATATTAACCTTGCATATATGAGTATAATTATATTTAATTATAATAAATTCAAATAGATAATAAGTATATTAAATTATTAAATGACATCTTTAGAATTTAAAATATTAATTTTTTCAAAAAAATAAATTATGAAAATTTTATATATATATATATATATATATATATATATATATATATAATGAAACAAATAGATAATAAGTATATTAAATTATTAAGTGACATATTTAGAATTTAAAATACTAATTTTCTCAAATAAATAAATAATGAAAAAAAATATATATATATATGGGTGAGAAAATACAAAAAAAATATAATTTTTTGCAATTTTCAGCCAAAAACTCGATTTTGTCCGGTTTTTCAGTTCAACCCAATTTTTTTCGGTTCAATTCTATTTTGTGCAGTTGAACCAATCGATTGGCCTACCGATTCACAGTTCAACCGGTTCAATCGATCGGTCCGGTCCGATTTTAAAAACTATGCGAAAGAGGCGGAGAGCGATGAGGGGCTCACCAAAGCCCGCGACAGCCCAACGCCATCTCCACCGTGCCAGCCAACCACCGTCTCCTCTCTGGTAAGCCACCATTTGCCTTTGTTTTTTCTTTTCTTTTTCTTTGAAACCCGACGACTTCCCTTCGTGATTCAGGCCAGCTCCAACATCGAATGGTGACACGAACACCACCATTGGATTAGTCAACATCATAAGCTTCTTTCCATACCCACTTATCGTTTCCACTCGCTGGCGCCAAGGAGATCGAAAATGGGTATACCGAGAGCTAAATATATGTATATATAAATATATAGTTGATGGTAATAATATGAATGTCAATAATGAGAAAATTTGAATAGACCGAATGGTTCTGAGAACTTGGTCCAGTATTTAAATTCAGTTTATCTAGCTTGATCGATATAATTTCGCTGAATTTTACTTAGGAAAAATATCCGAAATGAATAAAATCTTCAGAATAAAAATAAAATATTGCAACGAACACTAGTAATTAGCTTGTAAAATTTAGATGGTGATTAATTAAGCATTCCATAAGTTGATATAATTTAGTATATCTAGGCCCGTGTGTCTATATAAGTGTGTGTGCGCGCGTACACGTGCGTGTGTACAAACACATAAATGTTTGAACTTGAAGTTTATGTCTAACTCATAATATTTAACGAATAAGTTAAGCTAATTAAAGTGTCAAATTTGAAAATGACAACTAAAGTTGGATTTCACAAAAAATTATTTGTGTGACTAAAAAATTCTTATACTGGTTCATCAATAAGGTGACCATGCTATATAATTTTACCTTTATAGTTAAAAAGGGAAAGTCCGGATGGTAATATCTGATGTAGTTGTGAATTATGATCTTCTTGCTTATTCTATGTATATAACACATCTTGCTTCTACAAATTTAAATTGTCTTGTAAAGTGGGATTAAAGGTGTACATAACCTATTTGATTTTTTTTCATGTTAATATTATGTTTGTAATTATGATATTGAAGAATAAAAGTAAATTTAGTGGAGTACTCTCATAAAGGTGTAAGTTTAGCGTGTGATCGTTTTTTACACGCAGGTTTAAGGATAGTATTCTTGAGACCGAGGAAGACAGGCTAACAGTTTTGTTGATTCTTAAAGAATATCGAGATGAGGAATTTCTAAGGGAATTTTCAGTATGATTTTGGCATGTACACTAGATGGATAATTTGGGAAGTTATTGTAAAAGTGAGTTTTGTATTAATTAATCGAAATTATGTATGTAAATTTATAACTTGCGTATATAAGATTATTGTGTATGGTTATATTTAAACTTTGATTAAAATGAGTTGAATTATTAAGGAGGATGGACTAATTGTTCTGTGAAAAAAGTTTGTTTTGGTAATTTTAAAGTTAGTCGTGTGATCTTAGAAGTGTAAATAAAATTTTCTTGCAGGAGGTTTTAAAAACTACAGGGGAAATTTTGTCAAAATTTTTATAAATAAAATAGTGTTTGTAATGGTGATAAGTTTTATTAGGGGAAATTTAGTAATTAGTCATATTAAAGAGGTTTGACTCGTGTGTGACATCCAATATCCAGGTTTTTTAACTAACCAGATATAAGGTGTTACAGATATTGCGTGACAGCAAAGTATTGTACCTTTTGGTGAAATTTGTTGCCATTAACTAACATTTCTGATTATTTATCTACAAGTATATAGACTTTTAGAGACAGTTGTTTGAACTTTTAGTGACAAATACAATTAGACTTTGAGCTATAGTTATTATACATTTAGCAACAATCTGTAGACTTTAGAAATAGATCAGGAGAATTTTAGTGACTAAAAACGAGGCTTCTTGTGGCAAAATGGAAATTTTTAGTAACAGATAGAGAACCTTTAGTCACAGAATGGTGACATGTAGCGATAAAGTGGAGACTTCAGCCATAAAAGATGGGACTTTTAGTGACAAATCATCAGTACTTTAAACTTTTAGCAACAAAATCGGCACCTTAAGCGACAGTATAATACAATTTAGCGACAAATTTGCTAGAAATAAAATATTTAAGCAACCAAATACTGTGTTTTAAGCGATAGATGAGTGGACTTTAGAGATAGCAGCTCCAGCTTTTAGCAACAATGCTGTGACTTTTGTTACATATTCATGTCTTTTAGGGACGGTGTTTTGAACGTTTAGCCCATTCCTTAGTTCTAGCAACAGTCTTTCTTTTAGCGACAATTTTTGGACTTTTAGCAACATATTCTTTCCTTTTTGCAACAAATATTCACCTTTTAACGACCATTTTAAACTTTTGTGGACATGGTGTAAATTTTAGCAACATGTTTTGAAAACTTTTTTTGTGAGAACACAAGTGACTATCAATAATATTGTGACCTTTAGCGACATTTTTACTTTATGCAACAATATATCTTTTACCGGTTGTTTCACATTTGGTAATAGGTTGTTCACTTTTAGCGACACTGCTCTATATTCTTAGCAACAATATTTTACACTTTTAGCAACAGTATTTTTCTTTTAGAGATAATATTTTATCTTTTAACTACAGTTTTCTTACTCTTATTGACAATTTTATTCGTATTTAGAGACAATTTTTGTCATTTGGGTAAAGGTTTTGGCCCATCAACTTTCAAAAATTTTTCAGATTCAAAGTTTATTAGATATATAGATTTAGATACATTTTTGTTATATAATGGTATGATTTAGGTTTCTTGACTCTCCTCTTGTACTTTTTTCCTCAGCTCAAATTTATTTCTATTATAAAATTCATATTGTACATAATTATGTTGTTCATATTATAATATTTTTTCTCAAGTTTTCAAATAATATTGACACTAGTTATATTTTTTTATGGAGTCATTTAAAAATAATTTGAATTTAGGTCTTATAAGTATGTTGAATTGAAAAGCCCAAATTACAAAACTGAATAGAATCCAAAATATTTCACTTAATTTAGTTCGCTTTATTTCATATATTCGATTCAATTTTAATTTTTTATTTAAAAAAAATACAAATTTTGGTTGTTTTACTGGTTTCACCTCTCTCTCTCTCTCTCTCTCTCCTCTCTCTCTCTCTCTCTCTCTCTCTCTCTCTCTCTCTCTATATATATATATATATATATATATATATATATATATATATCTTCATGAACATGAAATTTTTAAGTGATGGATATAAATTGCCAGAGCTTCTTCACAAAATTTGATTTTTCTGAATAAATTGAGGGAGACAAAAAAAAATTTGAAAGGGCATGTGAGAGAAAGCTCAGAAGAAATTAAGAAGAGTAAAGGCCCAAAGAGCATGGGCCACATGAGGGCCCAAGAAGTTGAAGAAGCCCAATCAAGCAAGAGAATAAAGCTTCACATTCAAAATAGAATGTGAAACATTAGACACGAGGTGAATTGAATGTTTTGTAGGTTTTTTTTTTTTTCTTTTTCAATTCTCAGTCAAATTACTTTGGTTTTTAATGTAAATTTCAGTCCAATCAATTTGTTTCGATTTTCAGAGGTCAAAAACCGAAGGAATATAACTGATCAAAATTTTTAAAATGACTTCATTTTGTACTATTTACGTATTTATATTTAAAAAAATATTTATTAAATTTTAATATACACAAAATAAATTAATTTATTAGATTAATAAATATTACTTTATATCACTTCTAAGAAATGATTTTTAGACAAAGATATTGGATTCAAGTTCGTATTTTTGAATATTTAAATGTAATATTTTATTATTTAGATAATCTATATGATTATCATTCGGATTTAAATTAATAGAAATAGTAATTTTTGCATGTTAAATAATTACTTTAAAATGTATAACGGATAATTTAATCATTAAATTGAATTATAAAAATATTTGATCTGTGGGTAAGAAATTTTCCTTCAATCCCATCTTGCTGATCTGGCAGTAGAGAAAGACAGGGATCGTCAGCAAATCTTAACAAGATAAACGTGATGCGACGTCCACAGCACCATTACAATTTACGTTGCTTGTCCCAATTGGCAACTGCAGCGTGTGTAAGTACTAAATTGGAATACACGTGGGCCAAAATAACTGGACAACTACCTAAATGGACAACACGTCATCAAGTGGGATCCGTAACTTTCTGGCTATTAGCGTCAGATCCTTATCATAAGCAGGCAAAATTTAATAATAAATAAATGAATAAAAACTTCCTTTGCATTGTTATCTTCTCTTTTCTTGCTGATGCTTGAATGCATCGTATGCTGATCATGATGATATGAAGAAAAGATCTGATTGATAAGCTGATAATCTTTACATATACACAACAACTCTTTTCTCATTTTGCTTTTCATTAAATTTCAATAAATCCACCTTCACCTTCTCTTTCTCATTTTCTTGATCTCTGTCTTTTTCATGAATTGTTCTCTTTCTCTTCCCCTCTGATAGCGAAGGGCCAAGGATTCTTAGTAAACAATTAGTAAGACGTTAGACCAAAGGTAATTGTTTACTTTGATTCTGGAGTAAATGATGATTAACTTCGCATTTGCCTTGAATCTTCCAATCAGGATCGACTTTGTCATTATTGGTGCTTTGAAATTTGCAGTTTCTTACTCTGTGGTCCATTTTAGATGCCCCCGTTTTCTTTTTTGTTTATTTTCTAATCCATGCAGTTTACTATAATCATAAACTAATCTGATGTTGATTGGATAATGACTTCGAGAAAAGAATTTGAATAATCTATTCAATGATTCTTTTCCGGTTAATGTTCGTTTTAAAATATTATAATACAAGCCCATGTCATATAATTGATTGCTTGTCCGTTTGTTTGTTTTTTTAATTATTATTTTTCTTTCGTATTTATCTTGTTTGAAACTTGTAATGCTCTCAATACATATTCAAACATTATGAACAACCCGGAACGTCTTGTGTTTGATTTTATTGAAAGAGTTTCAAGCTCTGCATTTTGTTAATTAGCATGTGTGAACTGCACTAATTAAGTATATTTTTGCTTGAATCAGAAAGTTGATATTTTTAAATCAAATAAAAGGTACAATTAAAGTTACAGAATGCTTGGCAATGGAGTTGTTGGGATCCTCTCTGAGTCCTGTAACAAGTGGGAGAGAAGGGTGCCTTTGACACCATCACACTGTGCCCGGCTTCTACACAGTGGCAGAGCTAAAACTGGGGTGGCTCGCATTATTGTTCAGCCATCAACGAAGCGAATCCATCATGATGCAATGTATGAGGATGTTGGTTGTGAAATATCAGAGGACTTATCTCAATGTGGCCTCATTTTGGGCGTTAAACAACCTAAGGTGTTACTGGTTCTGTGTTCTTTGCTTTTAACAAAGCAGGAAGCTTCTAGAGTTGTGATATATCTTTTGGCTTTTGTGCAGCTGGAGATGATCCTTCCTGATAGAGCATATGCCTTCTTTTCCCATACTCATAAAGCCCAGAAAGAAAATATGCCCTTGCTTGATAAGGTATATGTATCCATATTTGCACCATCCATGATGGCAATAAAGTTGTTCATTTAGATTTTGCTTTGTGCTGATATCTCTTTGATTTCAGACCTTAGCTGAGAGGGTTTCGTTGTATGACTATGAACTTATTGTTGGGGACCACGGGAAAAGACTGCTTGCTTTTGGGAAATATGCTGGCAGAGCAGGACTTGTCGACTTCTTACATGGATTAGGACAGAGTATGATCCCCTGCTTCAAATCCTCCAATTTTATTATTGGTTTGGATATAGTATGATCATATAGCTCAATATCCACAATCATGGCAGCCAGCTGGATCGCACTTTCCCGCTTCATAATTTCTTGTTTACGTTGCTTGTTTGAGAGAGAAATGGTTATGGGATTATATGTTGACTCTTGATGATATTCCCAACAGTCCAAGCATTTCAGTTTGTTAACTGTCCATCTTTACCTGACATAGGCATTTGTGCTATATTTGGAGCATACTAGCTGAAATAGATCTTCATTACGGAATTTTATATGATTTCAGGGTACCTAAGCCTTGGATATTCAACACCTTTCCTCTCTTTGGGTTCATCTTACATGTATTCTTCCTTGGCTGCTGCCAAAGCTGCTGTAATTTCTGTGGCTGAAGAGATAGCAACTCTGGGATTGCCGGCAGGAATATGCCCTGTAGTTTTTGTATTTACTGGCTCAGGAAATGGTATATAAATTGCAAATTCATATGTTCTTTTTTTCTCAACCAAATCATGATATTCCCAGTTGACGAGTTTAGCATCACGAATTTAAAAAATCTTGCTTGTAGTGCTAATGGGTTATTTAATTAATAGCTTGAATATACCTCATATTCTTTGAAATTAATTTATTGCTTTACTTCTGTACTTCTGATTTCTGAAATATGATTATTTTCTTACATCATCACAAAATTCTCTCTTGCCATTTTTGCCTTAGTTTCTCAAGGTGCACAAGAGATTTTTAAGCTTCTTCCTCATACTTTTGTTGATCCAAGCAGACTTCCAGAGCTATTTGCACAAGTAAGTTGGCAGCAGCAGTTTTTCGAGCTACATATGTATTTGCTTTCATTACACTGTCACACACAAGTTAAGATATCAACTAGATATTTCATTCTCCGTTTTTCCATTAGTCTAATATTGTTTAGAGTTTTATTAAGTAAGGTGTCTTGTGTGCTGCAAGTTCTGCCATCCTTACGCACAGGAAACTGCTGAAATTTTTTTAGGACTCTTCATGTCGTTTTTTTTCCTACTCTAAATAAAATATGAGATTAATTTTAAGATGAAAAGTATAATTAACAAAAAAACTGATTAAGAGGGTGTTTGAATGCTTGGGCGGACTCATGAGCTGGAGGCCACAATACCATGTTGGCATTCATTCCGGCACACTTCCTATATTCTTAAATTATAATCTGCTTTTAGTTTCTTGTTACTTTACTTTAAAATTATGTATCATTCTTGTTCCTGGGCACTGAATCATATGATGACTATGTCACTTTCAACTTCTGGTTTTCATAGGCAAGAAATTCCAGTCACTCACCGAGGACATCAAAGAGAGTGTACCAAGTATATGGTTGTGTTGTGACTAGTCAAGATATGGTTGAACATGTTGATCCTTCTAAAACATTCGACAAAGTAAGTAATCAAGTCAATATCCATTTACATTGTCAGATTAAATTATACTTCTTTCTTGTTCTGAATGCTCTATCGTCAATGATATCTTTCTGCAAATCAAGTTTCTCTTTTGCTTGACTTTCCCTACAGTTTTCTCGAAATTTATTGCTAACTGTAATAGGCTTTTGACTTTATGGTTGCTTAATAAATTAAAAGTCTTTTTTACTCTATAAATTTGAAGGATGTGAAGCACTCAATCAATTATTTCTTAAATGTGTGTCTTTGTTTTCTTTTCAGTTCATCTTATAGCTAAATTGAAAAAAGACATGCTAATGCAAGTCATTTTGTTTTCTTTCAGGCAGACTACTATGCACATCCTGAACACTACAAACCCATTTTCCATGAAAAGATAGCTCCATATGCAACAATTATTGGTATTTGATATATATTTCTTTTAATATTCTGTAAGATAGAATATAGGCATCATCTAGTAAAATTCACAGGAACACAAGTGAGTGTGTACCAAGCTGGCCTTCTGCTCTCGACTTTATTGATCTCACAACAATTAATGAAGTTTGGCTTTAGAGCCCTCATATATTCTTTTGAGTTTACTTCTGATGTAAGCACAGCTTTTTATTCTTTTATAGTTGTAAGAGTTCCTCTGTCTAAATTTAGCAACCGAAAGACTACAATTCTTATGTTTTCAGTTTCTACTGAATTAATGACTGTATTTTATGTTAATTAGATAAAAAGAAAGGTGTCACATTCAGCCGCGAACTTTTATTGACTACTGCCTAATGCATTTTCTGTTCTGGATGCATTCTTTTTTGAGCTTCACTTTTCTTTTCTTCTATCTTACTGTTTTGATTTCAAATGCCATTGTTTATTTTGGCTCAAGTGCAGTCAATTGCATGTACTGGGAGATGCGATTCCCTAGATTGTTGAGCACCCAGCAGCTTCAAGATCTAACAAGGAAAGGGTGTCCCCTTATTGGGATCGCTGATATAACTTGTGACATTGGAGGCTCTATAGAGTTTATTAATCAAACCACATCAATTGACTGTCCCTTTTTCAGGTGCTGTGCTAGTGGCTTCAGAAACTCTCTGTTTTCTGGCCTGATCTTTAATTTTCTTTTTTGTCTCATTGCACATTAGAGGGGTTGTTCCTGTATGTCACTGTGCCTGGCTGCTTGAATTGCCTTTGACATTCAGTTAAAATCGTAAATGATATCAATTTAGGATCCCATTTGGGAGATGATATGGTGATTGTGCATGATCCAAAGACTTTTTATTGGTATCTTTCCTTTGACACTAAAAGAAAGTAACATGATATCTGAGAAAGACAGTTCACTAGTTGTAACACATTTTTCTTTTTGGCAAATGGAAAGCTGTATGTCTTAAATTCTGCTTCCAGCGTTGTAAGTCTGATTACCTTTATTTATTGTTGATTATTTTCTCAATACCATCTACCAGATATGATCCCTTAAATCATTCATACCATCATGACATGGAAGGAAATGGCTTGATATGTTCTTCTGTTGATATTCTTCCTACACAGTTTGCAAAGGAGGTTTGTTATTCTGATCCATGCACTGTTTTTAGAGTAAAAACTGTTCTTATGATACATCTAAGGTTACTATTATGTCTAACTTATCTGAATTACCTTTTTTTTATTATTTTTTTTTTTATTTCAGGCTTCTCAACATTTTGGAGACATACTGTCCCAATTTATTGGCATTTTGGCATCTACAACTGACATTACCAAGTTACCTTCACATCTAAGAAGAGCTTGCATAGCCCATGGTGGAGCACTTACCTCTTTGTTTGAATATATTCCACGCATGCGCAAGTCTGATACAGAGTAAGCTTCTGGTTCCAGACTTTTGTTTTGTATTTCCTATCTGTGTATTAATATGCATGGGAAATAGATGTGGGATCCATAGAATCCAGTGTACGAATCTTCAGCTTAACAATTTCTTTTACCAATTATCCAAAAAAGAGATTTCTTTTTTTTTTCCTGTAACAGATTCCTCTTATTTTACTTGGTTCAAATCAGGTCTTATGTTTTCGTTTCGAGGACATATGTAATGAAGTAAAGAAAAAAGCGAGGAGCAATTCCAGTGATTGTAAATCCTTAGAAGGAATATTTGGGAATCCACTGTACTTGAATAAACAAAACCTAGAATGTTAAAATTCATTGTTCAAAATTTACTTGGTCCTCTTAAACATGAATTTGGAGAGGGAGGGAAAAAGAAGTGAGGAACATATGGAGAATTCTGCTATTGAATCAATTTGTGGCATGTGTGTGCTCGTCTTTGTTAATAAGCATCCATTACCTTTTTCTTATTTGCAGAGATATGCCAGGAGATTCTGCCAATCCACATTCTATCAGGAAGAATTTCAACATATTGGTAGGTCTCGCATTTTTTGTATACATGTTATTGTTAGAGTGTGATGATATTTTCACTAAAAGAATGGCTTTTCTCATTTTAAGGAAAAGTGCATGAGTTTAGGTAAATTAGTGGTTGACTGAAAAGTCATACTTTTGGCAATAAAAATGAGTAAATATGTGCAGAAACAATGTATAATGGAGATATAAAAAAAGGTTCTTGTAAAGACGAAGAAGAAAATGAAAATTCTTCTTTTACGCATGCCCTGTTTTAAAGCTGCAAATCTGCAGCTTCTTGTTCTCTTATTTGTATTTTATGTTTTTTTATCGTGTTTGCTAAACGTTCTTTTTCATCAAATTTCCATGATTCTGTGGTTTTGTTGTCCAACTCTCTCTCTTCTCTTCTAAATCTATTTTCTAATAGTTATGTATTCCACCTCACTTATTATTCCTGGGTCTGGACAGTGTAAATTTTTTTTTTTTTAACTTCGATCCTAATATTGTATTCAAAACCATGTTTTTGTTTAATTATGCTTAGTTGTAATGATTGACAGGTATCTTTGAGTGGTCACCTATTCGATCAGTTTTTAATAAATGAGGCTTTGGATATTATTGAAGCTGCTGGAGGTTCCTTTCACTTGGTCAAGTGTCAAGTTGGTCAAAATACTGATTCTACCTCGTACTCAGAACTTGAAGTAAGTTAGCTTAAGCTGAGTTTGATTTGGAAGAAAAAAAAAAAAAGTTCTATCCATCAGTCAAAAATTTATTGTCATTGCTTTTCTTTTTCCATTTTTCTTAGACTCATTCTGTAGCTGGTCTTAAACCTTTTTTTTTTTTAAATAATAGAAGCAATGTAATAAGTAATTAATGGCAACAAATTTGTGAAAATTGGGAGTTCATATGTCAGGAACAACTATGTCGATGCTTGGAACAAATTAGTGATGATATTTTATTTATCTTTATAAGAGTAACAAACTTAAATTGATAATTTAATGGCTGTACTGAGATTCTTAGTCAACCAGTTTTTTGTTTTTCTTTAGCACTCCAATAACTTGCTTAATTGCCTTCACAGGTCGGTGCAGATAATAAAGAAGTTCTGGATCAAATAGTTGATTCTTTAACTTCTCTTGCTAATCCCAATGAAAATCAAGGGGTGCTAGATAAAGGAGCCAATAAAATCTCCTTGAAGGTTGGCAAAGTGCAGGAGAATGGCACTAAAAAGGACTATGATAGAGGGAAGACTTCAGTTCTAATTATTGGTGCAGGTCGTGTTTGTCGACCAGCATGTGAATTCTTAGCTTCACTTGGGAGCATTTCATCTTGTGAATGGTATAAAGCTTGCCTAGGTATTGATCTTGAAGAGCAGAATAATGTCCAGATCATTGTTGCATCTCTCTATCTAAAGGATGCAGAAGAGGTATAATCAAACCGCAAAAAAAAAAAAAAAAGGAAGAAACTTGAAATCCTTTGAGAACATTTCGCATTGTATCATAAGAACAAATATGTCTAAAATTATTTTATGTGGATATAGCAGTAATAATACAATAATAGCAATAACATATGTGTGGGGTGCATGCGCGTGGTCTTTATTCTTCAAAATTTCTGATTTCAGAAAAATTGACCTGTTACAGGTTATTGATGGAATTCCAAATACAACGGCAGTTCAGCTTGATGTCACAGATCAAGAAAGTCTTTGCAAGTATATTTCACAGGTAGCCTTCCACATGTTATTTTTGCTTAATACCGTAAATTGGCTGCACTAGGACTTCATAGTACCATTTTGCATCAGCTATCGAGTATAATTTTTTTTACCGTATGAATAAAATGGGATAAAAATGTGGCTTCCAGCATGATCTCGCAAAACCCAAGTAGTACATGACTTGCACCTAGAATCTAGTGATAGTAATCCAGCAAGAATTCCAAGTGCTATAAATTGTTGAATAGATGAAAACAGTCGCTTAGAAATCAGCATGACGGCATTATAACATATTTTTCCTTTCACCATAATGAAATACTGGAATCACGACTTCTGTTGTTTAATGTTTTTTTCTTATGCAGGTTGAGGTTGTTATTAGCTTACTTCCCGCGAGTTGCCATATTGTCATAGCAAACGCATGCATCAAGGTAGCAGTCACTTTCTTGATATTTTCCCTATTACTGTCACTATGATGTGAACCAAAAATTGAGCTGCTGATAAACCCAGGCTTAGTACGTAAATGACTGGCAATTGATATGTTTATTGAGTATAGCTATAGCCTGGAGGGGGTTGTCTTTACAATTTCAGTGCAATATCATTTATCAGCTTTTACTTTTTAGAACTTCAAATACGGCTTAACTATGTTTTTCTTAATTCAGCTTCAAAAACATCTTGTTACTGCTAGCTATGTTGATGATTCTATGTCAGCACTGGATGAAAAAGCAAAAGCTGCTGATATTACAATACTTGGAGAGATGGGCTTGGACCCTGGAATCGGTAATTTTCCATCTGTTGTCGTTTTCTAAATTGATATATGTGAACATCTGGACCTAGATAGAGGATGATATACTGGTAAATAATTACCTAAAAGACATCTTTAAATCAGTGATTTGGGGAAAAGAATTTTGGAAACTGCATATTCTGAGTAAGAGTAACTCGTATCTGCGTGTGTTATTCTTCAGATGAGTTACGGCACATAAAACACTAGAAGAGACAGAACAAGTTTACTCAGCATTTTATGCTTTCCAATTTCACAACCTTCAAAATTATTTTCTATGACATCATGATGCACAAGACTTCACAAGGGCCTTCCTGGACTTCAGACTCCATTCTATAAGCCTCTATTTTCTTTATCATGTCATGGTCATTTCACAAACACTTCTAACAACTGCTTTTGCAGTCTTTATTAAGACTGCAGACTTTTTTAATCATCTTCTTATTTATTTTTTGAGTCCTTAGTTTTTGTTAGCCAAATATATGCATCTGGAAATTTCATTAGAATGTAATCAAATTTTCAATATTCATAACAACATACATGGATGCTTCAGATCACATGATGGCAATGAAGATGATTAACCAAGCACATGTTCGAAAGGGGAGAGTAAAGTCTTTTCTTTCTTACTGTGGGGGTCTTCCATCTCCTGCAGCTGCCAACAACCCACTAGCATATAAGTTCAGGTATTTTCTGTAACTGCTTCAACTAAAAATGTGGTCTTGCCTGCTCAAGAATTGAATTGTTTTTTGTTTCTTTGTCTTATTTTCTTTTATTCCATCTTGATGAAGAGGATACTCTTTTAGCTGTGAACTGTGCAATATCTACTGCTGAGAAGCTTACCAGCGACAGACTATTGTTTTAAGGAATGTAAGATTGTCCTTTCTTATTCATTCAAGTTGATAAGTGCATTTTACTTTGTCAGTTGGAGTCCTGCTGGAGCAATCCGAACTGGGCGCAATCCTGCCACCTACAGATCTCGTGGTGAGATTGTACACATTGAAGGTAAGTAAGCTTTCAGCAATCTGGGGTAGCAATAAATCGAAGTAATGTGATGTGTGCCTGTCTTTCTTGTGCTAATTTATGGTTTTTTAACTTTCACATACTTCAAACCTTTTGCTTCATCCTTCCCAAAATATTGACAATTCTTTACACCTTCATCATTGATTTTCATTATATTCGTTTCTTGATGATGAATGGGCAGTACTGATGAAGCATCACAAGACTCATTGGTTTGACAATATTATAATTCGTGAGGATTTTTGCCTTTTGATTTATGCTTTACTTTATGATATTAATTGCAGGTGATAGACTTTATGATTCGGCTGTCAAATTTCGGGTACCTCATCTTCCGGCTTTTGCACTAGAATGTCTACCGAATCGCAATTCTTTGATTTATGGCCAAGTTTATGGAATAGAAGAAGCATCAACCATCTTTCGCGCGACCCTCAGATATGAAGGTCTTATATCAATTGGTTTATCCTGAGCAATTGCTATTAATAAGACCCGTGTTGAAAATATTCGGTGGTTCAACTGGCTACCTTCTTGCAATAAGATTGCAAGATTAGTGAACTTCTCAATCTCTCTTTTTATTTTATTTCTTTTCTAACAAAAAATGGAAATCAACATCTTTTTCCAAAGAATAAAAGACAAATATATGTGTGCTCTTGCTGCTAATTGACTTTAAGATAGTTCTGTTACATGTTTTGGATCTTATTCGTTGATTATTTGCAGGGTTTGGTGAAACAATGGGGACGCTTGCAAGAATTGGTTTGTTTAACAATGAACCTCATCCACTTCTTGGAGGTGAGCGGAGACCTACATTCAGAACATTCCTTAACGACCTGCTGAACTTTAATGTTGACAAAGTGGACAGAACTCCACTTGGAGAGAAAGATATTGCTGAAAAGATTGTTACACTTGGACATTGCAAGGAAAATGGAACTGCATTACGAGCAGCTAATACTATAATGTAAGTTTGTATGACATGCCTGAAAAATTTATCGGAAGATAGTTTGAGCCTAAGTATCAGAATATGGGTCCAATTATATATCTAATTATTTTAAATCACCTTAGTTCATTTCATGCTTAGCTCGCCCTGCCTCTCCTCCGCTTCCTCCTCTTCTTCTTCTTCTTCTTCTTCTTCTTCTTCTTCTTCTTTCCTTCTCTCTCTCGCTCTCTCTATGTACATCTAATTTCATTTATTCCAATGGATTAGATTTTTGGGCCTTCATGAGCCGACAGAAATTTCTGCCACCTGCAAAAGTGCATTTGATGTCGTCTGCTTTCGGATGGAAGAAAAGTTGGCATATTTTGGCACAGAACAGGTAATATTTCCTTCCTGCAAATAGATTTAGACATCAATTGTCATTTCAGTTTTTCTTCCTAGGAATTTGACTCGAGGGATGTTGATATTATTTAAAGGCATACAGATATATGTTTCTTGATCCTTAAAATATTTTGGTTGACGTTAAGAAAAACAACCAACGGCCATAATTAAGAGGTTAAGAAAATTCGCATTTCTTCTTTTATACCCTTCTTTTTCTAGTAATTGGAAAAAGTCCAGCAATGCGGCAAGAGTAAACAGTACTTAAGCAACTGAAAAAGAGTTTTAATTTCAATGTGAAATTTTCCTTCTCGGTCTGGTTCTGGTACCTTCATTGGCAGGAATCTTTAATTTATTAATTATTGTTGCTTGCCTATTTTATGGTCAGGACATGGTGCTTTTGCATCATGAAGTCGAGGTAGAGTTCCCCGATGGCCAACCTACAGAGTATCATAGAGGCACTTTATTGGAATTCGGAACAATCAAAAACGGGAAAATGATTACTGCCATGGCTCTCACAGTTGGTATTCCAGCAGCTATCGGTGCTCTGGTACTTGTTACACAATCTTTGCTACCACTTTTTTTTCTTCTTTGGTTGACAAAATTCTGAAACCAAGGACTATTGTAATTTGATGCAGCTCTTATTAGAGAACAAGATCAAGACAAGAGGTGTTCTTAGGCCAATTGAACCTGAAGTATATATGCCAAGTAATTACAAATCACTTGTTAAACATGTTTACTCTCGGTGTTAGCTGAGCAGAATATTAAGAATTATTAGGATTTGCATCTGCTGATTCTCCAGAAATTAATGTTTATTTTGTGGTATCACAGCTTTGGATATTTTGCAAGCCAATGGCATCAAGTTGACAGAGAAGATAAACTAAGCTCAATTACACGTTCAACTTAAAAACAAGATTCCATTCATGTTCAAGTCCATCACACAATTTGGAAAAGACAAGGAAATTGAACCAGAGATTCGGCTGCTAGTGGAGGTTGTTTTGTGCCATCCTACTCGCCACATTTGGTCTACTTTGAGCTTCTGTCCGGAATAATAGGCAGACCACCGGTGGCCCTTTGAGCATTGGAAAATATCTGGTATATATAGTCGTCTTTATTTTTTTTGGTGGGGGATGGAACATTAAGTTTTGTTATTCAAAGCTTTCCATGGCCATACATTATAGTAAAATGTCGGAATCAGCAAACTTATTATTATCAGATTCTGTGGTTTCTGTACATCCCCACTGTTAAGTTCTAGTTGCTACTCGCTGTATAGCTATTGATAATAAAAGAACCCGCATCTCAAATGCAATCACAACTCTACCTCCATTCAATATTTAAGGTTCAACCTTCCCCAACCCCTGAGAGAACTGGTTTTTCTATAATAAAATTGAAGCATTAAAATTTGTTACAAATTAAATTAAAAGGTCATTATTATTAAATGTATGTCCATGGACTTATTTCATTGTTGTTTGAGATGATTTTACCAGATTTTATGGTCACAAAAAAATAAAAATAAAAATAAAAAGAAGATAAAAGAGGCAAGCTAACCATTTTCATTCTTAACCCCACAATTTCAATTCCCATGTTAAGGCATCTCCAATGCAGATTACACAGAACCATTCAACTTCAAACCTAATTTTCTCTCTTCTTTAATTGATTGAATAAATCAACAGCAAAGTTACAAAATTAAAGTCTGACCATAAATGGAGAGATATGACCAGAACAAAAACCTTTCGGACAAAAATAAAATATAATTTCCCCAAAAGTTTGAAGAAAAAATAAATGATTATGGTGTTCCATTGCATCTGGAGATGCCCTATCCTAAATCTCCCACTTTCACCCCAAAGGAGTGAAAAGCATACAAAACCATCATTTCACTGACAGATCTATTGATGCTGCAGCTTACACCAGTGCCTCATTTGGCTGGCCCCTCTTACAGTCCCCTGCACCTGAATTTGCAGGCACAATAACGACAGGAGGTATCTCATAAATCCATATTCCGGAATTATTTAACTAGGAAATCCACGAAATTAATCGTTGCTCCACTTGTTCCCAATTATGAACTCTAGTGACCAAGGGATGCTGATCAACTGAATCTGTCTTGCACCAAGGATACGAGTTCTCATAATCAAAAAGTAGGACCTTAATCCCAACTTCAGCACACTCGATAGCATATCTAGGGTTATCATCAATCAGCACAGTTGCTCCTAATGATCTGCCAGAAAAAATAATGGATTAGCAGCAAGCCACTTGCTTCTACTCAGAGATGTTAAATCAGGCAACTAGATGTTCTTTAAATTTTCTCTAGACCGTTGATCTGTTCAATAAGGCTAACTTCTCTCCCTTATTTTCCCCCTTTTTTAACTGGAGGAGAGCATTTATCCAGACAACAGTACCTGCCTACTAACTGCAAATTCTAGGATTTGAAGATAGAATCAAACCATCTAGGGCAAATGACCAATGCATAGTCCTGAGAACATTCGACATGCCACAAAGTGACTAATCAACTTACCTGCATATTTCTGACTTAGGTTTGGACTCTCCATCCAGAGCAAAGTGGTTGCCAAAGTGTATCTCTTGAAACACTCCTGGATAGTGCTGCTCTATCCAGTCAATTGTGTGATCCTTGATAACATTTTGCCGAGATCTTTTTGTAACATTTCAAAAGAAGTAACTTAAGCTAATTGCCAAGTTCAATTGTTAGACATGAAGAAAATAAATAAAAGTCATATGATAGGAATACATACGTGACAACAGAAAGTTTACAATGACTTGATAGCTTATGAAGCACCTTCTGAGCACCTGGGAGTGGGTATATTCCAGACTTGAAATAAGATGTCTTGAAGAATTCATGGACACGAATATCAGCTGCAACAGAAAAGGAGTCCATGTTCTCAAGCACCTCAATATCATCAAATTGGTAAAAGAAAACTCTGTGATGGCAGAATCTCCAATTAAAACTGAAATCATGGGACAGTATCCAAAAAATGGAAAATGTGAAACTGAAAGCCATTTTTGAAGTCTGGCAGAATAATTGAAACCAGGCAGTTTCCAAGTTAAAAATTGCTATATCTTTGTCCTCCAACAAAAAGTTGAAAGTTTCTAATTTGAAACTACCTGGGACTTTAAAACATATAGACATTTCAAGTCTCCAAACTCCAATTGGATGTCCAACGCACTAGCATTATGTTTGAAGGAAATAAAGATACTCTTACTAGTACATTTCTGGCACAATAAATAAAATCCAGCCCCTCTAAAAAATTGAATATTCTGCCCAAGATACAGACTCTGAGACAACTTGAAAACTTCAGTAAGTAGCATAAGCGGTTTATTGAAGCCTGAATTTTCATTGGACCTACTTCAAGCATCCCATAGTAAATGAAGTTCTTAAAAAGCTCAATTCTTTATATATGCAACACAAAATTTAGCCATCCGAACCAATCAATCACAGCAAAATATGCAAATGGAAATACCTTCATCACGTGAACAATTCCATATCTGTAACAACACAGTAGGAATCAGAATTACACATAAAATAAACATGTAAAAAATAAAAAGTCTCTATTAAAACAGAAAAAAAATTGTAATAAATTAAAAATTAGACATCGTTGGTAGGAATAGCAGTATCTAAATCTAAAGTCACATATTCGGCACATAGTATGAGTCAATTTAAAAGGATATACAGCAACCAAAGCAATCATAAATGCTAGTTCAATTGGATAACTGTAATAAATAATCTTCTTGTACTCATAACAAGATTAATGAATCGAAGAAAACATAGGCTACTTGACTTCATGCACCAGCACACCTTAGAAGAGTTAGGTGTAACACAAACTGACAGGCCTAGCAGTGAGACATTATCCCCAGTCGGCCCAGCATATGGACTTGACCACTAATCAAACAAGCACTTCAAGGATCAAAAACTATGTCTAATAATAATTACTCCCAAAACCATTCATTCATGAAACCGCTGTATGTCTATAGAGTTCATGGTTCCATGTTTATTTTGAATTTCAAGGCAAAATTAACCAAGAAAATAAGCTTTCCCAATGCAGTGATGAAGTCGTTATCATTCCAACATTAGCTTTACCATTTCAAACATAATAATAAATGTCCACATGGAACTGTACATAAAGAAAACTAAAATATTTGTCAACGCAATACCTTGAAGAACTCATAGACATGGTACTCTGAAACAGAGTGAATAGAAGAGTATCGATCAGCAATAAACCTGTTCAAAGCTGATACAAAGTTCCCAAGAACTGCATACAAAAATGCCAAAAGAAAAACCAGTAAGAAAAATTAAAGTGAATATAAAAATCAGTACCAGGAAGAAAATATAAAACATGCTCGTCGCCATCTTATCACAACCAATACCAGTGATAACATACAAATCAAACATTCCCCATTCCTTATAAATTCTTCACAAGATAGCAGTTGCATTTCAACACAATCAACTAAAAAGCCAAAGTTGCGGGTTTACCCTCATCAACATCAACTGCAACAATAGCTTTTGCAGTGAGAGGATAGTTAGGGAAGCCAACAGGCTTTCCACTTTGACAAGTTCCATGACCATTTAAATATGGAGCATTTAAGCTGCTATCTTCCAATTTAGCGTCAGAATCGCGGACAAGCTGATTATGAGGAGAAACAAATGCACGAGGCCAACGATCATTCCCTTGTTTATAAGAATCAGAGCAACCTCTCAGCGTCAATCCAACACCACAGCTTCTGCTTGTCCTGAAACCAGAACTTATGCTATAACCACCATTGTCAATAGAAACAGTATTGCTCCTCAAAAGGTGTAAACTTGGAGATGAAGACGCCGACTTCGGCGGGATACTATGAAACCCTTTTGTAAAAGGATCATGGCGCGTAATATAAGCCATTATCAGAGCTTTTTCTTGGTGACGGTGGCAATTTAGGGCAGAGATTTGGTTGAGATAACAGCGCAAAGTGCTTTCCCTCTTTAACATAACTTATAGCTCTCACATTCCACCATACACACGCAAATCTAAAGAAAAACCCTACAAAATGTGTATCTAATGATCTTATCCAATCTCCAAATAATTTGGGGGCAATTATAAGGAAGCCGCCACGAGGCCACGTAAACCAGAACCCCAAAAAATCGGTGCCCGTGAAGAACAAGTGTGAAAATAATAAAAAAGAATTTGGTATAAAAGATGGGTCAAAAAAAGAGCGCAGCAATTAACGTAGAAATCTCGAATATCCGTCAACAATAAACAAGAAACCCTAATAAAAACGCAAAATTTACATATTGGAATCGAATAAAAAGGGGAATCCGATCAGAATATCAATGTCTATTTGTGAATTGAACAAGAATTCGATCAAACAAAGAGAAAAATATTGGTGGGTGGCGTGTTGCTTTTGGTTTCTGATACAGAGTGACAGACAGACTGCCTCTCGAAAGAAAAGAAAGATTTGAGCTTTAAAGAGCAACAAATTAAAGGTTAAAGCGGGTTTTTTGCCATGATTTTCTCTGCTCTTACATTGAAAATCATTGATTAACTATAAATCTATTACTACCCATTACCCAATTTTCCTACTTTCAGCAGCTTACTGCTTTTTGGTTTTTATTTTTTGAAGCCTGTCTCATGGCTGCCACAGAATGTGGAGGATCATAAATTCTTTAATATCCACTTTTGGGTTTTTTTCTTTTTTTTTTCGCCCTATCACCATGGTTGCAAAGAACCACAGATTCTTGAGACTCACCCATTTTTCTCGAAATGGGGAAATTTAATTCTATATTGGTCTCTTTAATGAAAGTTGGCAAATTCTTATCCATCATTTCTCATCCTAATCTTGTAATTCTTTTTTTTTTATATCAAAAGAAATCTTGTGGAGTTTTTTTATAAATTAAAGCCATTGCGAATCAGTATCCAAGGCCTGCTAGCCTAATTAATTTGGACTTAATATTGCAGAAGTCTATTACAGAAGTCGATCCTTTTAACGCCGTAATTTTTATACGCATATCAAATTTATACATCAAATTCGGCACATACTTAAGAAAGACGAAATTCTTATTCACCCTAACCAACCGACATTGGTAAATCCACTCAATAGTTAATTGAGACATTTTATATGTTAATGGAGTCAATCTTACTCTTAAACAATTAAAATTAATTTAAGGTCTTCAAAAAATGAAAATTGAATAGATATTTTCTAATTGAAATAAAATATATTATTCAGCGACTTTAATTTGTTAAAATTCTAAGATTATTTAGTTAATTAAACTTTTAGATTCTTTTATAATGTCGAATTGATTCCATTTTATTTTTTAAGAGTGAAATTATCCTATCGAAATATGAAAGGTTTACTTGATTATTGAATTGAATTTGAGTGACCTATTTGTTGATCTTCCCTCATTGTTTGCATGTCCTTGTTGAATTTCAAGCCAACATGTGTGTGTATATATATATATATATATATATATATATATATATATATATATATATATATATATATATTGATGATTTTTAATTATTTTATTTTTTATTGCCATTTCAATCTAACATAGCTGAAAATTACAGAAGAAATACGTGAGCAGAGTAACATATTTACTATAATGGCCTTAACACTATGTCAGCTGTGAACAGTACTTCCTAATGGTGAATAGTATTTTTCAGACAAAAAAGGATACCGGATGTCAAAAATATTTTATTGAATCATCGAAAAGTATTGGTCATGATGAGTCCGAAATTGAAATTTGAAGTGAAATTCAAGTCAAATAGGCTTCTAAAAGTTAAAAATACGAAAAATCTAGCGAGTCAATTTTCCTGGTAGAAAAGGAGATTTGATTTTGCATAAAATTTTAAAAATATCAAATCAACTCCGAAAATTGCCAAATTTTGAAGATCTTCATAAATTTTTATATAGAATATTTTGGTAGTTAAAATTGAATTTTTAGGTAATACCAGCAGTTGTCGAATCAGACCAATAAGTTTGAATTGGACCCATAACGGACTCCGATTAAGCCAAAAATTTACGTGCTACCTATTTTAGATGTGATAAGAATGATGAAATTAAAATTGGAGTGATTTGAAGTGGAAAAGAGAGAGAGATTTTTAATTGGGCCTTAAATGGCCTAAAAAGGGCCTTAATTTTAAATTGGGTTAAGCCCATTAATTAAGCCCAATTTTGGACCCATTAAGTGAGTATAAATAGCTGAAAAAATCTGAGAAAAATCCAGAAATTTTCAGCTCTCCCTTCTCCTCTTGAAGTGGCTAAATATGGCTTTCCTTTCCTCTCTCTCTCATTTTCTTTCAATCCACTCCAAATCATCACTAAATCCATGATTTCTCATGAAAAAATTGTAAGTGACTACAAAATCCTTTGATTTCTCATTTATGTGAATTAATTTTCTTTATGTAATTAGGAAAAAATTTGTTAAATTGCTTAATAAATATAATTGATGTGAGGAAAATGAAATTAGATCATGGAGAATGTGAATTAAATGCTTAAAGTAAGATAAATAAATTTTAATGATAGAAATTTTATGTTGGCCGAAAATCCATATAAGGATAATTAGTTGATTTATGCATGAAATTAGTAATAATAGCCTAAATTAACTATAGATAAAATAATTAGTGTCCAAAAATTTCTAAAGAATTTTTGGAATTTATTTGAGAATTTTAAAGTTTATTAAATGTGTATGTATATAGTGTATATAATGAATTATTGTGAAATAATTCATAAAATAAGTGAAAAATGGTAGTAAATATGAAATAATGTATCCATAAATTTTTATGAAATTTATAGAACTTATTTGAATAATTATTGAATATTTATTGAACAATGTAATTGATAAAAATAGTGAAATTTTATTAATTATGTCATAAAATGATAATAAGCCTAAAATTAATTGTTCAAAAATTTTTAGAGAATTTATGAAAATTATTTGAATATTTTGATAATAATTATTGAATTATGTAATTAATGAGAATAATAAATTATAGTAAAATAATTCATAAAATAAGTAAAATGATAGAAATTGTAAAATAATATGCATATGAATTTTTGTAGAATTTATATGAATTATTAGAATATTTTTGAAATAGAATATTGAATATGTTTAATTAAAAATATTGAATTATTGAAAAATAATTCAATAAATAAGTACATGATGATAAATTAGTGTAAAGTAAAATTTCTTTCGTATAAAAAGAAATGAAAAAGTCAATTTATGCATTTTTGAAAAATAAAATAATGAATTATATCAATATAATTTATAATTGTTCAAAAAGTTGTAAAATAAATATTTGACTAATTTATCAAAATAAATTAGTGAATAATAAGTATTAAAAGAGTGAATTATTATAAAATAATTCATCAACTGCATAAAAGTTGGTATATCCGAATGACTAAAATTTCGGATAGAAAAAAAAAGAGAAAAATAATCAACAAGTTAATAATTGAATTGTTAAAAGATAATTCACAGAGGATTACACAAAAAGAATAAAAGAAATTGTGAATTATAATGCTATAAGTTATAAAGTACATAAAAGACTGAAAAAGTCTTAAGTGTCCAAGTGAATTATTGAAGAATAATTCACAAAAATGATTTAAAAAGATAAAGTAAAAGAAATAAAAATCTACTGAATAGTTAAAAGCACTAAAAAATAGTACGATTGACAAAAATATATTGTATCAAGAAATAAAGAGAAGAAACTAAAAATTTTTAAATTTTTAAAAATTATTTCAAATATAATTAACTGTTTCGCCCTTAGCAATAGTCAGGTAATGATATTTTTGGTTAGGATATAATTGGCTAGTCATAGGGACACCCTATACTGCGGTGCAAATCATGACGACTTACTTTGCTATGGGTAGGATCTCTGATCTCTATAGCTCAAATATTCTTAGTGAAAGTAAAAGTGAAATATTTTTCGAGAAATGGTCTCTTGGGGATCATTTCTCTCTCAGTGGGACATTTGGATTCATGTCTCGCGTATTGTTTTTAGAGTCCTATCATATTGCACTAAAGGCGTATTGTAATGAATAAATCAGTATGATTTAAATGAATTGAATGAAAAATAATATGTTTGAAAGAAAATAAAAAATCGGGAGAAAACTGTAATGTTTCTCAAAAATTGTGATTAATAAGCAAAAATGAAAAAGAAATGTTTTATAAGAATAAAATGATAAATGAGTATTAAATTACACTTTTGTAAAGAAAAATGATTTAAAATGTATTTTTATATGAAAAATGATAAATTAAAATTAGTTGGTATTTTATATACCAATTATTATTTTGAAAAATAACAAGTTTGAAAAATAGTAATAATTTTCTATTTAAAGTCAAAAAGTGAAAACACTTTCCTTAAGTGAAAATTTATGCTTAAGTAATGAATTCTCGAAAAAAAAGTTAAATGAAAAGTAAAACGATAAACCAGCACAATATTGTTCAATTAAAGAAACAAAAAAACAAACAAAGTTCTAAATAAGTTTCGAACATGTTAAATGTAAAGAAAAGAAGGAATAAATATTATATGCAAAGTGTTCCAAAATAATTGTATTACTTTACTTTAAAGCTTAAAAGCTTTTAAAATAGTAACGTGTTAATTAGTTAAAAAGTTAAAGTAAAATAAAGAATAAATAGCGAAAAATTATAATGATATCACATTGGATAACTGAAAAATCAATCAAGAAATAAAATAGTGAAAAGATTTGGTATCAGTAAAGACACAAGTACCAATATAAATCATTAAATAGAATGATAATTAAATCGATGTGACTAAAGATGTAAAATCAAAGTTAAGTAAAGGTAAAAGTTAAAGTAAAGAAGAAATGTAAAAGTAAAAGTTAATCTGAAATCGATTTACATATGAAAGTAACAAAAAGCAAATTAAAAGGTTTGAAAACAAAGCAAAAAAATTACCAAAATGTGGGTGAATAATGAAACTAATGTGAACGGAATTAAAAACAAATTTCTAATGGAATAAGGATAAAAGATGCATAATCTATGTAATTATACTTTTATTGATACTTACATTCCTATTCCTTATGATAATATACATATCATGCCTAAGCCTCCCATCATCCTCTGCGTCTATTTGCAAAATTCACTGAATCTTTCTATTTTCGAAACCTGTGCGCAGTCACAATACTATGCGTTGAGCATAAAAAAATGCCTAATGGTAGAATATATATTTCAAACTTTTCAATCCTAATCTTATGCATGCATAAACTAGCTTATTCATTTCTTACATTATATCATCACTAGCTCTTTAACATTCCTACCTCAATTATCTATCAATTTACTAGAATCGTTTATTTATAATGGCCTCAACACTGAGTCAACCGCGAACAGTAATTTTCTATGGTGAATAGTGCTTTTAGAGCTCGATAGGACATCCGAAAGTCAAAAATATTTTATTGGACCATCGAAAAGTACTGGTCATGGAGAGTCTGGGGTTGAAATTTGAAGTGAAATTGAGGTCAAATAGGCCTCCAAAGGTCAAAAATACGAAAAAGGTAGCGAGTCAATTTCCCCGGTAGGGAATGTGACTTAATTTTGCGTAAATAATTAAAAATAGCAAACGAACTCCAAAAATTGCCAGATTTTGTATGCCTACATGAATTTTTGTGTAGAATATTTTAGTGACGAGAATGAAATTTTTCGGTGACACCGACAGTTGTCGAATCGAACCAATAACGGAGTCCGATTGAGCCAAAAATTTACGTACTAGCTATTTTTTATGTGATAAAATTTATGAAATTATTTTTGAAATGAGAAAAATAGAGAATTTGGTTTGGACCTTAAATAGCCTAAAATGAGCTTAAATTTATAATTGGGCTAAACCCATAAACTAAGCCCATATTTAGGCCCAATTGAGAGGTATAAATAGAGAGAATATCTGAAAAAATTTCCAGATTTAGCTGGCTTCCTCTCTTTCTCCTTAGTTGGATGAAATACTCTCTCCATCTTCTCTCTTTGATTTCTTCTTCTTTCACTTCAAATCACTCATAATTCCCAACATAACAATTAAAGTTTCACCTCTCTAGTTCACCCTAGTAGCTTCAAGTAAGTAGTTTAAGCAAGAAAAGGCTATAAATCAAGTGGCTAAAGAAATTAGGGTAAGTTGAAAGTTAAGAAATTTATGGATTTAAATTATTTCTTTAGTATTTTTTCATGAATTTTGAGGTGTAGTTTATGATTTTGAGCTTGAATTTGGCATTTGATATCAATAAAATGAAGAAAACTAAGGTTTAATGGGCTGGTTGTATTAGGTGTGGCAGGTGAAGGAAGAAATTCAAGGGATAAGGGTAAAGAGAATGAAGGCTAGGCACTATTGATAAAGATATTGTGGTATATGACTAATAAATTTAAGTATTTTCAATTTATTTGAATTAATTCTCTTTATGTAATTAGGAAAAAAATTGCTAAATTGCTTAAATATTGAAATAAAGTTGGGGAAAATGAAAGTGGAACATATTTGATGCTATGTGAATAATTAGAATGAAAAAATAAAATTTTTAGGGTTATGTTATAGTGATGGCCGAAAATCACACTAAGGTAAAAATAGTGATTTTTGCATGAAAATAGTAATTGGTAGCCTAAATTAACTATAAATGTCATATTTAGCTTCCATAAATTTTTATATGATTTATGAAATTTAATAGAAATTTTTAAAGCTAGTTACTAAGTTATGTAAATAATGAAAATTGGAATTTATAAGGGTTTAAGGCATAAATTATGTATATATGGGTATTAGATGTGAAATGAGGTATAAATAAATTGTTAGAGAATTTATCTATATTATATTGAATAAATGAGGAATAAATTGTTAATTATGTACAATAAAAAATATTGAATTATTGGAAAATAATTCAATAAAAAGAAAGAATAATGTTAAGAAATGTGAAAAGCATGCATATAAAATTTTAAGAAATTTATGTGCAATATTAAAGTATTTTTGAAATAAATTGTGTAATATATACAAATAAAAGTATATACAGTAATGCTCTTAGAAATAATCAGGCAGTAAAAACTAGCTCAGGATATAATTGGTTGGCCATAGGGATATCTCTTTATCGCAGTGCAAGTCATGAAGACTTGCTATGCTATGGATTGGATCTCTAATCACCATGGCTACTTTGTCTTTGTTCTCTATCCTGTGAGAATTGGCCCTCTGAGGGTATTTCTCTATCTCTGTTATGGCCCTGTGGGGTCCACGTCCCGTGTATTCGGTTTGGAGTTTTCTGCCGGATCAGAACGAGGGACATAATGAAAATAGAATGAGAAAATGTGAAAAAGAAATGAAAAATGTTAATTAAAAGTGGAAAGGACTAATTTGAAAGAAAAAAAAGTTTAGAGGTAAAATTATAATTTTTTTCAAAAGAGTAAAAGTTAAGTAAATTAATTGAGAATTTTCTAATTAAGGATAAGATAGTTAATTAATGGTTAAAATGTACTAAAATGAAGTTTTATAGCCAATAAGGACTAAAATGAAATTTTGCATAAAAATATTTAACTAAGTGTAAAATTAAAGTTAAGTACCTTAATTAATAGTTTAGATGTTAAAAGAAAGCATAAAAGGCTAAATTTGTAAATTAACAAGAAAGAGGGACCAAATTGATAAAAAGTAAAAGATTGAACTAAATGTGCAATTTGATAAGAAATAAGTATTTGAAGAATAAAAGTGTATTAGCAATTTAAAAATGTTAATTAAAAGGAAAAATGTTATTTGAATTTGCTTGACAAATTAACATGGACAATTTTTGAATAATTGTACTATTTTAAGTTAAGTATAGAAAATATTTAGATTGTTAGTCACCACTGGACATGTCAATGCTCAGCGCGTAGTTGTGACTGCGTGCAGGTACGCAGGAGTGGGAGCAAAAATATTCCCTGAAGGACTTCTTTGATTAAGTAGAGTTTTGAATTTTTGTAGCATGTATATATATGAACATAATACTTATGGTTTGTATGATTTAAATAAACTTTGGAGTTGATATTTTGGACTGTAATATGTCATTACCAGGTGATGAATATGAGACTTAGTTGGTAAAATGGAATGTACGTGATAGATCTAAATGAATGGTTTGGAGATATAAATGCTTGATTTAATAATATATATGTGACTATTATGCCTCTGAGAGGCTGTGGATGTTGTTTGCTTTTCAAGGGGTTAGAGCAATTTATAGCCGTTATATTGCTAAAATTTTATTAAATGCATAGTAAAGTGGACAGTTCCAGGTCATCAGCATTTTGGGATTTAAGATAACTAAGTATAGGTTGTGAAGTTAAAAAGAATAAGTTGGAAAAAAAAATTTTCTGCCTACGGTGTACCGGAACAGTGTTAAGTTTATTAAGGGTGTTACACTATTACTATGCTTACACTTTTTATTCGGCAGCATCTAATTACTAGGGTCTTATTAGCAATAATTTTTCTTTACTTTCCTGATCAATCTTTTTGTCATTTATTTTCAGTACTATTATGATCTACCTATGTTTTGCTAACCCCTTTGATAATTTCTTTAAGATTACAGTAGCATTACTAATTAATTTACTACTACTATTCTTATCATTAACACTAACATCATTAGCCTAGGCACTGATACTTTCTATGACAGTTTTATCCTTAATTTCTCTAACCTTTTCCGACTTATCTCATTTACTGATCACATTTTAATTCAGTTTGCAAGCTAATCTTCTTTTAGTCTTATCAGGACTAACTTTCAATTTAGTCCCCTTTTTAAAAAATTCTATTAATTTGCAATTTACTTTTCACTTGCCAAATATTACTATGTTTGCCATTTCTTAAATAATATTCATAATACTTTTAATTACACTTATGGACCGTATTATTTTTAAATTTTCCATTTTAGTCCTTTCCCTATCATTATTATTGGCAAATTATAATATGGTCCATAAAGTTGTACATTTGCAATTTTACTTTATATTTTTACTATTTACTCTTAATATATGCTATGACATGTAAAATTACAATTTATTTCTTACTTTTTTAAGTGCAAGAATTACATTTTAAGTGTAAGAATTGCTTGTGATCTTTTGACAGGTTACCAGTCGAAAGGCAAGAATGTGGTCCCTCAAATTTTATGATTGTCTAAAAAGGACTTCTATTTTTTTTCTCTGCTCTTAACCTCTATTTGCAACCAAAATCAACCTTTGCACACTTAACAATCTAGTATTTTGGTTTAGATTCAACAACTCTAAAGTCAACATTTTGTGAAATTAAACATCTTTCGACACAAAACTTTACCTCATCTTTACTATTAAATACCAAACCTTTTGATAACTTTGATGTACCATCCCATATATCAAATTGGATGCCTATCAACACATCAACTTGTGCTACATTGAAGTTTATGACTATATAGTGTTCTGATGGAAAGTTAAAGATGGCATCGTTTGTCTCCTTACTGACATGAACTGATACTAGCAGACTGACATACTGCGTACCAGAAGACTTATTGCCATCACCTTTTGCACTCAGGTTTGGAGTAATAGCCTCATCATCATCATTAGATGAGAGGTAATCATTATTAAATTCCCCATCATCAAAATTATCCATGTCTACCAAATTAATTGAAGGTTCATTTCTCTCGTCTGCACTAATATCATTAAATGAAGGGCCCTCATTTCTCGAAATGGTAGGACTGTTACTGGTTATGGAATCTCTAAGTAAATCACCATCTCATCGACTTATTGACAGTTTTGCCCGACTAAGCCCAAATTCTGGCCTGTGGTCAACTGATTGTCACCGACAGTTGTGTTTTGTATTTTGACTCACTGGTTGTACAAACTCCTATCATTTGGGTGATTGCGTAATCTACTGCCAAATATGGATTTGCTCAGAAAATCACCAACCCTCCGATTCAATGATCGCCTAGGCTGATTAATCATTGCATCAGAGAACTGGCTCATTGATCGCTTAGGCTGACTTATACTAGAATTTGGCATATGGCTAACTGACCACTTAGGTTGATTCATACTAGCATCAGGCGGCTGGGTAACTGACCTCATTGGCTGACTCATACTAGCACTAAGAATATGGCTAATTGACTGGCGTATACAACCATGTCTTGAGTTGTCACCTGCATCTCTTACAAGCAAGTCACCATCGCATCGATTGACAGACTACCCATACTAACTAGGTTGTACCTCATCTCTAATAAATTGACAATAATTTGATTGAGAGAAAATATCAATATTATGGCCACTGATTGATTGCCTGGGTTGATTAGGGCCAAAATTATTTTCAAAGAATTGTTAAGCAGCCTCGACGTTTGCCATGTATAAAAAATCATTTATATCCTAATCACCGATTCCATATGTTGGTATATTAGCTCCTATATCCACCTCAATAATTAATTCTACCAAGGTATAATCATCGTATTCTCTTAATTTTTCATAAATCATCCCTATGTCATCGTCATCAGACAAATCCACTGACGTCCAACATAATGATCCTCGATTATACAATGGACTCTTGTATGTAATTCTTGAAATGACATGATTCACATCTAAACCCAACTTAACGTGAATTTTATGTTTCAATTCAAGAGGAGTTGGCTTATTTATAAGCCTCAATCTCTTTGTAACTGCATTTGGGCCTAATATGTCATATTGAAATCTGCAATACAGTAACTTATTTGCCCACCAATATGCAGATAAAAGTCGATATATGCTGACATCTTAAAATTATGTGTAATTCAAAATACAATTAAATTAGTTTTATTAAATAATTTTTTATTTTTTATTAAACATATATTAACTTATTATATTAAATATATTGAATACATGTGGTTTTAAAACCTAAGGCAACCATTTTGTGAAAAAACTAAAATTAAAATATAAATGGTTGCGTTAGAATTCGAACCTAAATGCCTATAGTAAAGTCTAATTTTTTAATCATTAAGCCACATTTAAAAAATTCAACTAAAAATTTAAAGTATTAATTATTTTTTTTCAATCAATGTCTTATTATATTTTTTTCAAGTTATAATCATGACACACCTTATTTTTTTTAATATTTTCAAAAATTAAATATTTTAGAACAATTTTATGTTCTTAAAATAAACTTTATTCTATTATAATTTAAAATTTTTGTAGTATTAAATTATGACAAAATAATATAGTTATTTCCAAGATATAATAAGTATATAACAAGAAAACACAAATAAATCAATACATTGAAATTGAAATAATAACTTTTTAAATGCCCCAGTTTATACGCGTTCTATTGTTTTGATTATCTTAACTTTAATTAATATCTACAAATTGCAAAATTAAAATAAAGTTTAATTAATAATAATACACAAAAATTATATTCAATTCAAGATATTACAAATATTAAACAATAAAATCTTACTGAATACTCGTAACAAAACAATAACAATCATCAATCACTATCTTTTATAGAACACCAAACCAATATTTGAATATAATTTCTTTGCTCACATAATTATTTTCAACTCTCCCTTAAAATCGAAGATTTATTAACTTAGTTGAACACTCTTTTCATTCATCCTGAGAGTTTTTGTACTCGATGTAATATTCCATATCCGGTCAGTTAAAAGACCCGAATACCGGATGTCACACTCGGGTTTAGGTTTATGTACGGATCAAAAGAAGCTTTACTTAAGACATTATTAAATTTGTAAAAATTTTGACAGATTCTCCCCTAAAATCCTTTAAAACCCCCGAAAAGAAATAGTCAAAACGCTTCTATTAACATCTATCCTACCAACCATTTGCCTCCAGTTCAACCTCAATTCAACATTTATAGCCCGTCCTCCAACATTTTAAACTCAAGCCAGCAATTACTTAAACACAGTATATTAAATCACTTTACTATTCTCTATTTAATTTACAGCAACAAGGTTTAAAAATAATTACATAACCAGTCATAAGTTCATATTAAAATATTATGACAATAACAAAAGAAGGGCCAATCACCTCCACCTCCTTGTCTTTCCACTTTACTGTTGAGACTAAAAGTCCTTGGTTGTAGATCCACTACCGACTCCCTCCAGAATTCTTTCAAACCTACGCGCGAAAAGAAAATCATGCCCTAAGCATATAGTTTAGTGGTGTTCAAGCAATTCTATTTTTCCAACAGGATAAAAAAATATTTGACTAGAACATAAAAATACATAAAATGAAGAAATAACATGAATTGAAACCGAACGATCATTAATCTTATATGCATAATCATGTGAAATACATACAATTCGTATTTTTCTTTTGCATTCTTCTGAATCAAAATTTACTTAATGTCATAGTAAAATGGTTAACTAGTTAACTATCTTTACTTAAAAAAAATTCAGTTAATTAAATAAATACTTGATATTTATTAATCTGTATTGCCCCATATAAAATCTGACAGAATTGTAAAACGAGTTAGATAAATAGGAATCAAACACAGGACTGAATTTTTAGAACCATACGGTCCATCAACATAACTTTCTCATTATGGATATTCGAAAATTTCATACATTTAAAATACACACACATATATATACATATACACACCCATGTGGACCGAATTTTTGAGACCATACAACCCATCATTTTAATTAATTATACTCGTTGGATTAGGTCTTGAAGCCATACATCTGATAATCATATCAAGACGTAATTTTGCTAAATTTTTTCCTAATTGACATGTCAATTTTATCCCATTACTTCAATTTCTGTCTAATTTTACTAAGGACAATTAAATATTTTCTAGATTTCATTAATTGGGCTTATAGCGTTATTTCTAATTAATACTTATTCCACGATTAATAGATTTCATTTTTTCAATTTTGCATTAATATGCATTTACCGTTACTCATTTAGACATCTTGCAAAGTCACAATTTACTATGGCATGTTTATGGCTCACCAATCAATTCACGAGCCATTCATAATTATAGGCCTAAGTATTTAACCATACATGTCTCATTATTAATTAAACATACATACGCTCTATTATAGACACCCCTTTTCGATAACGATGCTACTTTAGCTTATAATCATTTTTTTACTTATGTAATTCAATCACCAATTACACTGATTGGGTTCAAATTCTTTTCGTCCATAAGACATATATTTAACCCATCATTTCAATTTTCTCAAAACTATGAAACACAATGGTTTTATATCACCCTAATCGCCTATTTAGAATTTTATTGTGATTGTATTAATTAACTCAAAACTGTACCTAACTTATACTAATAATAGAGTACCTCCGTTAATCCACAAGTCCAAATTAATCACATACATAGTTCTTACTTAGCCTAAACATAGTATTTAACCTCTAATTAAACAATCATAACCTTAATATTACCAAATACTATTAAATAAAATAATCATTTCAATTATTTTAAACTAACATAATATAGAAATTAAGAAAATAGATTTGCTTAAACACATATCCAAATTTATTGTAAATGCCTTCAACTCACACTTCTTCAAGCTTAATTTCAGTCTCTTCCTTGCACCTCTTTGCCATTTTTGCTCATCCCTTCTTCTTTGTCTTCAAGGTCCCATAAAATCAACATAAATCCATCATTACTTACATGCAAATTCGTAACTTACAGCAGCCTCCACATATTAAATTCTTAAACCACCCATTAACTAAAAGGAATAAGTTTTTGACTTTAATTTTCTCAAAAATTAAAACCCCTAAATCTGGAAGTTCACCTTATACCTCAATCTTTTCTATAATTTGCTAAATAATTGATTTGGGAAGCTTACCTTATAGATTAAGTGAGGAGATTTGCAGCAAGGGAGTTAGGACCATGAAGAACCGAATGGGGAAGAAAAGAAAGCGGGAAATAAAGAGAAAGAGGAGGAGACCGGCGGCTGCTCCGGCAAGATGTTAGCGACGAAACAGTGCAGCGTTCGGTGGGGAACGACGGTGGCGCGGCTGGGTTGAGAAGAGAAGAGAGGAAAAAGGAGGAAAGGGGGAAAGGAGGGTGGCGGTGAGGAGAAGAACCCGTTTCAGCCAAAGAAGAAAAGGGAAAAGGGCAAAAAAGGGTTAGCCAAAAACGACGTAGTTTTGGCCAACTTCCCTTTTGATCCCCCAACTCTTACCCAATCCAACATTAGGCCACAATCTTTTCCTGTTATGCAATTAAATCCCACAATTTATCATATTTTACCTATGACCATTACTTGTTTTCTTTTATTTACTTATCTTTTAAATTCTTATTATTTCTGTTTATTTTATTAACAAATTTGTACATAAATCGGGCCAATCCAATTATTATTTGGGTGATTAGGCTATGAGGGCATTACACTCGGTGCAATAATTTTGTTCAACGCGCTTTATGATAGTGGACTAAAAAGGTTGTCAGATTCTCCTATTTTCGCAGCTTGTTGTTGCATGATCAACATTGACATATTCTCCCATTTCTGCAGTCTGTTGTTGCGAGATCGGCATTGACATATTCTCCCATTTTCGCAGCTCCTTATTGCGGCATTGGATAAGTAGGCCCCACTTGATTCCAGAATTTCATGATTTCTGCCCCCCCCCCCCCCCCCCCCCCGTGCACCTCATTTCTGGAGTGGCCCCACTAAGCTGATTTCGCAATGTAGTGTTGCGAAAATGAGCTCTCCCATTCCATTTCCCCAAATAATTTCAAAAATACCCCATTTTCCAAATTAAGATTCCCAAACACATTATATATATATATATATATATATATATATATATATATATATATATATATATATATATATATATATATATATATATATATATATATATATATATATATATATATATATATATATAAAGTCCTTAAATTTAAAAGGGATCTTTTTATTTCTACCATATTTTAAACTCTCGTTTTCAAATATACCACTTTTGCTAAAGACAAAAGACTTTGTCTTTGGCAAAATTTCTTTTTAATCCTTTAACTTTTTCTTTATCCTTGTTGTCTTCTAAGTTCATTTCTAATTGTTATTAATGTTATTCTAATTTTTACAATTAATTTTTCTTTTCTATGCATTTCTTGTAAAGATACTTGTCTAAAATTTTCTGGTAAATCGTCTTGTACTTGATATTCATTTTCATTATTATATAAAGTTTCAAGTTATTCATTCATTTCTGTTATTATTTCGTTTATATTTTCTATAGAATTTAAATTTAACATACTTAAATATTCTCCAAATTTTTCTATTATACTTGCCATTTTATTTATTTATATTTCAAGGTTTGTAAATTTTGTTTAGAAAATTTTAAATCATCTATTAATAATTTTATTATATCTTGATTTGCCTTTATTTTCTTTAGATAATTTATTCTTTCTATTAATTTTGTTATATATTTTTCTTGTTTTATAATTTTGTATTCAAAATTTATATTTTATTTATTCTATAATTTGAATAGCTAAATTTATATCATTTTTTATTTTATCTAAGTCTATTTTTAATTCATTTTTTACTGCAATTAATTCTTCTTTTATTTCCTGTAGTCTAGGCATTTTATAATCATCGTTAATATTATTTATTTCCATATATGTACATTCATTTCTTGCTTTTTTAATTTTTTCTCTATAATATTTTATTTTTTCCTATCATTTCATAAAAAGATTTTATCATTTTATCTATAGTTTATTTAATAACAAAAGTTACTATATATGACATATTAATTTTATTTTTACTTCTATAAGGCTCTGATACTATTAAATCATCAGAATTCATTGTAGATTGTTCATAGAAGTAATTTTAAATAATAAATTTAAATATCTTTAATTTTAAATTGTCATAGATTGATCTATTCTTTTTATTTTTAAGGTACGTGGCATAAGACTATGATAACAAGGTTATCCTTAGGAAACCAGTAGTCCGCAGGTCTATCTTGCAGCCGATATACCTTATATTTAATTTCTTCTTCTTCTTCTTCTGAAGTTAGTATTATTTGTATTTCTATTTATTTCTTGACAAGTCTCTATTATTTCAGATATTATAGTATTTTTTACAAAATTATCTTTGAATAAATTATCAATGATTTGAGTTTTTGTATTATTTTCTAAATTTGTAGCTCCTATTATATCTAAATTTTGTTGAAAATTAAGATTTATATTATCTTTTACTGTATTCATATCCTTAATTACTTGATTTATTTCTCTTTCTTCACTTAAATCTTTTGAGTTTTGATAATTAAATATATTCATCCTAAAGGAATTCTATTTATTTTATTCTTTATCATTAGAATTCTGGATTCGTTTACTTTAAGCATATATTTTAGGGTTTCTATTCTTTCTTCTATATTATATGTAGGAATTAAATTTAATCTTATTATAAATCTATATAACTTTTCTTCTTGTTTTAATTGTTCTTTTATTAAACGATTATATCTATGTATATCATTTATAGTTGTTTGTAAATTTCTAACTTGTTGTTTTAGTCTTTCCATAACAACTAGAAAAATTTAAACAATTTCATGTTTAAAAGTATTCTTTCTTTTCACCTGTTCCTTAGCATGCAAAATCCAACATAAGAAATATAATTGAAAATTATAACCATAACTAACAGAAGTCAGGGTTTTGGTATACCTTTAAATCTCCTTCAGTGGTCCACTATGCTTCCTTCAATGCTGTTAGACTTCTGTTATCAAAGATTTCTAATAATAGTTAACCCTTGGACAGTTGACGTTCTGGGTTAAGTTGATCGTCTCCAAACTTGTACCCTTCTGCCCTATTTCACCTAAACACGGGCTTGGTAACACTAGGAGAGACTACTGAAAAATTTTCAGCTAACAACAAAGTAGTAAACATGTGAATTTTCTGATGAGGATTTGTGGTATATGAGCGATCTGTCTCTCTTAGTATATCGAAAATAATTTTCTATATTTCTTAATGGATTGCAAATTGCTAAGTACTACGGTTACTCAGAAAGAAAGATTTCTGAAATTAGAATTTCATTTCTAAATAAAAGGATTAACAAAATATAAGCAGGCTAAAAGCTTTTTTTGAGAGGACTTAAGCTTAGAGTTTTTAGCCATGCTTATACCATTACATGAACGGGTTTTTATAGAGGTTGCACCCCATCTCTATTTGAATTATTGAACTACATTATGACAATCTATTATTGTTCTATTACATCATTGTTTACGTTTACATTTCTGTCTTTTTTTCTGAAATTATTTCTTGATTTTCTTCAGAGGGGGTCTAGCTCCACTAAACCTTGTCTGGTGCTTTTGCTTTCGGCTGGAGATTCCTTTTTTATTTGCTTTTTGAAAAGTTCTTTGGTTGTTTCTGCCATTGGTAAGCTGCCTTCAATTATTGTGTTGAGGTATCCTTCAAGAAGATATTTCTGGTGCCATTTTGTAGCTGGATTGGTGACCAAAATATTATTTTGAAAAATAGTATAATATTTTTTATTATCTGTCAAAATTTCTCTTAGTCCACGAATATTTGCTTCAATAGTCTTCATCTTCATTTTTGGAATATTTTTAAGGATTAATGGGTGTAAATTGAAAGTCTTATGTTCTTCCGGAATAATTTCCTACCTAGTAGTGCTCATTCTGATGAAAGTTTCTATTGGAATTTTTATATTCTTAACATCATCCCATTCATGAATAATGCTAAAAATACGAACATAAATTTTATTTAATTTGGTAATTCCATTAAATATCTCAATCTGAGACTTGATTGTTGCTGGAAGTTGTTGTATTTCTTCAAGGTTTTCTCCTGGATAAATAGTATGAATCAGTCTAAAACAATAAAGTTTTTGAAATGTTCTCGAATCTGCTCCTTTTCTGATGATTGCTTTGTTGTATGTGCCGTTGATCAGAATAATACTAATTCCGAATGCATTAGTAACCTTTGCTAAATATTGCAAAGATTTAAAAAAGTCTGCTTCCCATTGCTTTCAAATTTCTGTATTATTTAACTAAGATCTCTCATCATCATTCCATTGTTGAGATGATAATGAAATATCTCTGGGAGTTATCAATCAAGAATTAATATTCCCAATTGGAGATGCTCACATATTTCTCGAATTTACTTCCTGTGATGATTCAGGACTATCCAAATACTGAACAGAACGTTTGATCATCATATTTCTCTAAATTTCTTGCTCTAGTTCTTTCTTGGTTGTAGTACCAAGAACAGTCATTTTTTAAGAACTAGTGCTTTCTTCCTTATATTCCTTTTGACGTATAAACGCCTGTGCATAATTCATTAAAATTTGACTAATCTCATTATTTATTTCTATACGACGAGATATAGCCTTTTTCATAGATTCCATTACTTCTTTTTTCTCTATAGTGAGTTTTACAACTCTTTCTGAATTTCTTTCCATTTTCTTTATTCCTGCAAGAAAAGGATTAGCTTTCTTCTTTAGCTATAGGTCTGCTTAAGAGATCTGCCAATACATTGTCCTTTCTTGGAATATACTCAATATCAAAATTAAAGTTAGTAAAATATTCTTGCCATCCCATTTTCCTTCTTTGGGCTAATTTTCCATTATAATTTTTTTTTGTAATAAAAGACTTTACTTGTTTATTATCGGTCATTACTGTAAATCTTTTTAGTAATAATACCAATTCAAATTTTTCTAACACATATTTTACTGCTAATAATTCTTTTATTTGTATATCAAATTCTTCATCATCATCTTTATTATAAAACATTCTTTTACTTCTTATTGGTATATTATGTTTCAAGTTTATCAAAGCATAAATACCATTTTTCTCCCATTTTTTATAGGATTTATTCCTACACATTTTTCTAGTAAAAGGATTATTTCTTGTGGAGTAGAAAATTGTTCAATAATTTGAGTTTCTTCATTTTTTCTAATGGATTATTTTTCTATAGTCTCACCACGGTTCGCTGTGCGAGGTATTAATGGTGATGTTTTCCATTTAAAGGCTTGCTGAAGTCGAGGGCAAATGATTCGATGTTTACAAGGAGTCGTTAATCGAATATATTGAGATCCGATACTTAAAGGATGATAATTTGTTAACCAATCATTTCCTAATAATATATCACATCCATGATTTATGGATTGAAAAACTCTAGATATTTGAAGTATATTGGACTGTACTTGAATTACTACATTTTTCGTAACTAAATCATATTTAGTAGTAGTTCCTGTAATATCAATTCCTAGTTTATAATCGTTAGTTTTTTGCCATAACTTTTCTGGAAACACATAAGGTTGAGCTAAAGTAATTGCAGATCCAGTGTCTATAAAAGCATGATATGAAACTGTATGATAATCTTTGTAAATAACTTCTATATTGATATAAATAGTTTATGGACTAGTTTCTATTCCTTGAAACTTTGTATTCATTTCCATCATATCGAAACATAAGATAATCTTTAGTAAGGTTATATAGTGATATTTGTTCTAAAAAGTGTAATCTTAATAAAATTGGAATTTGTGTAGAAGAAATTGTATCCATGTGTATTTGTATTGGAATAATTACTATTTTTCGTCGAATATCTATTAAAGCTAAATTTATTTTTACATATTTATTAATTGTATGTTGTTGTCCGGAATAATCTAAAAATTCATAATTTTCTTCAAGATTATATTTTTGGAATGAAAAGACTAAGCTTTCATGAATATGACTTTTTACCGCTCCGGTATCTATTAATGTTTTGAATGGTTTCCATTCTCCTCCAATATCTAATTCTGTTTCTATATAATATTGTTCTGCTTTTACTGATGATCTTAAATCAATACTTCTTCTGGATTGATTATGTATTTTTCCTTGTTCATCTAATATTAATACATTATTCTCTTTTAATTGATTTTCTTTTGAACTTTCTCCTGACTATATTAATAATTTTTCTCCTACATGTTGTATTCTTGGTATAATTCCTATATTTTTATTTATTTTTATCTTAAATCCATTGTTAATTCATCTAAAATTGTCATACTAGATGGTGTTAATTGTCTTGGTGGTATATATTCTATTAAATCTGAAAATGTGTCATCAATATCAACTTGTAATCGTATATTAGTTTTTTGTAGTTTTTTATGATGACTTGTAGTGAATGCATATATTGTTCTGCAAGTTACAGAAAAATACTTTTGATCCACTTGTCATTTCTATCCTATGTAGTTTATGATCTAGATTTAGTATTTGATCTATATTTTTATCTTGTAGATTTACTGAAAAATTTGGTATTATTGTGAACTTCAATTTTTTATATACTAAATTTTCTAATACAGCTCCTAATATGGCATCTATTGGGTCATTTAATATTCTATCATCCATGCAAAATAGTTGAATAGGACTATCTATTCCTTGTCTAAAATGTGCTTTAATAATTATTTGTATTGCTCCTAAATATAGATTTTTATATCTATTTTTATCTGATAGTTTTGCTAAAGCTTTATTTATTTCATCTTTATTTATTAATGGTATTACTATATTTCCTTTGGCTTGGTATATATCTATTGCAGATTTATAATGTTTTGCAATATAAGTTGCTTTTACTAATCTATTAAACCATCTTCTTTTAAATATATCTTCCTTTTTAATATTTAATCTATGATTATTTAGTTGGCCAAATTTTTTTTCATCAAATGTTTTATTATAGCTAAAAATATTGTTATTATCTATAATCTCATGATCTTCATTTTTAGTATTTTTATATTAACTATTAATCTTCAATTTCTAATTCAGACTCAACTTCAGAATTTGACTCTGGCTCTTTGTCAAATTCGAAATAATTATCTGAAATATTACTATCAATATTATATTGAGAATCTATTTCATATATACTTTCATTTTCTGATATTTCACTATTTTTTATTAGTCCATAATTCTGTTCTATTAAATCTTCATATATTCTGTAGGCTTTATGATTTTCTTTATATTTTCTTTTAGGGCATTCATTTGCATAATGTCCTTTTTCTTTACATATCCAACAAGTGCATGTTTTAGGATTTTTCTTACTATATCTACGATTTTTTCTAAAATACTTTCCCATTTTAAACTTTTCTTTCTTAAAAGGTTTAAATTTTCTTTTATAAAAACTTTTATATTTTAGTTTATAATTTTTTCTTTTTGATAAGTAATACTTATTATATCTTTTGTATCTTTTATGTTTTATATAACATCTCCAATGCGTAGGTTCAGCTAGGATTGGACAACATAATCCTCCATTAATTGCTTTTCTTGGTTTTTTATTTTCATATACTTGATTACACATTTCATTTATTCTGTTAAATATGTAATTTTGATAAGTTCCTAACATTCCTTCTAATATTTCATTTTTATTTTGTATTTCATTAAATAACTTAAATCCCCATGGTTTTGGTAATTTTGTTACATAAGATTGTTTTAATAACTTGATTTTAGCTCTTTGTAATATATCTATTTTTGCTATATTATAATAATAGTTATTAAATTCACATGTATATTGTTTTAAATAACAAATATTACATATTTTTAAATTTTGTATTTTCCACAAATTTTCTTGTCCGAATTTCTTTAATGATTCTATAAGATCTAACCAATGTTCTCCTAAAAATTCTCCTTTTATTGCTAATTCAAATCTTTATAAAAGATCTTTTATTGTATCTGTTGCTGAAAAATTTTCGTTATTATATCCATATTTTATCATTTGTCTATCCTCTAATTGTATAGCATTCCACAATTTTTCTACATTTTCGGTGAACCTACTAATTAAGAAATTACTAGCTCTTTGTAAATCATATCCGTATAATAATATTGCTAAATTATTCATTTTGATCCATTTTTCAATTTCTTTCTGTATATTTTCTTTACAATCTATATCTAATAATACTTCATTTGGATAAACAGGTTCTGTTTCGAATGTTTTTACTAAAAATTTTGAATTATTATATATTGATTTTTGTCTTGAATTTTTTCATCAGCTTCTTTCATATTCTCTTATATCCATATTCTCTGCCATTATATTTTCTTTAGTTTCGTTTATTATTCCTGAATATTCTCCTGTTTCTACTTTTGTTTGAATAGATGTTGGATTAGTATTTATTTTTAAATTTTCTAAATTATAAGTTATATTTAACATATCGTCTTCAGTTATTGCATTTTTTCATATAATTTTAATCCTTCTTCTATTGTCAACATATGCGTTTTTATTGTTATTCCTCCTTGTGTATGTTCTTTTTCTTTTCCTTTTTCTATCTTATCTACTCTATTTTTTTAAATCTGTAACTTCTTCTTTTATCTCAATTAACATATTAAATACCTTATCCATTTTATCTTCAGTACTTTTTTGTTTAGGTTTTTTAAATATAATTGATGGTAAAGTTAAACTTCCTTCTCCGTATTTTTCATCTCCATATAAGGTACTTGTAAAACTATATTATTTATTACTCATTTTTCTTATATTTTTATTTAATATTTTTAAATTATTATTTATTTGATAAAATTGTTCATCATATGTATATCCATTTATATCTTTTATTTCTTCCATTTATTTTATTCATTATATCCCATTTTTCTAGCTACATATTTTAAATAATTTTCTATTTGACTTAACTTATCCAAAACTTGTTTTTCTATATTTAATTCACTTAATATTCTATATATAATTAATTCTAAATCTTCTATACTTTATATTTTATTAAGTAAATATTTTATTTTATCAGCTTTAGGACTTAAATTTACTCTTATATCTTGTATTAATTTTTTATTATTTATGTTTATAGTATCTATTTTATTTAATTGTTTTATTATTTCAATATCCTCTTTATTTAATTCATGTAGTATAGATGTATTCATTGTTTTGGGATTTTTATGTAATTTATCTATTTTTTATGTATGATTATTGTTAGTTGCAAAGTTTGACTATAAGAATGGCGGTATTTTTGAAATTTGACTTTAAAAAGTGGTATTTGGCACAATTATCTCAATTTAAAATTCTCCAATAAAGGCCGAAGCTAACCTTGTTCCAAAATCAGCGTGCTTATATAATTGCTAGACTAAGAGCAGGCTAGTTGGGCTCATTTGACCCAAATCTCATGTAAAAGCCCAACCCAGATTTATTGTCTTTTGTTTTCCTTTTCATTTTCCAGGAAAGGTTTCAACGTGCTCAAGGCTTCTTGCTGGGAAGGTCTGGCCAATTCTATATATCGAGCTTAGCTACATTTGCTCACGACTCATTTAGCTCCACTTTTACTCTCACTGCTAAATCGTTTGCTTATTCATTTCACAAAATTTCAGAAGTTATTCTAGTGACTAAGCTTTGAATCGAATGGCACCCGCTGCCCAAGAAGACGACGAGATTATCAAGGACGAGAAAAATCCTCGTCCTCTTGATGAAGACGACATTGCTCTCCTCAAAACCTATGTATTCTTAATCACATCCCATTCTCTCTGTTCATTTTTCTTTTGGAAAGAGATTGTTTATTTGTTTTTGAATTGTGAAAATTGCAGGGATTAGGTCCATACTCCAATAGCATTAAGAAAGAGGAGAAGGAAATCAAGGAATTAGCTAAGAGAATCAACGACCTTTGTGGTAATAATTTTAAAATCTTGTTGTTCTAAGTTGTGTTTTTGGGTCGTGGAAGGGGGAAGAGAAACCCTAGTTTAAGTTCTTTGCTTTGCTAGATTTGCTTTTGTGGAGTTTTGATATCTGAAATTATGCATTTAAGAACACTCAACAGTTCAATTCTCACAGAAAGATATGATATATATATATATTTTTTTAAGTTCATCACTGGATCTGAGTCTTTAGTTTGCCTATAAATGTGAGATTAGTTTTAACGCTTCTTGATTGCTCTGGCATGGCATGTCCAAAAGCACAGACTTTTTTTTTTTTCCTAAGTTATTTGTGTGGTGATAACTGGTTCCGGATATTAAAGAATTGCCTTTGGTTTCCCCTAGGTATCAAGGAATCTGACACTGGTTTAGCTGCACCCAGCCAGTGGGATCTTGTTTCTGATAAGCAAATGATGCAAGAGGAGCAACCACTTCAAGTATGATTTTGTGCCTTTCCCTTGAGTTTGCGCTTAACTTTGAAAGCTATGAGGAACAATTTTACAACAGCCATTTTCTTTGATAGGTTGCAAGGTGTACCAAGATAATTAACCCTAACACTGAGGATGCCAAATATGTTATAAATGTCAAGCAAATTGCTAAGGTATGTTCAGTTAAACTCTTCTTATTATACAATTATAAATTAGAACTTTGACAATGATTATGAGGTTTATGTTTCAATGAAGACAATGGTGATGGCTATTTTTCGACAAATTTTCATTAAATTTGAAATGGAAAACCAGTTTTGAGCCTCTAAACTTGTCTTATATGAGGGCCCAATTGATTATAATTGAAATGCTGGTGCATAAAAAACAAATACGTAAAGAGGACATCAAAATTTTTTTGCCATTGAAAAAGGAAAGCAGTTATGTAAGACATGCTTTTATTGGTAACATTTTAACTTTTCCCTATTTTCTAAACATCAGTTGTCGGAAGCTTCAGTATCCTACATTAGACTGTTGATTTTCTGCTGTACTCAATGTTGTTTTCAGGGCATTATTCTGATATTGTGTTTTCTTTTATGGTTCTAGTTTGTGGTTGGGCTTGGTGATAAAGTCTCTCCCACCGATATAGAAGAAGGCATGAGAGTAGGGTATGCCTCTCTTTATTCTCTCTGTTTAAGACTTTGCAATTTCACTCATTTGGGCTTGTGCATTTGAGTGGACATCTCTCTCTCTCTCTCTATCTATCTATATATCTATCTACCTATCTATATATCTATCTACCTATCTATAGATTGGGTTTAGAAGTCATGTTTTTGCTGATTTGCAGGGTTGATCGCAACAAGTATCAGATTCAGATTCCCTTGCCTCCGAAGATTGATCCAAGTGTTACAATGATGACAGTAGAAGAAAAACCTGATGTAACATATAATGATGTTGGTGGATGTAAAGAGCAGATAGAAAAAATGCGTGAAGTGTGTACACTGCTCATCATATTTATCTTCCTTATATATATTTTGTTTGCCTGTTATGCTTTTAAAGGATATCTCATTTATTATGTGGTCTTTCTTTAGGTTGTTGAGCTTCCTATGCTTCATCCGGAGAAATTTGTGAAGCTTGGAATTGATCCTCCTAAAGGTGTTCTATGCTATGGGCCTCCTGGAACTGGTAAAACTCTTTTGGCTAGAGCTGTGGCCAACAGAACTGATGCATGCTTCATCCGTGTTATTGGAAGTGAACTGGTGCAGAAATATGTGGGTGAGGGTGCCCGTATGGTTCGGGAGCTTTTCCAGGTAAGTTTCTCGATCATGATTTTGCAGTTTCTTAGTTCGAACTTTCTGTTACCTGAATCAACTGGCATTTTATTTTGTTGTAGATGGCACGGTCAAAGAAGGCTTGTATAGTCTTTTTTGATGAAGTTGATGCAATTGGTGGTGCGCGTTTTGATGATGGTGTTGGTGGAGATAATGAAGTTCAACGTACAATGCTTGAAATTGTCAATCAACTTGATGGTTTCGATGCTCGAGGAAACATTAAAGTCTTGATGGCAACAAACAGGTAATTTTATCACGTACTAATGTATTTATCCATTTCTACTAGCTTAGTGTGCTAACAAATCATCTTATCATGAGTCTGATGTTCCATGATTTTTTGCCTTTAGACCTGACACACTGGACCCAGCATTATTACGTCCTGGAAGATTGGATCGTAAAGTTGAGTTTGGATTGCCAGATTTGGAGAGCAGGACACAGATTTTCAAGATCCATACACGAACAATGAATTGTGAAAGAGATATTCGTTTTGAACTCCTTGCCCGTCTCTGTCCAAATTCAACTGGTATGTATTCATGCCTTTTTAAGCATGTTTCTGTAATGGTCCTGAAAGGAAACATCCCTTTATAGTCTACTTTCTTCTTAGCCAAGGCAGTGGAACCCATGCTTATTTTTTTTAGGCTAGGATATTTGAACTAAAAGGGGATTTTTATAGGCTTGGAATATGGTTAAGAGAAATTGAAGTTGTAAATATTATAAAAGTTGACATAGAGGATGTTCCAAAACTAGCAATCTTTCTATTGAGACGGATTGTATTCTTTCCTATTTTCTAATTGAGGGGAAAAAAATAATAATATACCAGGCAGATGTTTTCAACACTGGCACCATCTAAACGGTGATCAGTATTCCTGTACTGATTTTGTGTTACTATGGTAAAAAATCATTATACAGGAGCTGACATTAGGAGTGTCTGCACTGAGGCTGGAATGTATGCCATTAGAGCACGCAGGAAGACTGTGACCGAGAAGGATTTCCTAGATGCTGTGAACAAGGTTATCAAGGGTTATCAGAAGTTCAGCGCTACACCCAAGTACATGGTCTATAATTGAGGGAAAACTCTACTTAGAAATTGACCGATGTATGTTGGAATTGTGCTCTTTTCTTTTCGGTTTCGTTTATACTATCTTGTCACCATTTTATATTCTTCTAGTTTTATTTTTCTTGGAATGGAAAACTATGTCATTGGCTTGGTTTATTTTGAAATATTGCACTTTGCCGGCAAATCCCTGCTAATGAAAAGCAAATGACCGTCACCAAGTTGGTATTTTTGAGAAGGGACCGGACAACCAGTTGACTTCCAGATTGAGAAGTCAAGTGAGGAAACCATTTTTTTTTTCCAGTAAACAGAGCGGAGAAGAAAATGACTTGAGAATGACAATATGTGCTATGATTGAATGCCATCAATGCGTATATCATGAAGAGATGACACAAATCTTTTGAACATGTGGTTTATTTACATTAATGAGCCAAATAATCACAGTATCTGCTGTTCTTGTAAAAATAAGTTGATACTAAAATATCAAAAAAAAAGAAAAGATGAAAAATCTTGCAGGATAAGGGTCAATGCAGGCTGTGACTAAAACTCACAGAACATTATAGATAATTAGTAGGAATGCTAGCATGAGACCGAGGGTTGATGTTTGCTGTCTTCCAGCAAGCGAGCCTACGTTCTCATGTTTTCGCAGATCAATCATGACCTCGAATTCGCAAGTCTTTTGAGATGGATCTAGAGTTGTAACAACTGATAAGTTGTTAAATGAACATGCATCTTTTCTCTGATCCATAGTCTGATAGTACATGTTAAAGGCATAAGAAGCATTGTTTCGAGCATCCAGCCTCCCGCAGGATGATCCATAACCGAGACTGGTGCAGTCAGCATAGGAGCAGGCATAGCTGATGCTGTTAGGCAAATTGGGGTCTGTGAGGCTTGCATCAGGTGACATTATGCACCATTGCCTGGCCAAATACTTAACACCTTTCGCTGGAACCAAAGACTTTCCATTGCCCATATCTAGCGGATACTTGATAGTTCCATCATAGTAGAACATACCCCAATGCCTCTCAAAATTGCCAGGCATAGTACTTTTGTGATCTTCATCAAGCAATGAAAACAGGTAGACATCAGGTGGAGTTTTGCGCTTCGGTGTGCCTTGCCCTTGAAATATTCGGTCGAGAAGACCTTGATTGAACCTCTGAGCATTAGCTGCATTGGCACTGATGTCTCCATCAGTTGGCCAACCTATCTCTCCAACGATGACGGGCATTGATGGGAAACCATTCTTTTCAAGAGCAGAAATGAGGGTATCAAAGTTTGCCTCAAAGACATTAGTATAGGATATCGATCCATCAACAACAGGTTGAGCACTACCATTGAAGAAGGCATAGTCTTTTGGGAAATCGGGGTCAGAATTGAGGCTAAGAAATGGGTAGATGTTGATGGTTATAGGACAAGCATTATCATTGAGAAACTTGATCATTTTGAGCATCAGATCATGGATATCGGGTCGGAAATCACCACCAGAGGGCACGCCACTGTCCGTCTGATATACATCAGCATTTAATGGAACTGTAACCTTCACTTGTTTGGCCAAGCCAGCTTTGATCAAGGCTGCTTGAATATTTTGCAGTGCTGGAAATGTTGTCCGAATAAACATGTCTTTGTATGTCTTAAGGAAAGGTTCATTACCTATAGCTACGTACCTGAAGATGCCAACAAACAAAAGCATACATGTCATAAGAAAAAGAAGAATTAAAAGTGGAAAAGAAGATAAACAGTAAATTTATTTTATACCTTATATCCACTCCATATTTTGATACATATGCAGAAACATTCTGCTGAACCCAATTGATAGCAGCCTGCACACTACCGGCAAGTGGTGCGAGAAAATTATTGGGAATGCCAACCATAACTTGAATACCAGAATGACCTAAAGCCTTCAAAGGACCAGGTTCTGCTTCAAATAGCTTCACCTTATTGAACCCATTATCTTTCAATAGCCGAACCACTATGTTAGGCGTTAGAGGATGAGTTGCTATGGTTCCCCAGTTGCAAGCCAGCCCTTTGACCTCCTTAATTAGGCCTTCACCACCAATTAAGCACAATACAAAAAAGAAGCAGAACCTGTAATTTTGACCCATGTCTTTGTGATTCTTGAAAATATTTCTGTATTGGGTGTGTTCATCTTAAACTCTATATATACAAATTAAGAAGCTTTGAGAGAATCCATAAGGGTGGAGAAATGATGTCCTTGAAGGTAAGAAATGCATAGAGATTCAACAAGGAACTTGATTCCAAGGACAAACCCAATTCAATCACCAAGCACTTATAAAATTTACAGAGGTGGAGAATATATATAGGAAGAAAGGAATTGAGTGTGTACGTTAGTTAGACATTGTGAACTAAAAACCCGAAGAGGAAGGAATTAATGCAACTTTTACATCAAGGAATATTTGTCTGCTACTTACAAAAGGATTTTCGGAAAGTTTCCTTTTTTTGTTATGTTGAGCTTTTAGTGGAAGTGATGAGAGGAAACGAGTTGTTGATATTCATTCGTTGGTTCTGGTAATAAGAGATTAGTCCACGTATTACTCATAACCAAATTCCTTCATCAACTGAAATTCTTTTCTCATTTTCAAATTCGTTTCTTCGTCTGGAATTGACTGCTCAGGTTTTGGGCCTACCTGGGCCTTACTCGGTCAATATCCTAACTTATAATACTTTGGGCTTTTTATAAAATTATACAGAAAAAAAATTAAAAATAACAAAAAAATACAATATTTCCGTAATTTTTTCATTAATACACTTTTTAAAATTTTTAATATAAAAAATATAACTCATATTTTCAGAAAATGCAACTTTTTACTTCTTTTATTAAACTTTCTATTTCCGTTTTCAAAATTCCCTAATTTCTTACTTTCACTTTTCTCTCCGATAACCGCCATTTCCATCCTCTCCGATCGTCGGCAACTCTTTTTCTCCATTGATTTCTAGACCAAACATCATCGACGACTCTTCTTCTCCTTTGAAATCGTCTGTGAAGATTTTGAGACCCTAGTTCATTCTCCTTCTACTCCAGTACTGTGAGTTCCCTATCTCAGGTATACTCTCTTTTATAATTTTTTGCTAGATCTGGCAGTTGCAAAGTGCTTTGGATTGAGATGTTTCTCTTTTTGGATTATTGGTTTTAGTTTTGTGCCAGAGAATTTGGATGATTGTTGATTTTGGATTCGGTTTCTTCATCATATTAAATTTGTGTTGAAAGTGAAATGAGGTATATTCGCCAAACATTCTAAAAACAATATTAACTTACGAGGCAAAACATAGACTCCATAAAATTGGTTGTTTCCAAGGAAATGTTTGATTTAACATATAAAATCATTTGGCAGCAGGGTGGTTTATCTTGGACGCTCAAGAAGTTGTTTATGCTCTTTCTTCTTTGGGTAATGACTTGTCGGAATTTGGGTTAATTATTGAAGATTGTTGGGATACTCTAAAGCGTAGGACAAACATCTTGGTTAGATGGGTTAGGAGATTTGATAAGCGGTTAGATGGGAAGCGCATTCTCTTACTAGAGCTTCTTCACTTTGTGCAAATTTCTTAGTTTGGGATGAACCCTCTTCTTGTTTTGATTTTTCACATGTTTCGTTTTGTGTTTCCAATGGTAGTGAAAGATGTTAGTTTAGGTGTAACGGGAAACCTGTTGTCTTTGGGTAAATTCATTCTTGTCCTGCTTTTGGACTGTTTTTTTGTTATGGAATTTTTATTCTCAAAAAAATTAATTTTGGCAATACAGGGAATAACATAAAAAATTTTGGACTCTCGACTATCATAGTACCCCAATATAAATCAATTTTTTCACAAAAATTATCATTAATTTATAATTACATTTTTAGTGCTTACATGCAATTTATAATATGATGACTACCTTTCTCCATCAGATCAGTTTCATCTTTGCTTTCTTGATCAGCTGAGTAGCTGAGTTTACTGAACTGAGTCTTTCTTGCAATCAGCCTCACTAGCTGATTCTTTATTGATTTCCTGTCCTTCTGCTTCTGCTTGTGCTGTAATGCCGCTGAATTAGTTTTGCAATTACAATTAGCCGATTTAATTAACTTGTCTTTTCTCTTCATAAGAAAATTGTGGGTAGCTAACAGCTTTCAATGCTAAAATTTTTTATTTTATTTTTTCACTAAGTTCTGCTTGATTCTTGCTTCCCGGGTTCTCTTTGATTCTCTGTTTCTATTTCTTACTGCAAACCCTTATGTCAGGTTCTGAATTTAGTTTTTGATACTTGTAATTTTTATGCAATTTTGTCTAGAATTAATATTTTGCTGCTCGCAATTTATGTAGATTGTAGTTTCATTACAAATTATGTTTCCTTTTCATCTAAGATGACTCTTACTGGTGTTTTTTTATTCATATCTCAGGCAAAAATGGTTGATACTCAATCAAGTTCATCTCCTCGACCTAGAAGTGTCTCCCAAATTATTAAAAAAATTAAGAAAGTAGATGGCAAGAAAAATATTAATAAAAACAAAAGTGTCATACAATTGAAACATCAAATTATGATTCTCAAGTGTACAAGAAACAAAAGGTAATTATTTTTTTCTTTTTCTTTACATCTTAAATGTATTATATTATGTAATGATAATATAAAATTAATATAATGCTTAACAATATTTTTTTGTATTTTTATTATTATAATTGTAAAATATATACATTTATTGTATACTGTGTACTTGGTTTATATATCGTGTGTACCTGCTGTATACACTGTGTGTACTTGGTGTACACAGTGTGTGTACTTGATGTATACAATATGTATTATATTATATAATGATAATATAAAATTAATATAATGTTTAAAAACATTTCTTTTTATATTTATTATAATTGTAAAATATGTACATTTGTTGTATAATGTATACTTGGTGTATACACCGTGTGTATTTGGTGTATACATAGTGTGTACTTGGTGTACACAGTGTGTGTACTTGATATATACACAGTATGTATTTGATGTACACAGTGTGTTTATTTGGTGTATACATTGTATACAATTCCTATTTATTTTGATTTTTTTTGTATACTATTTGAACTATTGTTATTACTCTAAAAATTATATTTTTATTCATGTTGTGAAAAGAGATGATTTCCACATTGTGTACATGGTGTGTGTATTTTGTGTATACACTATGTGTACTTAGTGTGTACATTGTGTATACTTGGTGTATACAGTGTGTGTACCTGGTGAGTACACTGTGTATACTTGGTGTATACAGTGTGTGTACTTGATGTATACACTGTGTATATCTGGTGTATATATTGTGTGTACTTGGTGTATACTGCGCGTAATAGGTGTATACTATGTGTGTACTAGATGCATATTGTGCGTGTATTATGTGTGTACAGTGCGTGTATTAGGCATATACTATGTGTATAATTCTTGTATAATGTGCATGTAAATGAGGTATATTTCGTAAAAGCTTTCTGTGCCGACGTATTTCATTTCTTTCAAGATATTCCTTTGGATGCTAGTCACAACTGGTAGCTAGTAATTGGTTACTCATAATCAATAAATATGTTTCTAACAAATAATTGGGATATATTAATTTCAACTGTGATGCAAAAAGATGGATTTGATTATTTGAAGGAGAGTTATCCTTCTGTCATAACAGAACTTCTGCAATAGGTTGCTAAAATCGACGAGCATTTTGTCATCACAAGTGGGTGTGCGAATGAGAACTAGATGGTGATATGAATGGAAGGTGAGTAAAGCAAAAGATATATTAGGAAATAATAAATTTTTTAGCTTTTGGACCAAAACTAAAGCTTGATAGGCATAGACATTTTTGAGGTTATACTAACAGTTTGACCATTTATAATGGAAATTTAATAGCAATTGTTGCCCTCAGCCTTGGGCATTTTAACTAGCTTGGATATTTGGTTATATGATCTGGTGGACTCCAAGTTTTTTCTGTGGTTCCAAATTAGGCGTTTGTTTAGTTTGAGCTAGTGTAGATGTGCAGGTGTACTTGTGGTGGCTTATGAACATTCAATGTATATGCATTGTAGATCATTGTGGAATAGCTTATCAGTTGTGATTGTATCATGTTTACATGTACTTAGGCTCAGTTGTTAAATCAGCTCTTGATATTTTAATTTTTGCTTTTCCAATAGATTGATTATTTTCTGGAGTCCAATTTTCTGAAAAGAATTAGGCCTTTTCAAAGTCTTAGTCACTAATTTGGAGAAAATATTTCTACAAAATTAAAAAAGGGAGTAAAAGGTACATGTTAGGTGTTGCGACCCTAGCAAGTGCACTAGATCGACAAGTAATAAAGTAGGGTAAATTTAAGACCCTCAATATCGAACCCAAGGGAATTGTGTGCGAAAACTGTGAAAATTAATTATATGCTAAAGAATTTTCAATTGTTTGTGGGTATAAGTTGTTTAATTTGTATAATGTAAACTTTAAAAGCTAAAATATTCAATGAAGAGAAATTAAATTTTACTAACAATAAATTGAGTATGTATTTAATTCAGAAAAATTAACAAGTATGAAAATGTATAGAAATTAAACGTTGCTCAGGTTCACTCATCCATCCCATATCGACTGTGAATTAATTTTATCTTAAAGTATACATGAACGAATTCGGAATAACCCTCTTAACCCAACCATTCCATTTCGGAGTCAGTTATTTTAGTTGCTAAACTTTTCATTTCGGAGCCAGCCCAACAATTAGCCTATGCACAGGTCTAACATCCTAAATTTGGTTTGCTTTCCCATTCCGGAGCCAAACAACTCAAATTTCATCTATTTCACTATATATTCTAGTCCTAAAATCACAATTACTACACATTTAGAATTTCATTCCGGAGCCGTCTAAAATAATACAGATTCATGAAAGAAAAACTGAGCAAAATTATTCATAGACTTCAATCCACTAGGCTCAATACACATTCAAAGATATATGATGAAAATCATTCATCCATGTATAAAAATTAACTTAATAGATTGAAAAATCATGAAATATAAATAAGTAATAGTGAAATAGACCATTCATTCATGTAAAAATCAAAATATGCTCAATATTCACATTGTGAGTAGGGGATTCAAAGCTCCCCCAAGCAACAAAGATGACTACTCACTATTCATAATGTAAAAGATGAACAAAGTGAGAGTGAAAACTATAAAACCCATTTGAAGCTAAAGATTTGAAGTTGATGAAGCTCTTTCTCTTCTTCTCCAAACTGCACTTTAATTGTACGCTGTAATCTTCAAACTAGAAACTAAAACTATGACTATCTTTGTATTCTTGAAATAAGACTAAATTAAAAGAGTGATTTTTACAAGTAAAACTATAACACTAAGTATGAAAAACTCTATTTTCTTGAAAAACTGCGTTTTCTCTCTACCCAAATACCCTATACACAAAACCCTAAAAAAACTCCCCTTTAGCAGAAAATTTCGCAGCTTTTATAGAGCTATCCAGGAGGATACGGTTGGGACACTTTTGTCTCAGCCATAACACAAAGTGGTAGGTTGCCTTGGACACGGCTGGGACAGTTTTGTCTCAGTCGTGGCGAGCTTCTGGATCAAAAATGTGTTCGTAGGCTGCAATGGCCACGGTTGGGATAGTTTGTCTCAGCCGCGACATTTGATGAAACGGTGAGTTTTGACTTCTGTGTTAGACACGGCTGGGACAGTTTGTCTCACCCGTGCCTTAGCAAAATTTCCTACATAAAATGAAATTTAAGACCATTAAACACCCAAAAACTTTAAATTTATCAAAATAACTAAAATAAACATACAAAAAATATTTTATCACTAAAAACACTAAAAGCATGCAAGGTGAGACACTAAAACACACAAAATTATCTAGAAAATAAACATTAAAATCAAGGTTATCAACTACCCCACACTTAGCCTTTTGCTCGCCCTCGAGCAAATGAATCATCCATAATCTTGAAAATACAAACTCCACATCAAAACAAGCAAATTTAGAGAGGTTCTAGCAACACTTAGTAGAAGACACTCAGATAAAGAATTCAATTAAAAAGACTCAAACTGACCTATACCAAACAATTTCTCGTATGTGTGTGTGAGGCTAAAACATATTTATTTTCTTTCAAAACCAAAACTACCAATGAATTCCAACAATCAAGCAAATAGAGAATTACGATAATTTTGCGCTTACAACTCAGAACAGCCATAAGCCTCTCCTTTAGCACCTGAATCACAAGGGTCATCTCCATTAAACAACTTAGAACAAAACAGGATCATCAGGGCTTACATTAAGGTTGTAATGGGGATAAGGCAAAGGTTCCAAAAATTTTGATAAAATTAGCAAGACAGAATTAGCCACACTATCTAGAAATACAACCACCTAACTTTCTCAAGAAACAACTCCTTCAAAAAAAAATCCATGCTCTATCATTATAAGAAGGAAAAACTAATCTTAGGACATTAGTCGGATTCTTAAAATTGTAGAAAGCAAGATAAATGACACTTCTTATAAATGCTACGTACCCCACACTTATTTTCTGCAGTAATAAATCAATCAAAATTTATGCAGCACAATATCTGAATTTTTTTTTTGCAGTGAAACTTTTATTCACTTACTGAGAAGGGCACCAAAAGCACTAATTGTTTATCACCCTTGTCCTAAAATATTTAGAACGTTTAAGCTCACAAATCCCTAAAAAAAACTTCAACTTCCCTTTACTTCTTAACTGACAATCAAAAATTTTATCAAACCTAACATGCAAATTTCATTACCTAACCTAGAGTGACCAATTTCAAAGTGGGACAAATAAAGGCATTTCAAGCTGCATGGTTTAGCATAAGTGCAATCAAGAAAAAAATTGAATAGTACGCTTTTAGCATACCAATTAAGCTCAAAGGGGCCAACAATGGTAAAATTCACTAAGGGTAGGTCAAAAGTCATTTAAAAGTTGGTTACCAAAGAAAGTTACCTGGATCATGTCCTAATCTTATCATGAGTTGAATAATCATTTAGAAGGGTGATGAGCAATGTTCTAACTATTTCAGAATTTCTTCACTCGATTGCTCTTACTCACTGGTTTTAATTTCATAAAACTTGGCCTACTGTGCTCATTAAGTTAGAAATTGAATGGTATATAATTAATCTAGATCAATTCAAAACAAGAACTTCTCTGAATAATACTACTACTCTCTGGCTACTCAAACTTCCTAAATAAGCAGTTCAAATTTATTCGAATCAAGATTAACTGGCAAGCTCAGTCTAATTGCAAGAGTAATTAACAACCTAAGAAACTAATCTAAATCAAAACTAAAGGAATGCAGAATGTAATGAGCTTTTAAAAACAAAAGATAAGAACTACAACCAAAATTAAACATCCAAGATAAAAACTACGAAAAATATGGCAAACATGAAAAACATGAAAGAAATTTGATTAGCAACTACAGTAATAAAACAATAGCAAATAACTAACAACATCCCACAATTAGAAAGAACAACATCAAAAACCAAACACAGAAAAACTAAGTTAATCAGTCTTCATCCTCAAACTCTCACCCCACACTTAAAATTTTTGTTGTTCCCAGCAAAAAAAAAAGAGAATAAACAACAAAGGAGTGAGGAGTGGAGGAAAAATCCCTAAAATCATGGCAAGAAAGGAGGTGGTGGAGGTGGGAACTGGCTATCAAACCGGGATTGTAGCATCCCAAGAGCAACGACAATATCGTCCATTCGCTGTGTAATGGAGGTGAACCCGAAATCCATCCGCTGAGTAATGTTGTCAAGTCTGGTATTATTGATAGTGTACTGCTCAGAGGATAAGGATAAGGAAACTGTTTCAACTTCAACTCTCTCCAATTCTGTGGCTCCCTTATGCACAGCAGCTCTATATAAAGCTCAGTCTGAAACCACCAACTGCCCTTGCCCTGGAAAGCGAGGGTCGTCAATTAGGATTGCCATGGTCCGTAGCATTCGTCGATCGATTACCATGGGCTTGTCAACTGAAGTGCCCAACTTCGGATGTTTATGAAAATGAGCTAAGGTAGTGACAAACCCTCCCAGTTCTAGCTTGGAATCCCTCTTTGTAAATGTGCGCAAATCCATAACTTTCTGGGCAATGAATGCAGCTCCATTCAACCGAATCCCTTTATGCATCGCATAAAGAATGGTAACCTTGCTTGCATTGACATTTCCAGGCCCCTCCAAGGTGGCTAAAGAAAGCCAAGGCTAAGTAGCGATGCATAATCCTCAGGGGGTGATCTCTCAGATGATGTGCCTTTGTGTTCTTAGGATTAAAGTGTGTAGGATCCTTAGGATCATAAATACCCATCAAGATTTCTTATCTGTTAAGAGCAGGAATATCTCGGGCAGCATGTTGATCAAAACCCAAGACCTCAGAGAATGCATTGAAAGACATTTGATAGGGAATGTAGTCGAGCCAAAAACTCACGTGGCATGGATCATCATAACTGTCTGTTCCAATTCTAAAGTTGACTGTGCCCAAGAAATCTCGGATCAAGTGAGGGTAGACTTTTTCATTCCGCTCAAAGAAATTTTTTTAGCCCACACCATCAAGTAATCTATCCAACTCATTTTTAAACCCCAATTTCGCCATCAGTTCCATATCTAAGCGCGGAGTGGCAAGATGCTCTTGCTTGTAGAAGAGAGTCCACCAATCTGTAAGTTCGGTTGGAACCCATGCTAGCACTTTGATCTTGAAGGACCCTTGAGGAGTAGAGGATGATGCACTAGCTTCAGTACGGGAGCGTTTGGGTGCCATTTCTCCTACAACAACAACAACACAACAAATAAGCACTAAAAACAAAACAAGACACTTGAACAACAAAGAGTATAACAAACATCCTGTCTAAAACATGATGAACAAACATAAGCAAACATAAATGCAATACTCACAATAATGCTGGAACCAAAACACAAACAAAAGCATAGGCAATTGAGTTGCTAACAAGTATTAAAATAACAAAAACTACCAAGTGTAAACATGCAAATGACCATGAATAGAAGATGACTTATATTGGTTAAAAAACCTTGCATGAAATCAACTCTGGTCAAGACAAAACATCGGGGCAACAATAATTTAACAAAATGGCTCTAAAATACACATTTGTCCAACACCTAAATTAGCCTTTTTTATCAATTTTGAAGCATAAAAACATGTCAAATGTTTCTTGAGCATGATTGTTAGGCAAACAAAGAGCAAGCAACGTGACATTTAAAGCACAAAAAGTATCATACTTCTCTTTGACAATTCATCAAACAGGTGGTGGACGGATTTATTTAGCAACAAAATACAAACAAGGATGCATGAAACTAACCAAACATATGCCAAAAATCATCACCAATCCAAAAAATTAAAGTTAAATAAGCAAGACAATGTGACAATTAAAGCAGAAAAATTTTCTTACTTCTCTTTGGCAATTCATCGAACAGGTGGTGGTCGGATTTGTTTGGTAACAAAATAACAAATCAGATGCATGAAACTAACCAAAAATATGCCAACAATCATCATCATTCCAAGAATTAATGTTAAAGGAGCAAGATATAGGAGATGGGAACACAAAATGCACAGAGAAAAATGCAGTCTTAGAGAGAAATTACTGTGAAAAATCCAAACATAACTTAAAGAAAAATAGAAGTTAAAATGAAACAACAAGAAAAGAGGAGAAGACTTACTTGATTCTTGAAGAGATTGAGTAAGAAATGCAGCCAAAAATGAGAAAGGATGCCGGAAGTTTGAAGAAAAGAGCAGAGAAAACGAAAAAATGAAGCAAAGGTTGCAAAAGAGTCGGTTTAAAAATAAAGGAGCACGACGGTTACCCTAAAGGGCACGGCTGGGACAAAACTGTCTCAGCTGCGACATGCATAAAAGTGAAACGCCCCATTTTAATATAATGAAAGGCATGGCGGGGACTAATTTGTCTCAGCCGTGCCACCCCTCTAGATTTGAAATTAAACAAAAGACACGGTCGGGACTTGTTGTCTCTGCCGTGGCACAATGAATTTCTTATGTTTTTTTTTATAAAGCCACGGCTGGGACTATATGGTCTCAGTCGCGCCTACCTTCTGGACTCCAAACTACAATATGGCACGGCTGGGACATTTAGTCTCGGTCATACACTAGCCAATTCAAATGGTACCTCTCTTGTGGGCACGGCTGGGACAATTGTGTCTCAGCCGTGTTATCCCTCTATCTTAGAAATACGGGATTGGCCACGACTGGGACACATTGTCTCAGCCTTGCCTACCTTCTGCCTTACCAAAAATTTAACGGGCCATGGCTAGGACAGTTTGTCTCAGCCGTGCCCACCTAAAATTTTGCTCTATTTAAATTCTCTCCATCTCCTCAACAAAATCGCTCTAACAATCACAACTAAGCACCATGCTCTAGACAAAATTAACAACACTAGACATTATAAACTTGCAAGAAATTAAAGGCAAATTAAAAAGAAAAGTAATTGAGTTCGAATGTAAGAAAAAGTTCTAGGTTTAACAAGTCGCCAGCTTAACTTTCATAGCTCTCATGGGTCATGGAACATCAAAGGGCTTGTATCGCACTACCCTCGCACCAAGTTTGAATTTATCTTGTACAAGCATGCATTGAGTAGAGTGATTTAGTTTTCCCTCAAAAATTGCATTATGATCCTTCCACTTCTTCCTTTCAGCATATTTGGTAAGCTTATTTTTGCTTCCAACAACCAATTCTTTCTCTTCCTTGGTCTGCATTAGCCATTTCCCCAGAGTATCATTAAATAAGACATCTTCAGATCTTGCTTTAATCTCCCCAAAAGAATTTTGAACACAGCAAATAGACTCTAAGAATTAGCACGATAGGTGTTTTGTCATGTTGGTCACGTTGAAAATTATTCTCATCATTGAAACGTAAAGTGACTATCTTTCCATGCACATCTATCAATGCTCTTGCTGTGTTTAGGAAAGGTCTTCCAACTATCAGGGGAATTTTCTGATCTTCCTCCATCTCAAATACCACAAAATCTACTGGGAAAAGAAATTCTCCAACCTTCACCAGCAAATCTTCAATGATCCCCTTGAGTTTCTTAATGGACTTATCTGCCATTTGCAGCAACATCTTTGTTTCCTTGAGATTTTTCAAATTTAATTTCCTGCAATGCGAATAAGGCATTAGATTAATGCTTGCACCTAAGTCACATATGGTATTTCCAACAAAATTTTTACCAAGTTCGCATGGCATTGTAAAACTATCAGGGTCCTCTAATTTTTCAGGAGGTTTGTTGGTCAAGATGGCATTACAATTTTTTGATAATTGAATTGTCCCTATTGCTTCTAACTTCTTCTTGCTAGAGCATATCTCTTTTAAAAATTTAGCATACTTAGGTATATGAAGCAAGGCATCAACAAATGGCAAATTTATGTGCAACTTTTTCAACATATCTAAAAACTTAGCTAACTGATCATTTTTTCTAGCCTTGTTAGCTGTAGCAGGAAAAAGTAACAATGACTCATCCATAACATCCCCTTTTTTAGGTAAAACACTCTTACCTTTATCAATAGGCTCTTGCACATCTTGAGCAAATTTAGGTTTAGAATCACATACCTGCATTGTAGGTTTCACCAAAATAGAAGAAGATTGATTACCCTCATCCTTGCCACATAGCTCTTTATCGCTTCTCAAAGTGATTGCTTTCACCTCTTCTTTTGGATTCCGATCAACATTAGACGGGAAAGCACCTGGTGGTCTTATGGATAAGGAGTCATGTAACGTTCCCGGATAGTCGCTTGTCGATATTGTCCCTTTTGGGCCTTAGCCCTCACGATTTTATTTTTGGGTCTTCCCAAAAGGCCTCAATAAGGGAGAGGTATCCATAGCCTTATAAGGACTATTTCGTTCTCCTCTCCAACCGATGTAGGATCCTTTGACTGAATCCACCTGTATGTGGGAGCTTTTGACTGACTAAGTCGGGAACATCCGATAAAATTGGAACGATACAGAGAGGATTAGTATGGCCCCTACACAAGGATGACACGCTTAAATCGAGAAATGGCCCAAAGCGAATAATATCGGCAAGCGGCCATCCAGGGACGTTACAAGTCAGCTAACTGTCCAATTTGTGTCTCCAAATTCCTCATTGAAGTATCTTGATTTCGGTTCCATTGCTCTTGAGATTTCCACCTTGCCTCTTGACTTGTCATGAATTGTTGTTGGCTATTCATGAAACTTGTAGCACCCTTATTCCATACATAGCTATAAGTACTATATCATATTTCATTAAGCATGCTAACCACGTTCTTATGCTCGAAAAACTTTACTGCATACTTAAGAGTATCTTTAAGCAATACAATATTTACTTTTATGAATTATCTGTACATCACATCCTTGTGAAAGTAAATAAGAATCTTGTAATCAAATTGTACTTAACATTTGACTATACTTTCAATCTCTCTCTTGAATTGGCCATCCCGCTACAGATATCATCTCAGGGAAAAATCCTTACTTACAACCTATACGGATGAAACACCCGTGCTAAGCTATAAAGCTTAGTGGGGAACAAAAACATGTGGACGACCCCTTTTTAAAGGTCATCAAGATGAAAACCCATATATATATACACCTTAAAGCAAATAAACCAATCATTATAAACAATATTCAAAATAATCTCCCATAATTATATTCTCTTTTGCTATACTTATAACCAATATCAAGCTTACTTTCTGAATTTCTATATGTTACTATTGACCAATTACTTTGAATTATTAGTGGTCAAATATTGATGACTATATTATTCATGTATTAATATCAATTGCCAAACATTTTAATAACTATGCTATATTTCTATCACTTATTTACAAACATTTATATATACTTCATCTATACTTTATGAGTTCCCACATTTTGATTTTAGTGATCACTTTGATATACTTAACTATCTTAGAAGCATGGTACTGGATTCAGATAATTATATTCCTTGTACCTCAGTATAATATATTCCATGTGTAAAATGCCATATTTCTCATTCGTTTGAGTACTTACTATTTTTCTTAAACTATTATATCTTTACCTTATATATATATATATATATATATATATATATATATATATATTATATATTATATATATATATATAAAGCATTTCGATATTAACATTACTTCATCAGTAATTACGCTCATCACACTTTATACATATACATTTATTTAACATGTAATCAATGGATTAGAAAATCTTGACAAATCTATCAACCTCACGTAGTGAACAATAAAAACATTTAAAAAACTTAACAGTTAACTTAGCATGTTGGTATTGTATATTAACTGAGAATTTTTCATGCATTTAACTCATTTAAGAAATTTCGAACATTTGGAACCAACTATAAATAGCATACATATCATGTGTTACTTGGTAACCTCTATTTATTTAAACTTATGAAATAATACAAGCAAATCATGTCAGACATGTAATCAAGCAATATCCTTAACTTTTATATGATACTTGCTTAATACTTAATACTTTATACTTTAATGTCTGTACTGTACTTATAGTTTAGCCTGCCTTAGTTCTATTAGTGGATAACGGGAACTATCGATACACTTCAGTATCAAAATGGGGGATATCCGAAGATATCGGATCTATAGACCCAAACGGAGCCAAATTATACTTTAGACCGGTCAAGCAGATCCAAACGGGGTTGCCTAACAACCCAAACAGGGTTTTTCATGATCCAAACGGGATCAAACATACTTTAGACCAATTGGGCCAAACTATAGCAGCTGCAATTTTTCCTATAAGCGCCTATCTATCCACAATTGAACTCTAGTAGCAGGCAAATATAATCTCTCACTTTATCTTTCTTTAGTTTACTTTTACTCTATTCAATCATATTCGTATATGCAAATATATACCCTTGTATAACTATGAATAAAATAATCATGTACATGCTCATGTATGGCTATTGAGCAATGTTATTTCTTTACTTTGCTCTATTCATCATATACATATAGGTATCTATATATATAATTCCTTTATAACTATGAGCAAGATATCATATACATGTATATGCATAACTTATGTAAACCTTTGAACATGCTCACTATTGGGTATTACTATTCTGTGCTTGTAATCTTATTCAATCATGTAACTATTTCGTATAACAAGATTGTACCTATATTATACTGTTTGCACCTGTGCATAATCATGTACAAATATATATCTTCTCTAGTGCATAAACATATATGCATAATTCATAAAATAATTTATACAATTTGCTCATGTAACAATCACATGACAAGATACTCCTTCTTTAATGCATACACTTGTATACATAGTCACATATATCATTGCCATTATATACTTTAATAAGATTTCTATAATTGAGCCTATTGCTCTGTAGATCTGTATTTTAGCATGCTAACATGTGACATCACAAATGCTTAATCATGTCATTTCAATTAAGCAAAGACATATTCATGCATTTCACTTTAAACATATTCTCTAAATCATTACTCTAAACATCTTTCGAACCCAATCATGTAAGATCCATACTATGTATATATATATGTTTATATATACACATATATTCTACAAATCATATTACTTCTTTATACAAGGAAAATTGACCTTTCAAACTATAAGTATCATAGTAATCTTTAAGAGATCAATAAAAATCATGTATAATCATTTAGACGTTTACATATATATACATTTATGCATATTATATTCATGTAATCATATGATAGTCGTTACATTAAAAACCTTCATTTATCATATTTAAACATTTCATAACTTCATAGTATACATGCATGCATCAAATAAACATTTACTCCATCATTAAAAAATATGTATATGAAAGCATAATTGCACATAACAACCATGTACATAAGTTTGATCACATATAAATATTTGATATCTTTATCATATATCTTTACCTATGTACATATATGAATATATATATATATATATATATATATATATATTATATATAGACCTTTGTTAATAATCATATCACATGCCGTATCCAATTCATTGTTTATTCATATAGACACATATTTAACTTAACTATATAAGAAAAACCATAATGTAAGACACATTAAAATTTTGCACAGGGCAGCATTCTGGACCCAACTTGTGAGCCACATATGATTTGGAAAACATAATTTTTAGGCCAAATGAGCTTCTACAATATTATTCCCCTATGTGTCTAGTTTCCAAAGCATCAAAATTCACATTAGTATCTTATCTATAGATTGAGATATTTAAGAAAAACTATAGGCTGTTCATAGAATCGAAACTGGGTTGGCTGTCACATATAAAAGTTCATAGAATAAAATTAAGAGGGATTTAGACCAACATTTTTTCATCAAAGTTATAATTTAATGTCTCTAGTTTTACCAGAATTTTACTTTGTAGCATTTTAAACAAATCTACAAAAAGATATACCCAATTTACTATGGTCTGTCCCCTAACAGTACATTCAGTCCCTACAAATTTTCAAGTCAATATTTGACATGCTTGTATACATTTTTTAGGTCATACTTCCTTAATATAAAATGTTCATTTAGGAGTAAATTTTTCATAGGAATTAACCTCATGCCATTCTGATAATTTTACACACAGAAATCTCAATTTTTCTACAAACTGTTCCAGAATCCGAATTTACAGTTCACCTAAATTTCAATAAATCATAGAAATTATTTAGAGGCAGAATTAAAGCTAGGTTACTTCTACAATTTTGTTCTCCTATATTTTTAGTTTTCAGAATATTAAGAATCATCTTAATATCACTTCTAGATTGAAAGATATTGTTCAAATACTGAGGACTGTTCATGAGGACGGGACTGTACACTTATCCAATTTTCAAGCTAGGTTATGACCCATTTAGAAGCAGGATTAGAATGTGATTTCTCTTATGAAATCTTTTTCTGGAAGTCTATTTTAAAACCCAATTGGAATCATCTAATTATCTTTTCTATAACTCAAAATATTACTAAAAGAATGCAACTAGATCAAGTGAACCCAAACCCAGAATTTTAAAACTTACATGCATATCCATTTAAACATAAAAGATTGATGTTTTACTTCAAGTTACTTGTCAAAATGCAACCATGTTACAATGTAATCACATATTTCGCTCAAGGAAAAACACATGCAAGAAGATTAAGTTCCCAAACCTGTTTTTTTGTAACTTTAAATCAATCCTTCAATCTTTTCACCATTTCATTCCTTTTTGCTCTCAATCCCTTCCAGTTCTTCATACATCCATGTACTATTGCATTAAACCCTTACAAATCTCCTTCAAAAACTTCTAATTCAAATAACATGCAGCAGGATTTCCACTTGAAAATTATAGAGATAAAATGTAGAACTTTTAGAGAAATATGAGAGATGAGTAAAAATGAGAAGATAAAAGGAGAAATCATAATTTTTCCTTGGTGTGGCCGACCAACTCACTATATATACTCCTAAAAACAATGCTTGCATGGTGACTTAAGTGGAAAATGACATCAGCATGTTCCACACAAATATCTCTTTTAATCCTTTAACTAATTGCATGTTACATAAAATTTCTCTCATTTATTTGCATGTCACAAAATGTTCCACTCATTTTTTTCTTTTCTTAAATCAACCTCTCCTTTATATTCCTTTTTCATAATTTACCCTTCAAGTTTTATATTAACAAATTGGCCCCTAAATTTTCATCCTCTTTTAAATTAGCCTTCAAACTATATTATCACTTGACTATCGTATCCTCTATCATAGGCAGTTTTTTGAATTCGACTTGTATGTAATTTTTGACCTTCCAAAAGCCATTTTTAGCAAATGTTATCTTCTACAAACTTATTACAATATGTTTCTAGTTTCTAAAACGTCAAGAATCATCTCCATAGCATTTGTATATTTTAAGATATTTACAAAATACTGAGGTTTGTTCCTAGTGACTAGGCTGCAAACTATTCCGAAATTTATGCTTAAATATAGCCTAGTTAAAGACATATTTCGAACTTGGTTTCTTCATATGAAATCTTAGTATGGATGTATATTTTCAAACCCAATTTGAATCATCTAATTTTGTGCTCTATAACTCGAGATATAGTCAAAAGAGTGCTAAAAGGTCAAGAAAACATAATAATTCATCCAATAATGTTTAATTATACTTTAATAACATAAAATTGCCCTTGAATTCTACTAGGGCCTATTTTGGTTCCTTAAAAAACTAGCAAACATGTCTTCTAATTTGGGCTTCTTTTCTTGAACGGGTGGCCTTGGTTGGAATCTCGGTGGATGGTATGGTTGAGGTTGTGGTTGATTAAAGTTCTGCCCTTGATGGTGGTTTGGTGGATAAGGAGCTTGGTAGTGATTGGTGGCTTATGGTTGGTGAGGCTGAGTATGATTATGATAGGCATTTGAGTGGTAGGGGGCTCTTACTTATGGCTAAAAAAGACGAAGCATGTTGATTTTCATCCTTCTAAGAAAAGTTAGGGTGATTTCCCCATCCCGGATTATATGAATTGCTATAGGGATCCTTTCTTCTAAAATCACCTAATGCATTTACATCTCCTATAATTTCTCCTTTTTGGACTCCTTGCCCACTTTCACATGGCCCACTTCCTTGATTTACTGCAGCCACATTTTGAACTTTCAAGCCACTCAACTCTTTCTTTACCAATTCTAACTAACAATGTCATTTCATCCACATTATGTAAACCTTGCCTCCTTGGAAATGATCTGGGGGCAGTCCATTGAGAGTCATTTGCTGTCATCTCATCCAACAACTGCAAAGCATCCTCGGGCAGCTTGTTCAAGAAAGATCATGCTAATGCTACATTCAATAATGACCTTGTTTGAGGTATAACTCCAGCATAAAAGATGGTCATCAGTTGGTAAACAACTATCTCATGATGCGAACAACTTCTCAATAATCTCCTGAACCTCTCCCAAGCTTCTTGAAAAGGCTCCTCATTCATTTGATGAAAACCCATGATGCTATTTTGAATGCTTGCAGTCTTTGTTGAAGGGAAAAATCTCATCAATAACTTATCTTGCATCTGATCCCATGACCATATCGACTGGCGTGATAACATTTGTAGTCACTCTCTTGCTTTACCAATCAAAGTGAATGAAAACAGCTTCAACCTCATTGCATCTGTGCTAACACCCGATATTTGGACTGTGTCACTGACTTCCAGAAATATGTCAATATGCTAAGCTGGATCTTCCACTTTCGAACCAGAAAATTGATTCCTCTGTACCATAGTAATGGTGGCTGGCTTGAGCTCAAACTATACCCCTCTTGGCAATACAATTGTTCGATGGTCTTTATTCTACCTTGGCACAGTGTAGTCTCTTATGGTCCTTTGCCTAGGCACTTCTTCTCTTCTTGCCCTTGGCATTTGTTCATGTGCCCTCGGCACTTGTTCATTCTCGGGAGAAAAATCATCAAAAGGAGGATCGTACTCCATCTTGTTATCTCTATTGGTTCTCCTTCTTTGATGTAAGGTCCTCTCGATTTCAGGATCAAAAGGCACTAATTGCTCTTGTCTTGTTCTGTTCATGCACCAATTTTACCTGAAAATAATCAAGAAAAATAAAGTAAGGAAAAGAAAATACATACAAGCAATAATCACAGCTTACTAACAACGCCAATTCCCCGACAACGGCGCCAAAACTTGTTGCGATCCTAGCAAGTGCACTAGATCGATAAGTAATAAAGTGGGATAAATTTAAGACCCTCAATATCGAACCCAAGGAAATTGTGTGTGAAAACTGTGGAAATTAATTGTATGCTAAAGAATTCATAATTGTTTGTGTGTATAAGTTGTTTAATTTGTATAATGTAAACTTTAAAAACTAAAATATTCAATAAAGATAAATTAAATTCTACTAACAGTAAATTGAGTATGTATTTAATTCAAAAAAATTAACAAGTATGAAAATGTATAGAAATTAAGCGTTGCTCAGGTTCACTCATCCACCCCATATCCACTGTGAATTAATTTTATCTTAAAGTATACATGAACGAATTCGGGATAACCCTTTTAACCTAAGCGTCCCATTCCGGAGCCAGCTATTCTAGTTGTTAAACTTTTCATTCCGGAGCCAGCCCAACAACTAGCCTATGCACGTGTAATGTCCCAAAAATGACCCTAGTCGAAATTACATGACTCACTGTATAAGATTTAATTTAAATTGATTATATATGTGTAGATATATATATATAGAGCAAGGAGGCTAAGGTAAATGTTATTAGGTATTTTTATTTTTGACTGAAGATTTGGGTCAATAATTAAAAAAGGAGATAAATGGGGATTATTATTATTATTATTATTATTATTATTATTATTATTATTATTATTATTATTATTATTATTATTATTATTATTATTATTATTAACAAAAAAAGGAAAGAAAGGGAGAGAGGAGAAGAGAGGGAGGATCGGGGAAGGGGGGAACGGAAGGGAAGGAGAGGGCGGAAGGAGGCACTGCCGTCGATCAACGGCGCCTGCGTCGGCGATCGGTGCGGCTGCCACCACCTCCTCGCCGTTCCTTCCCTCCGACGGTGCCTGCGTGGTGTTTTTCTTCTTTCTTTTTCTCTATGGTCGACTCGGTTTCTCGTCGTTCCGGTGTCCAACGGCGGTGGTTGGTGTCACGGAGACCACCGAAAAACTTCTTGTGGTGAGGCGGATCTTTTGGTGCCCGCTGATCATCCTCACTCGCCGGCGAAGTGGAGATCGAAGCTTGTGGCAGCCGGTGGTTCCAGGCGGCTTTCCGACCAAACCACGATGCCTTGGGGCACGTAAAGGCCACAGAAAGGGCTGTAGCGGCTCTAGCTGCAGGTGGGCAGCTCCGGTGGAGCTCCGACAAGTCTCCGAAGAGGCTTCGACGGGGCTCCGGCAAGACAGAAAAGGAGAGGGGATTTTAGGCTTCGACCATTTGGTATGGGATACTGAAATTATCTCCCTCAATTTAGTTAAATAAATTTTAAATTTTAATGAGAAATTTATTATATGTTTAATATAAATGTTTGCTTCTGTGTGTGTAAATTGATAGAATGGTTAATTATAAAATTGTTATGGGATGACTTCAAGGCTTACGGATTGTTAGCATAAGGAAAAGAAATGCTGGAGACGAAAAAGGAACGAATAATTCAATTGAAGAAGTTGTACATTGTCCAATTGAGTCATTGATTTAGTTTTGTTATCAGATATGATTGAAATTATGGTAAAAGGGTCATTATTAATAAATATTAATGGCATGTAAGAGTTATTGATAGATTTTGAAACTCTTATTTGATAGTGAATTTAAGATGTGATTTTTATTAGAATTTCAAGTAAAATTTATGATATGGGATTTACATAAGTTTATTGAAAATAAAGTAGCAAAGTTCTTGGGTTGAGTTGAGTAATGGTGGAGTCAAAGCAAATATGATAGAATTTGAGATTTATTTGTTTTTAAGTGTTTATAGTATAACTAAAGAGCAATAAATGGTATTGGTTAATAAGATAGAAGTTTCAATTATGTTTAAGGGAATTGAGGATGTAACTTACTGAAATATAAATAAAATGTCATTGTACCCTTGAAATTTGTAATGCTGTCTTGATTGATTTTTGGGAATTTAATCTCCAATTAGGTTATAGTTGAAGTTCTAAACAGTTATTCAAGGGAACTGTCATGAATAGTAATAGAAAGCAATGCTGGAAATTTGTAATGTTAGGTAAAAGATCCTACCTTGAGTTTGCAGATTGAATTGGGAAAATTCTAGTTTCCTTATCTTTGATCGAAAGGTAATGTTGTATCATGCGTTCACTTGATTTAAGTAATGTGTAGTTAATTGTCTAGCAGCATTTGAAATTTGATAAGCATTGATTATAAGTATTTTGGTTGGTAAAGTTTGGTTATATGTTAAAAACTTATTAATAGATTAAAGAGCTAGTATTTGACAATGAGCTTAAGATGTAAATTATGATAGAAGTTTAATTGGAGTTTCTGAAATAAGTGGGGATTTACTTAAGGATGTGTAAAAGTGAATTATTGTTAGATGATGGAGTTATAAATCGAAAATGTGGACTTGTTTTGAAATAAAACTTGATGTATAATCCTAATGATATAAAACTATAAGAATTCTCTCTGTAATCCTATTGAAAAACAAATATATTGAATAGCTGTTAATTAAATAAAGTATTGGTCCCTATAAGCAAATAGACTATACGTTAGAATTATAAGGTTATGATATAAAGTAAGTAATAATGTAATTAGTATAGTGGCAAACTATTGGTATAAAGGTCAAACATTTACTTCCATTGATAAATTCTTGTTCGGTACTTGAATAACAATTAGGAATATTATTATATTTAATGGAATAGATATAGTGGTATGTTTGATATCATATGAAACTGATAAAATACTATGCTTGTACACATGGTTGATTTGGTATATGTCTATTTAAGATCGTATAGTTGCATATATAAGCTTGATATGAAATGTATATGCATATCTAGACAGCTCCATTAAAAGTAACGCATTGAGACGTACTGAATATATATATATCAAATATAGTATTTGAGTAGGTTTGTCTGATGATTAAATTAAGTACAGTAAAGTAAGGGAGATGGTTATGATGAGCCATACAGGTACGTCCTTTTTGTAATGACAATGTGTTTATATGTTGATTCTCACATAAGTAATCCAAATAATGGTATATGAATTCATTCTTATGAACATAAAATAGTCAGGTATGAACTATCGTGATTAGTACAAGTAATGTCCACATATGGTTATTAGATTGTTTAAAGTAGTTTGAAAGAATCTGTATAAAATAATTTCCCCTGATGACTGAAGTATGTTTTAAAGAGAATTTACTGAATTATTGTGAAATAATTCATGACATGAGTAAAAGATGGTTTACGAACTGTACAAAAATATTTAAGATTCTGAATCACTGTCTTTTCGGGATTGGAAAGAAATTGATATGATGAGAAATTTTATAAATGTTTTGAAAGTAAGTGAAATTCTGTGCCCTTAGAAAATAGTCTAACAGTAAAAACTAGCTCAGGATATAATTAGCTGGCCATAGGGATATCTGTACCGCGGTGCAAGTCATGGCGACTTGCTTTGCTATGGTAGGATTATTGATCTCCATAGTAATTTTATGTATCTGTTATCTGTATCTGTTCTGTAGAGAAATGGTTCATTGGGATCATTTCTCCGTTTGTTGTGGTCCTGTGGGGTCCATATCCCGTATATCCAGTCTGAGTATTTCTGTCGGCACTGTACTAGGGGCATTAATATGATAATAAGTTAAAAAGTGTAAAAGATAAGAAATGTTATAGTTCAAAATTCATTTGCATAAGAATTCTTTTCTTATATATAGCAAATGGATAATAAATGAAAAGTTACAATATTGATGAGCATGTGATTCTTTAATACTATATAAGCCAGTTTCTTAAATTGTTATATTTGTTTATATCTATATATATGGGTATGTATACAACTCTGTTACGGTTCAAGTGCATAATATTTGGTATAATGTGGGGTTATGTAATATATAATGCACCTGGCTAAGATTGTTTTAATGAGTACATGAAAGTGAAATTATAATGCATACTATATTTTAATGATGCATATATATGAAGGAATTATGAAAAACGTTTTCTTTGGTAACAATTACTGATGAGTTACTTATTGAGTTGTTAAGTTTATATGAGTAATACGTTCCTTCTTTTATGCTTGTGATTTATTGGTGAATATAAAAGCTTAAATCTAAGGTAATTAAAGGTATTAACTGGCAATATTATTAAACTTTGTATTTATAAAATTGAGGTTATGTGTTGTAAAGAGTATCTTTAGATTATATTGTTCCCCACTAAGCTTTATAGCTTAGCACGGGTTTTGTTATCCGTGTAGGTATCAGGTTAGGCCTGTCCTTGGTTGGATAGCTGCTTTGGTTCTCCATCAGAAGAGGGAATTTAGTGTGGGCTGATCCTCTTTGAGATGTATAGATGTAACAAGTACATTATAATGTAATTTGTTCTTTATTTTGGAGTATTATAGTAGTTTAAGAATGTAATATGTAATATTTATTTATCTTAGGAAATGTGATTAATAATGAGAATGGATGTATGAGATGTATGTGAAAATTATTTATGTATTGTGGTGCCCCTGAAGGGCTGAGAAATTGTCTGATTTGCAGGTGGGTTAGATAAGTTTTTAGGCGTTATATTGCCGGATTTTTATTTGGTGATTAGTCAATTGGACAATTATAGTTTAATCAATGTACTTAATTTATAAGTATTGCATGTTGGGCAAGTCTGTAGTTGATGGAGTAGTTAAGAAAAAAAAATTCGGGTTATCTCATGTTCAGTCAGACTGTTCAGTAAGGGTGTTACAGCACGGGTCTAACATCCTAAGTTTGGTTTGCTTTTCCATTTCAGAGCCAAACAACCCAAATCTCATCTATTTCACTCCACACTCTAGTCCTAAAATCACAATTACTACACATTTAGAATCTCATTCCGGAGCCGTTTAAAATAATACAACATTCATGAAAGAAAAACTGAGCAAAATCATTCATAGACTTTAATTCACTAGACTCAATACACATTCAAAGATATATGATGAAAATCATTCATCCATGTATGGAAATTAACTTAATAGATTAAAAAACTATGAAATATAAATAAGTAATAGTGAAATAGACCATTCATTCATGTAAAAATCAAAATATGCTCAATATTCACATTATGAGTAGGGGATTCAAAGCTCCCCCAAGCAACAAAGATGACTACTCACTATCCATAATATAAAAAATAAACAAAGTAAGAGTGAAAACTATAAACCCATTTGAAGCTGAAGATTTGAAGTTGATGAAGCTCTTTCTCTTCTTCTTCAAACTGCACTTTAATTGTACGTTGTAATCTTTAAACTAGAAACTAAAACTATAACTATCTTTGTGTTCTTGAAATAAGACTAAATTAAAAGAGTGATTTTTACAAGTAAAACTATAACACTAAATATGAAAAACTCTATTTTCTTGAAAAACTGTATTTTTTCTCTACCCAAATACCCTATACACGAAACCCTAGAAAAAGACTCCCTTTTAGCGAAAAATTTTGCAGCTTTTATAGAGCTATCTAGAAGGACCCGGTTGGAACACTTTTATCTTAGCCACGATACAAGGAGACACTAAAACACACAAAATTATCCAGAAAATAAACATTAAAATCAAGGTTATCATTAGGTTAATTGAGATGGCAGTATAAAGTTATGTTCATTAAAATACAAGTTTGATTTGCATCTTGACATGTAAATGCTACTTTGCAATCATATTCATTAGAATAACATTTTTCAATCAATAAAATATAAAATAAAATATATAACATTGCAAATGAAGGGAACAGTAGTAATAGCGAAGAATGCAATCCTGAACTGGGAAATATCAGGCTACGTTAAGTACATAAAATCATGCCAAAAACAATGTGACATGCTATTACTTATCCCAAATTAATGGAGCCTTCGCAGTTACATTAGGAAATGAAGCATACATTAAGCAGAAGCTTAATGTAACAAAACACAACTATTACTCTCTTGTTTTATTTTTTGAACTTTTAACAAACTTTCTTTAATGACCTGCCATTTGTCTCCTATATCTCTCTCTGCCTTCTCCTCTCCTTCCACCCAATCGATAACATATTCTTTTTTATTTTTTTTAAATTAATTTTATATTATGAAAAAAATTATAATCTTTAATTATAACTATAATTTTTTAAAAAACAAAAAATTCAACTTAACATTTTTAATCAAATGCAAGCTAACCAAATCATCAACCAATTCATGATGATTTAGGTAGCATTTATTAAAACGATTCAAATAAAAAATTTTAAAATAATGCTGAAATACTTTCTGAATTAAAATATGTAATAATCAAGATAAAACTGAAAAGTATTCAAAATTTTTTTCAATTATTTGTTAAAATTTTTGAAATAAATTAAAAATATATATTTTTTTTATTTTTTTAGTTGTTTTTTATCTGATCATGTCAAAATATACATATCTTGACCTTCCGTCAAAATATACATATTTTGATTTTTCAAGATATATGTAATTAAATTTTTTTTATAGATTTATTTTTCTTAATGAATGCTTGAAAAAGTCGAAAATATTGGAATAATTTTATTTTCTTTTCATCCCAAATTTTTCAAAATTAACAATTAGTGGTTACTGTAATTTCCCACTTTCGGCTCAATCTCACCAACCTAAAAAGTTTTAAAAATAACCTTCATCTTCGATTTCAATGGTGATCAATAATATAAGTCACTATAATATTATTTTTTTAGCTTATGATATTTTAATTAGAATTTAGTTTTTATATCTCTTATAAGGAACAAAACAGAAAAGGAACAAAAAAGAAAAAATAATTAGTTGTTATTAGTAAATTTTTATATATAACACTACAAACTTAATAATATTAAGAAAAATATTTAACAACATAAAAGAATAGTAGAAAATTGGTGTGCACATGGATCAATGAATCGATTCGGTAGCAATTTTATTAACTAGTCCATTAGTATCGATTTTAAAATATCATTAACTATAAATCCATTAAATAACTTTGATTAACCGATATTTCAATTTTAATTTTTACAAAGATTAACCAATAACTCATAACAAAAAACCTTTCAAATTGCAATAATCAAATAAGTTAAACACGAAACTAGTAAAATTGTTAACGAACCAATTATACACATACAAATTAATATATGATCAATGTAGATTCGATAAAAATATGAACTATAATATTTAAACTATATATATATATATATATATAATTGGTCTAATTTTGGAAAATAACTTAAAATTTAATGTACTTTAAAGTATTTTTTAATATAAAATTTAGAGAGCAAAATAAAAAATAAAATTTTTTAGGTTATAAAAATTAAAATATAATATAAATATAAATTCATTAAGAATTAACGATTAATCAAAATTAATAATAAAAATTATTAAAAATTAAAATTAAAATCAAATAAATTAATAAACAAATCTTATAAAAAATTGACAGTTTTTTTGTGTTTTTTTTCCTCACCACCCCTACTCGAAAGTGTTGAAAAAGAAAGCATGGTGGAGAGTGCGGTGTCGGTGACTGAAGAAAGACAACCAGAAAAAGGACCCAACTCAACTTCCTGCTAAGCTCACTAAGATTTAAGAAAATATACTCTGCCCCTCCATTATTATCCCATTTCTTGTCCCTTAACTATTTTCTGTTTTTGTTGTTTTTGGTCTCTTTCTCATTCTCAAATTATTACTAAATTTTTTTCTTTTCTCAAACAATTATTACATATCTTACTCACGTCAAATACCAAACTGAATTTCAGAATTCTCTGTTTTTTTTTCTAAATAGAAAATATTTAAAAAAGGGAAATTTTGGTGTGGTTAGTAAGGACAGGTATGTCTACTTGGCTTCCTGTGTAGGCTTAGTTTGGTCTTAAAAGTGTGGACACTGAGAGTGAGTTGCCTGTAATAAATTAATGAACAGGCACAATCCCGTCTTTCTCGCTGCTTCTGTCAAGAAATTTACGGGGTTTCTTTTGATTTGACAATCGGCTTCTCTACCTTCACATGGATTTTGGTGCTGCTAAAGAAAAAAAAAAGGCATCTCTTTTAATGTTCTTTTGAAATTTAAGCAATGCTTTGTCTAAAAGCAGAAGTCCTCGATGACTACGACCTTCACAACAGCAATGCTTCCACGTCTACAAGCAATAACAATGGCGGCGCCGGTGGTGGGTTGGGGTTTGTTCTCCCTTTAAATGTGTATGACCAAATGTACTTTACAGTACATTTATTCTCCATCTCTTTATATAACTTTCCTTATTTTCACTTCAGATTTTTCCCCCCTTTTTCGATTTGGAAATGGAGGATTGATTTGTGAATTGAATTTGCGTATTGATTATGTAATGGATTTGTTTTACAGGGGAAGTTCTATTCATAGATACTTATGGAAGAATGGTAGGTCGTATACTCGATCTGTTTCTTCAGGAGATGGGTCTTCTGCTTCATCAATTTCTGATTTTTTGGTACTTTTTCTTGCTGCATTTTGTTTTTCTTTCTCCTTTTATACATATTAATTAGCACGGTGTTCATTTTCATTCAATTGCGAGCTCCCACTCTCTATCCATCTGGATGTTTGTTAGAAAAACCTGTTCAAGTGAACGCTTGACTTTAGATTAGTGATTAATTGGAACATCCAGTATTCAATTTGTTGCTACATGATATTCTTCCATTTCTTACCTCTGTTTGTAGTTTTCTTACTGTGTTAATGGAAACTATGAGCCATATCTTTATTATAGTTACAATTTTCTTTGCCTTTTTATATTTCCTGTTGAGCAGGGCTGCAGAACTATACAGACCTAGTCTCAATGTTCGCTTCTAGTTGATAAAATATGGAAAAGTTGCATTGCATTCTACATTAAATTAGACAATATTCTGAAAACTATTGTCGAGAAACAAACTTAGAACTACATCATCTAAGCCGTGAGTTTGTATTTTGTTGAACTTTGCTGCATTCTACCCCAGCTATGCTCTGGAAACAGCTCTATCCTCCATTGTTTCCCTAAAACTTGCAATGGTGTCATGAAGTTCGAGGATAGTTTGCTAAATCAAAGAGTTTTTATTTGGACTATGATATGACCATCTTGAAATTAACAACCATCTATATGCCAGCCATTGATTTATATGTTTGGTAAAATGGCTCAGTGTGAACCTCTTGCCTCTATACATACTAGAATTTTTAGCAGATTTACTGCTATGAAGGTCACTGAGCCACTCCTCCCAACTGGCTCCCTCTTTTCCTTCTATTATTACTTGGCAGTCTACTGTTTTGTTATAGAAAAAAAAGAGAAAAAATTCTGAACCACTTTTTATATCAGGATACTAAACCCCCAGATAAAAGAAGTGGACCACTGAAAGGTGGAAATATGTCTCTCTACAAACACCAGCTTGAGGAAGATGTAAGTAGATGCAACACCCCTTTATATTTTATCTTTATTCAAGTAGAATGTTAATGTTAAGTTTTCATTGTTATTTGATTGTTTCAGGTCAAAAGGTTGCAAAGAAAGTTGCAAGAAGAGATTGACCTGCACCTAGCTCTAGCAAGTGCTGTTGAACACTCTGATTCCTCATTCTCCTGTTCGCCTTCTCACCTTCCAGATAAGGTCAATATCCTTTGACACGTTTTTTTTTCTTATCACCTCTTCTTATTGCTATCAAAACCTATTACCTTTTCTTTTGTCAGATTCCATTTTCTTCTCATGTCAAGTTATGTTATGTGGAAAGCAGGCCCAAGAGCTCCTGGACAGCATAGCGATTCTGGAGATTACCATAACCAAACTTGAACAAGAATCGGTTTCCTTACAATATCAGCTTACGCAAGAGAGAAATGAGCGCTATCTCACTGAGTACCATTTGAGGCATATGATCTCTCCAGCATCAGCACCATTGGATTCCTCTCACTCTCAGGCTTGTTCAACAGAAGTGGTATCCACTTATATAAGTTTGCCTTTATTTTTGTTCTTTTTTCCTGGTCTAGTTGAACATTGACTTGTTGATCAGCTTAAAAGGGAGTAAATGAGTTATGTCCTAACAGTCACTAGCATATTTTTGTCATGTGTAAAGTAAAGAGTAACTGAGAAATAGTTCATAATTTATGACAGATCAGGAGACCTTGCAGCTTAGAGAAAGTGGAAGGGAAATTAGAGGATAAGCCCCCCAAGACAGATGTAAATGAAGACCCAAAGAGAGATCACTTTGTTGAGAAACTTTGGCACTACCCTAATCGTCTTTCTGAACAAATGGTTTTGTGCATGAGAGATATTTTTATCTTCTTAGCAGATTCTTCCAAGCTTGCCTATTCTGGGTCCAATGCTTCACCATCTTCACCACAGGGGCACCTCTCTTACTCCTCTTTGGCATCTTTCCCAAACTCACCTCTAATGAATTCACTTCTGAAGGGTTCCTCAATTGATACGGAACTTGCTCCCGAAGTTTCTGCAAAGTATGTCAAACTTGATCCATATAGCGTCCCCGGTAAGATAGACTGGCTAGAAGGCATCGGAGCCTACAGTACAGCAATAGAGGTCTCTTGGTTGTCTGTTGGGAAGAAAGAACTTGAATATGCTTCTGGAGCTCTTAAAAGTTTTAGGTTTGCTACTTAACTCAATTTCAAACCCAAATTGTTTAAATTTCTGACATTTAGTCTGTTGTATGCAGTGAGTTGGTTCCACCCTCCCCCTTTTCTCTCTTTGAGTTTAGAGCACTTCAATCTTGGCTTATGGGTGCTTAATCTAGGGACGCTGAGTTTACCAAAGCTTCATCCATGTAATTTGCCATGATTTACAAACCCACTTTCAAAGTATTCTTGTACTTTAGATCTTTTTCATCTTTTTAATTCATTGGATGAGTAACTTAATGGCGATTGGTTAGCTCACGCTCCTCCCATTAACCTTTTCATTTACCCAACCAATTTCAACCTTAAATCTCCTAATGGAGATCCCAACCCTTTAATATTAGGATGTAATACTGGTACTTGGTTTAATGCTATTCAAGCGCATTACAACCACTTTTTTTCCTCCTCCACCATAGCAATTGTTCATACATCAAGTTACCTTGTTGCTAAATAGTCTGTTTTTTTTTTTTTTTTTTAATTTTGTGATCCCTTTTTATGCCTTGCAGGTTGCTTGTTGAGGAGTTAGCTAAAGTTGATCCATCTTGCCTGAGTTGCAATGAGAAGCTGGCATTTTGGATTAATGTGTATAATGCTTTGATCATGCATGTAATTCCTTTTCAACAATTCATCCAACCATTCTCCATTTTATGCATTGTGTCCCTTATCCACCCATATACTCTTCTAGTTCTGAAAGCATATCCACCTATCTTGTTTCAATGTGCATGTTGGGTGTTTTTTAATACTTAAGTTATTAAAATTTAGGGTGCCATGGATCTTTCTAAGAACTGAGCACTCTACACCTCAGGCCAGACTAATTTTCTGAAAACAATCTTCTACAAAGTTGAGGTTTAATGACAATACTCCCTGATCTTACATCTATTGTTGGTACCTGTGTTCTCAGGCTTTTTTAGCATATGGAGTTCCAAGAAGTGATATTAAATTATTTTCCCTAATGCAGAAGGTTAGATATTGTGGATTTTTTTTTCTCTTCCGCTACATTATACTCCCTGTAACCCATGTGAACAAAATGGTATGATCTTGCAGGCTGCTTACACCATTGGAGGTCGTTCATTCAGTGCTGCTGAAATTGAGTTCATTATTCTGAAGATGAAACCTCCTGCACATCGCCCTCAGATAGTATGCCTCCCAGCCTATGATGCTTTTTGCATGGCATGGTGATTCACTGATACAATTTCCGTGATAGACTGTCTGATCTCCATAACTTTCAATTTTCAGGCCTTGCTACTTGCTCTTCAAAAATTGAAGGTAGCTGATGAAGAGAAGTTCTCCATTGATGAACATGAACCTCTCCTGGCTTTCGCTTTAAGTTGTGGGATGCATTCTTCACCAGCAGTGAGTATAAATTGCCTTTTGTTCTCCTTTTTTTTAATTGAAACATATTTTCAGCATAAGTAAAATTAAGCTTACAACAAGAAACTAAAAATGACACAAGGCATAAATTTCCAAAATCTTCCAAGGGAAGGCATTGTTTTACTGCTATTGCTGTTAGAGTTTGAATGTTGTGTCCTATATGAAATATAGCATAGGATGGTGCGTTTTTAGATCTACTAATAAATTGCTACGTAGGTACAAGCAAAACACCAGAATGTTTGAAGAATACTGTTTGTAATTGTTCTGAGAAATGGAATTCCCTTGGATTCCATTTGGTATCTTAAATGTAGATTGTGTAAAGAAAGTAATTTCTTTCAAGACATTGTAATTGTTTGAATTTATAACTTCTGGAGAATTTGATAACTGCTTTGCTAATATACAAAGTTTTGATATAGAGGACTGTTAGCTTCTGGTCTGATGTTGGACTTGAATTATGATGAATGCAAATAGTTTCCTTCATTTAAAGTTTCCTAAGCACACTTGAGGAAGAAGTTAAATATTCTCTCATTTCTTTGCGTATTTTACTTTCTGTAAACAGGTTCGAATATTCAGACCGGAAAATGTGAATGAATTGCTTGAAACTTCACTGAAGGATTATGTGCAAGCATCTGTCGGAATAAGCAACAAGGGTAAACTTTTGGTGCCAAAGTTGTTGTATTGTTTTGCTAAAGGCATAGTGGATGAATCGCAGCTGCCTGAATGGATCTGTCAGTTCCTCTCTCCAAAGCAAGCTGCCATGGTCAAGGATTCTTCATCTAACAAGTGGAGGCTGCTTGGTGCTCGAAGCTTCTCTGTTTTGCCATTTGATTCAAGGTTCCGTTTTCTATTTTTATTGTAGAATTGGAGGAAGGTTCAATTTCTAGTTGGATGAGCATCCATTTCTTGCAAAATGTGGGGTTCTACGCATAAGTGATTAACTAATTTCCCGCACCAATGGAAGATTTGAGGTGTCTTTTGCCTAATAATGTTGCTCATTGGGTTATTGTCAGCTTGAAAAGAGAATTTATAACACCAGTCATAAATTTTATCCATAAATGTGTTTTTCTTTATTGCAGAATTGACAGAACAAAAACCAATCGCAATTAAAACAGTTCTGAGTTGAGTTTCAAGCTCGAGCTTTATAGGAATTGAGAGTAGTTTATGTGGAAGCGTAAATTCTAAATTAAGGCTTGGCAAGTGGAGAGATTTTTTATATTTTTAATGTTTCCTTTTGACCTGGTTGAGAAATTGCTCTGGTCTGCAAGTGTATATATGACAATAAAAAAATGTATTGAAGCATTAAGATATGCCCAGCTTTTCACAAGTTGGTTGCACATTCCCATGCAAATTGCCATTAATTCCCTCCAAAACATTCGTTTTATTTGAAATTGCCATTTCCCTGAAAACCAGTTTAGAAGTATTTTATTTTAGGATATCGGCTCTCGTGGTTAAACATGCCGAAATATCAAATAATCCCAGCAAAAACAAAATGGACATGGAAACGGGTGCTATTTGTAGTTGAGGTGCAATGCATATTTGATCACAATTCTAATGTTTGCAGAAACTAACTTCCATATAACGCAGCTCAAAAACAATATACAAAATGCAATTCCTATATCTTCTTTTCCTCTTTCTAAATTCTTTACACTAAAAACAATGACATCTAGGTACTTGATCTGCAAATTAGAAGGTATACAAATGCTCTTTAGAAGAGCTAAAAAATTGGCTTCATCAAATCTGGAATGTGCAGCATTGCTGAAGACCATTCCCCTACAGAACACCAAAAGGCTATTGAAAATCACTATGGCAATAGAGCTTTTAACTGCATTCTGAAAAGATCTCCTAGCGCTCCACGTATGTCCATCTACAACAAAGGGAGGCAGCATTAGTTTTCCATCAAGTATAACCAAATCATTTTGTTTATTAATCTCTAAAATTAAGATATCCCTAATGGGCATGATTCACTTTGCGTGCATGAAATTAGAGCTAATGAAATAGGAAATTTCCAATCAGTCAGTTCTAAGCTAAGCACATGTGCCAGTTGAATCAACACCCGTGTCAAATAAACATTAACAGAACCTGAATGCCGGAGTTAATTCTATAATCGCTCAATCCTCCATAATGATATTTAAATAACTGAATTTAATCATGCAAGAAATTGACTGGCTAAAGAGAATGAACAATATCTTCCTTTCCCTTATGCCTAATCATTCTAGAATTGGGAAGTACCTGATCACAGCACACAAGTTTTGTAAGGTAAGGATAAAAGTCTCTCAAATTTCTTCTAAAAATCTGACTGTTCATAAAGCACATGCCTTTAAGAACCTGTAAAATCAATATATCAAAGAAAATGCATGAGCAAGACCTTAATTAGTGAAAATGAATATATCCTCATCTATTCTAACGATACCACCAATATGATGAAGGAATTCGCACATTGATGCTCAACAAAAACTGAAAAAAAGAACTTGTGTGACCTAATACCAGTCACATGCAGGTATTGAGAACTTTAGAGGATTACAAACTGGTTTTTGTAAGTCCAGCTCAATTTACAGATCAAATCATGATCAGAAAAGATTCCATCATTGGAATTTGAAGCCTCCACCACCCCACCCAAAGAACGAAAGGACACCCAACTCTTGTAAAACCAAATAGGAGAACATTCTAACTGCTTTGACAGTCAAGAAAAAGGCGAGGAGAGAAGCACCGTTCAACAGCTGGCTGGAACTTAAGATGAAATGACAAAGGACCACTGATAACTTGGGGTAAGTAATATACAAAAGAAAATTAGATGGACACCACATTTCAAACGCTGATTCAGAATCATATTAGACCAAAGAGTTGTAACAATCTGCCAAGGTGGCAATTATGATGAGAAATAGTGAATTGATAATAAAAGAGGCAATACTTATTTGATAACAGTTGGATTACTTCATACACATACTGAAATCAGTCAGGTGCAGCATAATAGCATGAATCCAAAAATATCCAAGTAAATGGGACAGAAAATTCATACCTTAACGATGATGGGTGATCTTAACTCCAGAACTCGATGAACATCCATATTGGTTGTCTCCCCAACAGTGGACTGGAGATCAGATGCTTCCTTCAGTATCTGTTCACAGAAAGAAACTAATTTCTCTTCTGCAAATCCTACAAGTTTCTCATCTCCAGCGAGGGTTGAAACATTCTGGACTGAAGTGACATGAACATCCTCAGAGGTATTAGACCCCAGAATTTGTTCCTTGGCATGAAGAACTGAAGTTGTTTTCTGCAACACATCCAGATATATGCTAGTTCCAGCCAACTCTTGACGGATAAGGTTTAATGGAGGGCTGTGCCAAGATGAAATGACAATCATCAATTTTTTCCAATACAAAGTAATAAATCTCTTAACTAAAACTCTAATGCAAAAGAGGAGGAAAAAAAGGTTGGGCAATAACTAATAACAGACCTCTCAACAGGAATGTGGTGCATCTGCATTCTCAGGTTCGGATATGAATTATACGAAGCAGCAAACTCTACCATGGATAATAAGACATCCATTATAGAAATCTTTTGTGATGGTGTCAACTTACTCCAGTATTTTTTCTGTGAATGTTAGAAAGACATTGTAATTAGAAAAGGAAAAAAATGTTCGACAGCACGCAAGATACAAATGCTGTACTCAGAAGCCTCTATCGCTCCTTCCCTACCACAGCTACAGTCCATCACAACTTGTATTAGATGAGATCAGATAGATCAACGTCATATGGATTTTAAGGACCAGTAATAAAGATTAGATAGATCAAGTGAGATGGATTTTGGGAACCAATGAAAATCCTCCAATTGATGGACTATTGGACTGGAAGTAATTGGCTCTTGAATTCAGAATCATTAAAATGGATGAAAAAGATCTAATAATTGGCTTGCAAAGAGATATGAAAACCAAAGAACACAAAGAAGACAACATGAATAGAAGCATTGACATTAAGAAGGGAAGAATCAACAAACCTGAATGGTATCAATGGCACCAAGAAGTAACAATTGAGTGATGCACTTGTCTCTAATAGTTGTAATCAATGGACTTTCCTGTTCATCTTTGGCATCAGGCTCCACAACATCAGGAACCTGTAGTGGCATTCATTGAGAGAGAAAATCAAAAGATATGGGGAAAAAGTAAATATTTAAGATGCAACAGAGAATAAAGTGACAGTTTTTATTACATACGCAAACATCTATGTGTGCGTATGTGTAACATCATTTATGCATAAGGAAATTTGTAAGCTTGAGAGTCTAATTGAGCAACAGAACCAAAAATCAGCAAACTATAGAAAAGAGAAACCTCTGCACACAAAATGTAGGAAGCGTTTAGCACAAACAAATTCAAGGTTTTCTAATCCCCTTTATGATGAAAAAATGTTCTGTCCCTTTCCATATTATCTCTTTAGAAAATCATCTTGCTTTATGCATGTAGAATGCAAGGTCAAAAATATACAGATGAAGTGCAACCCACCATATCAGAAATGCCAAATCTGAAGCTAATCTTGTCAGGAACCCTAAATTCAATCAGCTTCTAGAATGTTCACATTTATTTTAGAGGGAATATGAATTTACTTGTATCTTTGTTGGAGAGGATGGTACTGATACATCAGAAGCACGAGCCTTGGATTTGGAGGTTAGACTCCTTAGGAAGAGGCTGTCCATCATGTTTCCCATAAGTTTTTGGCCAAAAGTTTGACTCCTTTGCAGGCCAGACCCTTCAGCCGGTTTTTGAGCTTGTCTTGATGGTGATGGAAGGCCTACAAGATTAAGCAAATCCAGCTTTCAAGCACTGCCATTGAACATGATTTGATACACAAATGTATGGATGGGAATGTAGGGCAATCTGGCAATAGCATTAGAAAATATAAATTTATAAGAACTTGCAGACTCTTAACATCATTTTTTAGCAAAACATTAACAGGCAGATATTGCCATCTTCTCCCTCAGGTTAGAATTTTATGCTTCATCTGACTTCAGGAGTAGCCTTCTAAACTATTTCTTTCTATCTTTGGTCTAGCTTTTTTGGACTTTTATTTCCTTCTTTTTTATGACTTATGTATAACGGTCAGACCTTTTATGCTATGGCCACACTAGTGACACCTCCCACATATTAACTGTCCTTAAGATTAGACAAACCTTCTGATCCAGCATTATTGCTTGGAGACCCCAATTCCTGACTCTGATTACCTACACCAGCGAGATTGCTATCTGCAACATCAACAGTCATGACCTCTGAATCCATGACGGGCAATGAAGGGCTCTTTGAACTCTCAAAGGTCAAAGCATTAAGCAACTCAAGAGGTTGTGTTGCGTATGAAGCATCCCTATTGGGCCAAAATATATCTGGTTAATCATAAAATTGACTAAATCTTCTGAGATTGGTAAAAGAACCCACATAGTACCTTATGCTTTTCAATAACATGTCCCAGTCACTCTCACTAAATTGGTGTCCTCCAACTTCAATAAGATGTACTAATGCACCCAAAGAGATGGAAACCACCGTCTGATCTGTCTTTTTCGCGCAGTCTAGAAGCAAACTCAGAAGAGGAGGCAACATGAAGCATACCTCCTGCCAAAGAGAAACAAAAGACAAATGTTTGTCCAGAAAACCAATGACAAGCATATAATGTGCCACATTGACAAAATGTTGATTTCTCAAAATGCTAAGCATTGACAGTTATAATCCACTAAAGGGAATATAATACCACAAGGATCAGAGATCATATAATTCAAATCCTCTTGCACTTCTTTTTGTTATGCTCATGCTCAACAAGCTTGACAACCCTTAAATATTCCCATCTTATTCTGCTATTACTTAAAATATAAATTAAGTTATGGTGTTATACAGGTCCAAACATTATGTTTTTACAAATTCCTAAGCAAAAAAGCAACAGATGGTACATTACAAATTTTAAGTTCAGTCAAGCATTGATCCAATTATGGATCTCAAAAAATATCAAAAATAGAGGAGTCATAAGTTCTACTAGAAGAATAATGATTAATCAACTTTGAGAAAATGTGGATCTTAGAGTGGTTGCAATGCAAAATCATACGAAATCAACATGGTGTAAACCTTGTAATTTGGTAAAGTTTTATGAAGAAAGGGGCATATAGGAAGTATAATAATCAGAATTCCTGTTAAGAAACTACAGTTCCACCAGTGGTCAACTTAACAAATTATCCAACATTGTAAATGTGGTGAAAAGCAATGGTCTTGGGAGATGGACACTTTTGGCCAGATCTGCCAGGAAGGCCCACCGAACATGGTTCTAAATAAATGGCAATTAAGCCAATTTCTCCCAATTGACTTAATCAAAAATAAATTTATTTTTTTACAATTCTAGTAAGTACAATTTTCTTCTGACATAGGTATATCAACAATTGAAAAATGTTTTGAGAGAAAGCAAATTCAAGAAACATAATAATTTGTATTATCAGCATTCGAAAGAAATTAGCAACCTTGCTCCTTTTGCCTGCTAAGGTAGTATGTAGACTTTTACGTACACATACCGGTTTTCACTCACTACACCAGAGAACCAGTTCTCACTCACAAACATCATAAGGTTAGGCTTACATTGACAGAGTAAAAATGATTGGCTAAGATAGAAACAACACACCAAAATTTGATTTTTTTTTGTCATTCAACCAAAAATAAATAAATAAACCCCTTATTAAAAGAAACATTTCAGTTTCCATAAAATGGCACATCATACTATTCATTACCATCAAGATTTTCGGTGAGAATATCAAATTGAACAGTTCGAACAGCTTATCAAGATATTCAAGAAAATGAGGAAAACACGAAGCTCATAAATACCTTGTAGAAGGTGTTAAAAAGGTTGCACAACAACTGAAGTGAATGAATGCTGGTTTCTCGAAACCACTCATCATCAGATGAGATTAAGCTTTCTTTTCCAGCATGTCTCACATGATCAAAAATGGGAAACAAAATGCGGTGAAAAATGCTCTCCCAAAAAGATGACGAGAACTTGCTACCTCTCTCATTCAGTAAATCAAACAAAACTTCTAGTGCGCAGCTTCTGACCTCAGGCCGTGCATCTGATGTCAAGTCTGACAAACCAGCTAGCATTGGGAACCAAAAATGCTCGGTCACGTCAAAAGTTGCATCAGTATTATCATTAATAGGCTTCAGAGCGCCACCAGGTATAAGGCCCTAAACAGCAGACAATAAAAGACAGTTGCACAAGACCCTTTAATCAGTAAAACATCCAGCAGGTGGAAGACAAGCAGTTGCAACAATTAGACAATGATGTCATAAATTTTAGAAAATACTAGCAGAATTTATCTAATTTTTCCTGTTGAAATGCTGCTTCAATATATATGTACCAAAGGACGAAAAGGGGAAGGAAACAAGAGTAAAATTATGTGCATTCACTATAAGTAACCAGGACCTCCGTGCAGGGTATGGACACAGAGACGTGGTTCAGTATTTTTTGTGGCAAATTGTACAAGGGGGGTTAACTTTAGTTGGACTGCTATTCCGGACCTTTAGTTGGACTGTTATTCCGGACAGCGGTTCATGAAAGGGTATTTGCCAATGAAGTAGGAATATATATGATATCAATGAAAATTTAAGTTCTAATAAAATAAGGTAATGCAAGTCTCCTCAAATTCCTAGTTCGAACAACAAGGTGGTAGAATAAATATGGAAAATCTGTGTACCTGTCTCTTTTTAAGCAATGTTTCATTATTTAGCACCGCATAATTTAGTATTTTCAGTCATTTTATGGATCCCATTAAATAATTTAGTATTCTCTCTCATAGAGTCCCTTATCCTATTACTAAATCCATGTTAATACACAGAAGAACTATTCAATCCAATTGCAAATTTGCAAAACAAAGAGGTAAGCTACCCTAGTAACATTGGGTAGAAGGTCACTGTTACAAAACAACAAAAACTTAAAGGCTGCATATGTTGATTTAAAAATAAATTAAAAGACATATAGTGAAGTGCTACATAACAGACCTCGGCCAAACGATCCTCACATATGCGGAGAAGTGCAATAGCCTTCAAACTTATGCGGTGAGAAGCTTTGTTGTTAGCAAACCTTATGAGACAGTTCACACAGTCCATGAAACAATCTCCAACAACTTGATCAAAGTGTTCCAGGATAACTGCACATGTTCATTGTATTAAATATGCAAGCAATGAAAAAGGACACCAAAGAAAAATGAAGGAATATGTAACCACATGAAAAATAAGAACACACTTTCCTACCTTGCTCAACATTTTCAAAGGCACTTTCCACAATTGATTCCAGTTCATCATCTGCAGCTGCCATGAAAACCATAAAAACGCTGCGCCATCCAGATTTTATGCTTCCAACTTTGGATTTAATCATCTGCAATTGACACAACAGCCACTTATTTTTTTGACACTGTATAACATTAATATAAAGATCCACAAGGCTAACACTCAGTTAAAAATAAATAAATAAATAAGAAAGAAAGAAAAATCCATGGAAAGCTGAGCAGGCATACTTGAACGATACAGTCAAGAATCAGTCTCCTTATAGGATCACTTTGACTATTCCGCATAAGAACAACAAATGGTTTGAGAATGTCATTCTGGAAAGTGAAATTAGCAAGCTCCGCGCGCTCGAAATACTTCATACCAAGCTGCCTTAGAGAATCAATGGCATACATAGCAATTTTCTCATCATGGTGGCTCCCAGCAGAAATAAAATGACTTGCAAGGACAGACCATATTTTAGCCCAGACCTGGAAAACATATCAACAAGAACCTTTTAATCTGCAAAACGTTAGAATGTCATTACATGAGGCAATTGAAAAAACTCTTTACTATACCATGCTCATGTCAGAACATGCAATAATATGCTCAAAACCAAACATAAAAGAAGAAAGTTGAACACTGGAATGTCCTCGGACGCAAAATTTTGGTAAGCAAACAGTTATAAGGCCACTGCCACATCAGCTAGCATTCAGTTACCTAAATGCTCGCAGGTCTGTGTTTTTAAAAATGGAGCAGTTAGCAAACTGGTCATTGGTTTGCTACTCCACTCAATTTGACCAGACAAAAAAAAAAGTGCAAACAGAATTGCAAGAAACTTTGGCGAGTCTGGTTCCTTGACAGTATGACCAACATATGTACAACTGTCCTCACAAGAGAAACAGGCGTATTTGCAATTAAGGCATCAGATGAATAGATAAACCACAGTAGTAGTCTGGTAGATGGTAAGCTAATAGTAGCCACCCTATCTGGAAAAGGCATGTGAATGATATACTATATTTGACAGCAATTCACAACAAATACTTGAAGATCTATACCAAGTATCATATCCATGTCTCAGAATTTTGGAAATATCAAATAGAGTATTCACATCAATGCGAATATGAATAGAGTCTTAAGATAGAGTCTTAAGATACAGAGTTATAAGATGATATAACAAAGAGAATGTATCAATAAGAAATTTTTGTGTTTCAAAGAAACATAAAGTGGAGTAAAGATTATTACATATGGTTAAGATGATAAGGAACATAATATAAGATACCAAATAAATCACTTCTCAAGATTAAACAAATAATATTTATGTAATCTAATGTATTTAAATTTGAAGGGGGCAGTGAAAATAAAACATAAAATAATCAATTTAAAAGTATTTCAATATTTCCTTCAGAAATGATAAATTGTCCAATATTGTTCTCACTTTGTACAAAAATTTATAGAAAGAATGTTCCATTAATAAGGCAAACAAGAAATAACTTTTTATTCGAAAAGTCAAAGAAACTTTATTTAAATAAATTAAGACTAAACAAGTGCATCAAAATATGGAGAAACAATAAGAATAAAAATAAATGAAGTCATATGAATTTAAATGAACAGAATTTTGGAGAAAATCTTTACTGAATAAGATATACAGCTTGTTGCATCCAAGTTTATTTTAATAATGAAATATCACACATATAAGATGAGAAAATAAGTACATACTGTTTGAGAAATTGAGATTTCAATGAACTAGAAATAAATAAGTAGATCTTATAAAGTACAATAACAATTTAGATATGGAAATTCTTGTATATTCAAATAAATTCTGCTATAGTAGGCCAGAAAAAAGAAATTAATGATATGTATAGCTTTACTATTCATATGTATTTTTTTACTATTTCTAATTTGACTTAGATCATGAAAAATATGGATAAACTTCATAATTGGTTTCATGGTGAATCAACTTTATCATTCTCAAAGTAATGGGTTCAATTTCATGTGTTTTATTATTTTTACAATATCCAAATATTTTGATTACTATTAGTAATTGATTCCAATGGACATTTAACACAACATTGATAAAACCAAAAAAAGAAATAGCTCAAAATAAGGTGGACAATTTATGACAACTAAATAGCATATCAAGATAGCCCAAATTATGATATATTCGATGATGAGTGGAAAATGCAGACCATAATACATAATAATCACAAAAAACAATATCAATACATAATCTTGAGTTTTAAGGAGCAAAGATATCTGCAGTTTAAAAGGTGTAGATTTGTGGAACTCAAGATTTTCTATTATCTCGAAAATTACCCTAAATTAATGATACAAGGATATATTTATAGATATACAAGTAGTAAAAAGAAAAATTACTATTCTACCCTTAATTACAAACTATCTAACAAAATAGATTAACAAACATCACAAGATAAAGAATTAAATCAAATTCTAGCAAATAAACTAGGATATAGTTTTTCTATAACAAAAAATGACGGATGCCCTAATCTTCTATGCCACTGAATGATCTCCTGGTTGACATCCCGATACCCTCCAAAAAGAGTCAACTCTTGACTGTCTTTCAGCATATATAAGCCATCATGCTCTCTACCACTGCCAATTCTTTTCTCTGTTTGAAGATCCTCAAAGATACAAAAATCAGAAAAAAAAAATTCAATCTTACAGTTAAGAGTTTTAGTGATAGCATTGACAGATAAAAGATTGACAGAAAATTGAGGAACACGAAGAACAGAAGACAATTTAATATTAGGAGTACAAACAACAGAACATATCCCAAAAATAGAGGTTAAAGACCCATCAGTCACCCTGACACTATCCCTTTTTAAACAAGGAAAGTAGTTAAGAAAACCTTTAGAAATGCCTGTCATATGTCTATTCGCACCAGAATCAATAATCCATGAGTTATGATGAGAAAAAGTAGTACCTGACTTGACCAAATTAGAGGTAGTACTGGATGAAGGAGTAAGCTGAGACAGAAGACGCCTGAAATGCAAAATCTCATCAGAAGAGGGGCTCTCAACTGAAGCCGACTCCTTAGATGATTCCATTGTTTCTAACACATATGCTTGAGCCCTTGTTGGATTAACTCGTTTTCCCCCACAGCCCTTACTAGGTCTTCCATCCAATTTCCAGCAAGTCTATTTAGTGTGTCTTGGCTTACCACAGTAATCACAGTGCAAATGATCTTTATCAGAAAGAATACCTTTAGTTGCTCAAGAGAGGTATGGGCAGTCAAACCCGACTTGTCAATAGGTGCAGTATAAAGCATAGCACTTCTTCTAATCTCTTCCTGCTGGATTAAAGAATATGTCTACTCAAGTGAAGAAAAAGGAGTTCTGCCAATAACTTGAACTCGCACTTGATCAAATTCAGGATTTAAACCAGCCAAAAAATCATAAACCATTTCCTTTTCAATCATCTTTTGAATCAGCACCGCATCAACACATTTTACGTGAAAATCCTGATAATAATCCAATTCCTGGCATAAACTACCCAGCTCAGAGAAATAATCTGAAACAGTAAGCTCACCTTTTTTCGTACCATGAACTTTGTTCCTGAACTCAAAGATATGAGCATCATTTTTCATTCGAGAATAGGTGATTTTTGCAGCTTTCTATATCTTCTCGGCAGTGTCAAACAATAAATACTGTCTAGAAATTTTAGGATGCATAGAATTCAGGAATCAAGACATAACCAATGAATTATTTGAGTCCCATTGATTAAAATTAGGATCGGTGATAGATGACTGTTTTTTACTTCCATCAATATAAGCCTGCAACCTTCTAGCCTTGATCGACAATAAATATGATCTAGATCAAGCTAAATAAGTACTGCTCTCCTCAAATTTAACTGGACTAATTTGAGAATAGGAACTGTCATTAATGGGATAATGTTTCTCAATTTCCTTATGATCATTCTTAATATTTGACATAATGGAAAAGCCAAAAAATGATCAAAAAACAGCAGGAAAAATAACCCAGAAAAACAAAACATGTTCACGTGTGACCCAGAAACCAAGGAAGTCGGAAGTCACTGGAGATCAGTGGGTCGGAGGTGGAAAAGGGCGACGAGCAGATCAGAAGAAAAAACGGCAGCAAAAAATGGCCGGAGGTGGAGCCACGCGCCGGCGCATGGAGAAAGGGCAGAAAGTGAAGGGCGGCGCGTGTACTCACGCGCAGCTTCTAACGGCACCAAAAATCTGAATATCGGCCGAACTTGACCCGATCTATCTTCCTATGGGGGCGGTGTCGAAAGAAAATGGCTGAAACACGACCTTCTAGACTCGTCGGAAAAAAAAAGGGTTACCGAAAATTAACCAATTGCGGAAGGGAGCTAACTCGACCTTCGAAATGGCAGTGGCTCTGATACCATGTAGATTTGTGAAACTCAAGATTTTCTATTATCTCGAAAATTACCCTAAAATAATGATACAAGGGTATATTTATAGGTACACAAGTAGTAAAAAGAAAAATTACTATTCTACTCTTAATTACAAACTATCTAACAAAATAGATTAACCAACAAAAGGATTCATACATACGGCATACCAATAGGGGCTATGATAAATAGAAAATATAAGCCAATGACAAAGATTCAATGATCTTGATAATCACACATTATTCCACATAACATGGCCAGTTATCAATGCAAACCTATAAAAAAAGATTAGCAAAGGACATACCAAACGTATACGAGCCATATTGTAATAGCTGATCTCAACAAGCTTTTGCAAACTGAATACACGAGCAGGAGTCTGTTTTAATTCCTCAGCTGACACACCACAAAGAGCAGTGAAGAATTCCACAACAGAATCACTGGGCAATTTAACACTGTTGACAAAAACTTGTTCAGCAGGTTTCCCAGCCAACTCTCTAAGGGACTGAAGAACGGCATCCTTGGAAATTTGATTAGATCCATGCATGACAGTTGCAGCAACTGACGGAGTTGAAGTAATAAATTCAAGGCGAGAAACACATTCCAAAACTGCATTCCAAGTGTCTTGGAGGCAATCAGTTTCTGAGTCGCACAACAAAAGCAGAGTCCGCAATGCTTCGACATTTTTACTTCTCATTTCCTTTGGGGCATGCAAGAAAGTAAATCTGACGTGCAAATTTCTAACTTTAAATATCATAATCATTAAAATTTTAGCTAAAGATTGGAAACACTAACACTGACCCAGATATTTGATGATGAAAAAGCAAAAGCAAAAACAAAAGCTGTAAGCATAGGGCTACTAATACAGAAAACAACAAATGAAATAAGAAGAGGGAAAGAGGGGGAAAGAAATAAAGTGATGCTAAAAAGGTATCTTACCTGACTAAAGATGTTAAGAAAGCATAGCGCATGGTATCCATTCCAAGAACATGTGTAATATGTATTCCAGCTTTAAATCCCTCCATGCAGAGAACAACCCTTGGCTTGTTTTCACCTTCCTCCATGGTCACAGAGAAAGTCGCAAGTAAAGGCCATCCTACAGCTTCAACCATAGGTCTTACAATTTCAATCTGTTGCACAGTATGGAAGATTCCTCTTCTTGCCCCTTGCTTCCGGAAGATAGCCTGTGTTTGCTTAATTATAGTTTCACTCTCAGATTTGGCATCAGTTGATGATTTTCTTTTCGGAAGCGCCAGATTTAGAATATTCACAAGGCGGCCTCTCTCTTCACTTTCTGGGTTTTGTTTGCTTTTCCCAATATCAGTTGCATCATCTTTCATTTTGATCTCATCTTTAACAATGGAGTCATAAATTTCTTCAAGTAAATCAGTTGGTGCACAATCATCAGAATCATTCATGGCATTCATACGCACAAAATCTGACTTGGACATTTTAGGCCACACCATCGGATTATGTGCATCAGTATTCAACATTATAACTGCATATGCAAGAACATATGCAGTGTCTGCATTTTTGAAGAGACCTGGATTATCTGCACAATATCTGCCAGAGACATAGCACAGAAAAGATATAATTACAAACTAGCAAAAGGAATGGAAAAGTAATCTAAACAATGCTTGGATACCAGTATCACATTCCACTGCTGCATTACGAACTAGCAAAAGGAATGAATGTTCATTGGATAAACAAATAAGGAAACAAATGTTACAAACTTTATAAAACAGTAGCAGCAACAACTAGCTCTGACGAAAGAAAGAGAGAAGTATTATGTTGAAGACAGTATAATAGAGTAGAAACTGGTAGCAAAATCTAATTCACAAGAGCACAGTAGAATGGCAGACTTCCCATGCATGACAAATTTTTCCATCTCGCATAAAACATATAATATGACTACAATTGAGTGAAGGGGGAAGGCTAATTTTGGTAGAGTGAATCATAGCAAGCAATTATACTTCAACTGGGGAGAACTAAATCCATATAGAGTTGCATAGCAATTAAAGCAAGTAAGATGGATTTAACCAGACAATTGGAAAACATCCATGCATTTGTGCTTAAATGCCTTCATACCTTTCTGCAAACTTTTCCATAATACGATCTATCTTTTGAGCTTCGCCAGGAAGTCGGAAGCCTTTAAGAAGCTCACGGATTGCCGTATCAAACTTCATTTCTGAAAAATTCATGGAATCCACATAAGCATGCATGACAGCAAGGGGGAAATCTTCATGTTGGCCCAAATAATCACCAACCATAACCTGCAAGTTCATCGATTGTTAAACCAAATAGACACAAACAACGTATAGCATTTGAGAATAGGACTCCACCTTGTCCAAATTGGGAGTGTTTCTTAGAAATTGGGCAACTGAAGGAGCATTATTTTCAATCAGCTTATTTGATATCAGATAATCTATGCCCTTTTGTGGCTTCCTGTTGAACTGCAACACAATAAAATTGTCAAACTCTCAATGCGCTGAACAACTAAAAAGATAGGTCAAAAAAATTCTAAATGTCAATACATGTGTTGCCATTGCATAACTGTTGCAAAGATAGCACAAGATCAATTACCTCTGCAATAGCGGCTTCCATTGTAGATTTGTGAGCTTTTGCCTTCTCAAAGTTGTTGGATAGATCTTCCCTGCTCTTTACCTCAACAGAGTCTCCAGCTGAAAGTTCTTCATGAGATTGAGCTCTTTTGATCTGTTTTACAGATTGTCTACATATCTTCTCCCAATCAACAAGTGATTTGAGCACATTAACTAGACACTGGAAGGATCAAGAAAGAAAGATTCACCCAACATCTTTGGCGAATGTAGTAATGCAGAGAAAAAATTCTGATCAATCACCTAATTCTCAGAAAACTACCTGAAGTGAAGAACCTTTAACTGAAGTAGTCTGAGATACAGCAACCGAATTTGGATCTGCACCCTGAGTCCCTTGAGATAATTTAGACAGTGTAGTTACCTATCAGATAAACAAGACAATAACAAGGGATATCATTTGCTTGATTTGAAGAGGTAGAGATAATTTCGAGGCATAAAGTGAATAAGTTAATGAACAAGTTAATAATACCATGCGTTCAAACAAGTTTGGTGCCTCAAGATCACAGTCATAATTTACATATACATCAACAAGCATCTGAGGATCTTTACATACTTTCTCAAGCATCCTACAAAAGTCCAAGGCATTAGAAGATGGAACAGGAATATAAGCAAAATAAAAGGATAGTGAAGAAAGCATTTTAGCCTTTGCAAAAAGAGAGAGAGAACAAAAATGAAGAATAAGAAAGTGCTAAAGTCAAGCACAAAATTAACTGAAATTGTAAATGCAGCAACTAGAACAACTGGATATAACATTATTACCGAAGAACACTCGTTTTTTGGTTAATAGGACATTCCGAGCCATCCAATGATCGCAAAACAATCAAGGGAAAAAAGACACCAACTTCACCCTGAAAAGTGTTTATAGGCAAGATAATTGAAGGTTACGGCCAAATAAAGAGTGAGTGTGTGCAGGCACACCATGTGTGTATAATGTAATTGCAGTAATAATTAACTGTAAAAACTAATCAACATCATAGACATACTTTAAGACTTTCCCTGAATCGCAACAGAAGTACTGAGAAGATTCCAGTTGCATACTGCCATGAAAAGAAAAGACAACCAAAAGTAAAACAATAATCTCACAGCAAATATTTATAAGGTCAGATGTAAAACAGAAAAATGATCGGATTTATTAAACCTGAAATATGACAGGAGACTGTGAAACTGAAGCCCGCAGTAAAGCATATGAAAGGTATGCTTTTACAGAATCAATAAAATGGAAATTCTTCGTAAATGAATGGCTAACTCCTTCCAACAAACCCTGAAATAAGAGATCAGAAATTTTGCGTAGAATTTTGAGTAGACCATTCACAAAGTGAGCATTTAAGAAAGAAATTAACTTAAATATTTGGGCATTCCTCCATCATTTCCTCATTTGTACTTCATAGGGATGAAGAGCAAAGGCTTAGTTGCATTCATCTTATACTTTTAAACATAGTATATGTTGCCGAGTACGTATTGTAAATTTCTACCAAATAGCAATTACTAGTTTAACAAGTAGCTGCCACATAATAGCATTTATTTGGCACAATGCATTGAATGATTTCTTTGCTTCAATTTTTGAATCTTGGACTCCCCAATGAATTAAAATGCCAATTAAGACTAATAAAAGCACAAAATATCAGGAAAGCAATTAACAGAACAAATCTGAACTTGACTTTGAGCAGCTGCGAGAATTCTAGAATAAGTTTATGTTAAACTTGACAACAATTAATCAAGGAAGACGGGAAAAAACATAGAAGGACTGATAATTAACCTGCAGAAGCTCTAGAGACAAAATCCTTGTCTTGATCGTAACTTCATCGGTATCTTCCTTCATGCCCATCTGCAAATATAATATTGAAACATTTAATGGAAAAAGAAAGAAAGAAAGAAAGAAAGAAAGAAAAGAGACAGAGAGAGAGAGAAAGAGAGAAGGAGGGAAGGAGAGAGAAGTGCTGGCAACAATGCCGAGAAAGCTAACGAAACCAACCTTGCAAAGGGTGCGGAATACCAGTAAAGCATCTCGTTCTCCAATGGGCATGCTCTCCAGATCAATCCCTCTTAAGTGGTGATAAGAGTGAAAGTTTAAATTAAGTGAAACCATTGAAAATATCATTCTGACAGTATTTTAAAGAAGTGACCCATAATTTTACCACATCCATACCGTGTTATATTTTTTCCATCTTCAGTATGCACAGCTTTGTCAAGAACAGCCTCCAGACCCTGTATAATATTTAAAAGACACCTTTAATTGAACATAATTAACAGGAAAATCTTTAAAGAATAAGAACCAACATTGGCAACAGCAACAGTTTTATTCAATAAAACTTACAAATTACAATAAGACCCAGTGTTAGCAATGTCAACAGTTTTATACAACAAAGCCAAATAAATGCAATATTATGCATGAAATATCACAGATTTTATTTTCAAAAATCATAAAAGAATAATTTATCATTACAAGAAGTTCAAAGAAGAGAACCTGTTAAATAATATACCTTGATATCAGCACCGCCAGCAAGATTTTGAAGTTCCTCCACAGATGCAAGAGGCATCTCTTTGACCTGGTTAAGTGCATCTCCCAAAGTCATGCCTTCCTCATTTGGGTCCGTAGTAGATGCTTCTTCAACTTTTGCATCTGATTTCTCTGTTGAAGTGGCTTCTATATTTCCAGGAGAACTAGAGGAAGTAGAGTGCTGAGTTTGCTGTCAACATTATTGGCTGATTAGTTACAAATATGAACCAACAAATCTTCTGTCTCCTTTTCAAAAAAAGATTGCACACACACACAAAGAGATATCTATATGTATAACTAAGAGTTTATTTTCCATACGGGATCAGTTTCCATTCTCCTGAAAACAATGCTAATCATCTGCGTCAACATTGCCTTTGATGTTGCTTGATTTATAGGGCTCTTGCTGCACATCCAAACTACATATCACGATTGCTACTCCAATTTGATAATACATTACCGTTTAGATAACTATATGATAAGAACCTGTTCAAGGCAATGTTGTAGCATATTCTGATCACTCCTAGCAAAGGTTCCCCATGCACTGCAATTCAAACAGGTGTGCTTCAGCAGCATAAAATTGCAGAGGTGAACAACTTTGAATAATAATTATGATAATAATACTATCACTAGCAAGAATAGTAATAATAAAACACACAATTTGCTGACATGTAATATGTGTTTTCATATTGTGCCACCAAGCATGCTCAGCAAAAGTAATGGTGAAGTTATATTCATATTGAGGCATAAGGCAGTTACTGAAAACTAGTAGACAAGAATGTTTTGAAACAAAGCAGAAAGAGATACTTTAATGTGCTGAAATGACAACTTGAAAGAGCAAACAATGCCACTGAGGCATCTATTTGCTTTCCATGTGTCGATACAGTCCCAATAAGCACTTCTCCTACTAAACAGCACTGCCCTTGATGATCTATTGCCAATGCCAGGCAGGCTGTGGTATCCAATTTTTAATCCTATGGATAAAGCTACGAATCACAATATTCACATACTGGCTGAGAAGATATTCATTCGTGTAATAACTATCAATTCTAAGTTAATCTGGGTTTTACTCAAGCATATTCTGGTAATGTTCTATTCTTTTGGAACAAATCTAAAGATGAAGCAACAAGTCTTGGGTCTTTTTTACGTCGCCGGATTTCTACTTAGTCCTTATTATGCTTTTTGCCAGGTTTTGTGAGTTAATATTCATAATCATGGCAACTTAGCTCCTGTCTATGTCCTTACGATTATACTTCAAGACTATTAGTGTAAATTAGCATTTGACCTTCACTCAAGTTTATTAAATAAGCATTAGCACCAGCAATACCATATTTCTACCAATTCTATCAGCACTATTTGTAGCAACAAAAGTATCTTCGTTATCTTGTTTTATTTATACCATCAAATTTTCATCACCAAAATCAAATATTCCCCAACAGCATAAGTCCAAAATACCAGTATGTTCGTTGTCAGTTTCAAAACCAAAATCCATACTTCATCAACAACTAACCCAGGTCTAGAGACATATTACCCAAGCATATTTATAGATGCATCCATACACAACAAAGAAAACATCAAATTTGCTCCAGTAACAAAGAAACATTTGAAAATGATTTTTTTCCCAAGAAACATACCTCTAAATTTTGTAGATGCGACTGCAGTAAGGAGTACCTTTAACACTTGCAAAATTGTACTGCACACGAGCAACAAAAGATGAATTAACACAATCATAAAATTATATCTAGGACAAATAAAAAAAAGAAATCTGCATTCATATACCTGTCAGGGGATGAATTATCAACACAATTGCAAACCATGTTCAGAATTTCAGTAAACAGTGGGACATTCTTACCACCTTCTAAACCAGGATCTCCCTCTAAGTGATCATAGGCAATGAGTTTCTGGGATTGTACAGGTCATATCAAAAAGTTAACAGGGCCATGCATGGAATATGAAATTCTTAAAACATACAAGAGCTTGGGCTTTTCTTCATCCAGTACAAGGAAACTCAAAAACTACTATATACAGACAAGAGAGGTAATTTAACATACATGAAGACAATCCAATGCAGGTTCTAAGATTTTCAAATTCTTTGTCTCGAATGCAAGACGAAGTGGATTCAAAACAAGGTCTACATCAGCTCCTTCTAGCGTGGACCCAGCATTTGCTAAAGCAACCGTGATGTTTCCATTGTTGCCCACTAGCTTAGCATCAGGTGCCTCTTCGGAAGTATGTGGGGCTGCCTGGGACTGATCTGACGGCGTTCCAGATACAGGAGCTCCCCTTTCAGATTCAATTGAACTGCAAATGAGTTCATCCAGGAAAAAAGAAAATGATATCAGAGTAAATTGAGATGACCCCATGCCATCAGGTCAGTAGTCCGTGAAACAGTTAATTACACTCTTTATTATATTATTATAACTCAATTTTCCAGGCAATGAGTGAAGGTGAAGGGTCCAAATGCCAATGAATTACATCATCTAAATGCATATCAACCTAAAACTCAATAGTAGAGGGAAGACTTGGCATTTGTCTGAAAAACCAATAGTCTATTTGGTACTACAACAATTAGAAAGAGACTAACAGTAAGATCGAAAGTTTTAGTCCAAATCTCAATTGCAGCAAATTATGTTACTTTGTACCGAATTATCCATTCAAACTATAACATTAGTATCAGTTTGTGTTGGCAAGTATATTTGAAGTACAACTGACGCTTATCTGAAATACTATTGGAGTTTGTAAGTGGGAAGAGCAAGCAGCAGACATTTGCAGAAACAGAACAGCTAGTATGGTGCACATAAATGGAAATAGACTAAAGAAGTATGTAGCAGTGGGGAAAGGAAGAAGAACATGTTCAAATTAGATCTGAAAGGTCTTTCCAGATAGTTAAAATGTTTAACTTCAGGTTTTTAAAAGCAGACCACAAAAGTTAAGCCATTAACCCTTAATGTTCAAAAACAGACCTCTCAGCTCCAGCCAGTGATGCTGTCTGATTCGGTTCACTAGAGTCTGCTTGCTGACTTGCCACTTTGGTGCCATCTGAAAATAAAATAAATAAATAAATAAATAAATATATAAAACAAAAATGAAAGGAATAAGCTCATCAGCTGGATGATTCCAGTTGGGAACAAGCAAGAAAAATCATAAAAGGAGTTTAAAATTGTTAAGCCTCTACAAATAGAACCCTAAAACATGAGAAAGATGAAAAGGGGACAGAGATTAGCCCAGCTCAATTATATCCTAAAAAGAGGAGCAAGTTTTTGTGCTATATGTGAAATTCTGAAAAGAATTCAAGTTCACCAAATAAAGACAATCCGAGCCCAACACTAGAAAAAACATGCGTTGTTCTTGTTTTTTCAGCAACAGCTAAAATCGAACTTCTAAATACCAGAAAAAGCAGAATCATGAAGATAACCAGGGTTCGATAGCCTAAATTAGATAAAAGACCATACACATTGTCAGCAGCATTTACACTCTTCCAAAGAAATTAACTAAAACACATTAAAAAATGCACTCAACATCCAGCAGCCACATTATCAAGCCAGAAACGAAAATGAAAGCTGAGATCTTCACTAACCGATATAAGTTTGAATAGCTTTTTGAAGATCGGGGTACTTCTTGCCCGCACATTCCCTAAGCATGGACTCGAATGCGCGGCTAACAAAACCCCCGGCAGCCATTTCTAGTCTGCAAGTAGAAAACAGAATCAAGTGGAACATAGTTACGGTAACTTAATCCAGATTGGAAATGATAAAATCAAATCAAAAGCACGGATCAAACCGCCACTTGAAAGGATCGACTCAGGTTGAGAAGAGTAATTACCTTGTTTCTTATTGAAGGGGGAAATGATGAGCAGAGATCTAGAAATTCGGAAGCGAGGAAATGAACTCCAGTATAGATCTCTCTCTCCCTCTTTTTTTTTTTTTTTCGGTTTCTTAATTCTTATTCCAGGGTAGTATAGCGGAGACCGGAGGCTGCTGCCCGGATTTGATTCAAAGAAAAGTTCTAAGATTTTATGCATATTTGCATTTTTGGCCCTCATATTTGTTAATATGTCAATATGGCCCCAAAACAAAACCAAATTTCCACAATTTTAATTAATTAAGATTGTTCAATCAAGGCCTGTAATTAACTCTAAAACTCGCGTGACTGTTCTTTTGGGCCAACTAAATTTCGAACTCTGAATTTTATTCTAAATGTGACTAAGTAAAAATTAAATAAATATTTTCAGTACTGTGTAGAAATTAATTTAATTTGAGTTTATCTTATGACTTTTTTCAGTTTAAAATAAAATTTCAACATATGAGAAGAGTTGTAATATAATTTTATTTTTCATTTTTAGAAAGTTAAAAAGAAAAATCAGATATGCACTCTCAAGCAGGGAATTCTCATGGATTTTTTAATATTTATGCTAGATGTGGCAAATGGGCGAGTTTGATGGATTTGAATTGGGTCATTAATGGATGGATCATTAATGGATCAAAAAATATGGGTCATTAATGGTTTGGGTTGATTTAAGTCGACCCATAGATTTAAATTAAATTTAAATGTTTATTTTTAAAAACATATCCAATCGTAAACGTATTGAAAGTTTTTATTTAATATTTCGTCATGTTGAATTAAATGATTAGAATATACTATACTGCATAACAGTTGATCATTAAAAAAAGTAATATTTTGATTATAATTTAATTTTTTAATACTATTAACTTTCATTACTTATTCTAATAATTGTTATTATTCAAAAAAATAAAATAAAAGAAAAAAAAATTGTTATTATGTATATATATAATGGGATCTTTAAATTATTTATTTGAAATACGATTATTTTTTGAATCAATTTTTTCTTTTTTTTTGTCCATTCTTAACATTAAAGTAAATTATTTAAAATATATTTTTCGTATTATGAACTCGCTACCTTTTTTTTATTTTTGACTTTTAAAAACCTATTTGACCTTAAATTCACTTCAAATTTCAACCCTAGGCTCACCTTGACTATTTCTTTCAAATGGTCTAATAAAAAATTTTTAACTTTAGGATGTTATTTCGGGCCCAAAAAATACTATTTGCTGCCGGAAAGTATTATTTAGGGCTGGTCCGGTGTTGATGTCATTACATATCCAATGAGTCAAGATATTTGAATCTTGAAAATACCCATTGGGTTAATACTCAATGACCCAATGGGTTGAAAAGTGAAATGAGTCAATTTTGGATTGACCCAATGGGTATTGAGTTGGATTGGGTTGGGTTAAAAAATAAAATGGGTCAATTTTGGGTTGATCCAATGGGTATTTATATGGATTGGATTGGATTTGGATCAAAATTTTTTGGGTAAATTTGGGTCGATCCATGAGTTTGGATCAATTTTGTCAGGTCTAATTTATGCCAAATTAATTTATTTCAAAAAAAATGCAAGACAATATACTTTGTTTAAAAATCAAATATAACGTGGACAGTATTAAAAAAAAAAAAACCTTACCAAATAGTAAGAAAAATGAGATAATCGTAAAATCTCATAAATGCATGTTTCTTACCAAAATCTAGGAAGATAACAAATCCATGGAGAGAAGCTAAACAAATTAATTGTGTCCACGAGATAAAAACATCTTAATTTAATTAAGAAGGTTTATTTTTCAAAATTATGTTTTATCAAGAAAAATGCTAAAAAATACTTGCTCAAATAATACACATGTATATGTGTATAAACTGAATTAATTGTATATTCCACAAATAAAATAATTGAGTGCTGCTTCATAAATTTGAAAGTAATTATCAAAAATATTTAAAAAAATTGAACCAACAAAGAAACTATGGATAAATTTAAGTCACTTTTGTTGTTTTCACTGAGATTAATAAATAATAAATAGACTTAAATTTAGTATTAAATTACGTGATTGAGATTAAATTATCAAATCCGATTGATTATAACTTAATTGGGAAAAAAATAAATTGAAAAAGCAAATTAAATTATATTGAAAGTCTAAAAGTGATAGATAAATAGAATTTAAATTTTACTGAAAAGTGACAGATAAAAAAGAACAGATAAAATATTTAATAATAAATATAAGTATAAGAAGATTGTCTGAATTCTGATAGATTATAGACGGATCAAAAATTTACGAATTATATAAATGAATTAGAACGAATTAAATTGAGTTATGACTTAAATAGGTTATGGGACATTGTTAAATGGACTATAAATGCTTCCAATAATAAATGAGCCAGTTTTATGAGATTTTTTTTCATATATTCATTTTCTCTTAAAAATAAATAATTATGCATATATAGCCTATAAAATCAATTGTTTTAATATTTGCATCATATAAACAATTATGATATTACAAATAATATAAATGAAATATAAACGGATTAAAATTAATAAATAAATCAAATTATAAATGAATCAAATAATAAACAAATTATCATATTTAATCATATTTTTACTAATACGATGAAATTAAAATTTTAAATTGGATCAAAATTTGACAACATCTAATAAAAGTGTAAATATAGCATTTATTATTAATATGCACAATCAAATAACACATCAATTATAAAAACGAAAATAAATAAATAAAAATGTACAAGTGAAAAGGGGCAATTAAAATGAGGGCCATATAAAAATTGATCCTACTCCCACTAATAAACTCTTATCTCATTAAGAGCCCACTAATTAACAATTAATTAATTATTGCATAAGCAAATCATCCCCAAATAGGTAGAGAATTCTCTCAACTGCCCAACTGGGCTCCGACTTGATCCAAGCCAAGCTCTGTGTAGCAGTCAAAAGAGGGGCCCTACACAGTGGACAAGTTTTACGGTTGTCATCATGATCATGTTCCACCCATCTATCAATGCACTCTTTGTGGAACACGTGGCAGCAGTTCCTTAGCTCTCTGACTTCATCACGATTCTTCAATTGGCCCAAGCAAACAGCACACGTGTCGCAAGTTCCTGAAATCCTCTCTTTGACATCACCGTATGTGGTCAAGAATAGACCGTCTCTTATTTGCTGTGGAGAAGGAAGAGGCTGAGATTGATGTACTTCATTTCCTGCCGAAGGAGGCGATAAATGGGCTCTGTTTCTGAATCTTAAAGCCCAAGAAAAAGCCCACCTGAGAACTGCCAAAATCACAGCTGCCTTGTATAGAAGGTGGGTGACAATCACACCCGACTCCTCTACAAAGAAACTCATAATTCAAGAACAAAACAGAAAGATTTTCAAGAATTCAAGAACAAGAGGAAGAAGAATAGGGAAAGGGGAGAAGAAATGGAGAATTTGGGTTGTTTATAAAGAGAAAGGGCCGGGGTATGGGGCCATTGCTTTTTGAATTTCTGATTAATTATTTCAATAGTTAATAATTATTATTATTCGGTGTGCATTCCTGCTTTAAGAATAGAGAGAGCTTACAGTGATTAGGTCACTATCATGTGCAGTCATGCAAGTCACAACAGTTAAAGTCGGTGGTTTATTAGTATCTAACCTTATTAATTTAAAAAACTTTATTTTTTAAGATATAAACTAAATTATTTCATTTTGAATTTATATTATAAAAGAATAATTGATTCTCGGTGTTATTGTTTACATTACAAATATATAATTATCAATATTTGGTTTGTCAAAAAAAAAAATATTGAAGTGTGATGACTTTTAAAATTTAATCTTGTTTTATGTTAATTATGATAATTAAGCTTTAATAAAGGGGAAGTTAAAAGTCGAAACAACTGGGAGGGATGGTGATCTTTAAAGAGATTTTGACGTACAATTAACTTTGTTTTAATTTATTTGATCTTTAATCTTTAAACTGACAAATTCCAGACGCTGCAAGTTGGCCAGTAGGCCACTGTCAAAAATGGCAGTGCCTTACAACTGGAAGAAAAATGTCTGAAGAAGACAAACGTATGCTCTTTTGCTTTTCTTCCAAGTTTCGTGAATTTATTTATTTTTCTCAATATGATTCTAGAATAAGATTTTTGGCTATTACATGTATACAATAATATTCCAAGTAGCAATGGAATCTTGAATAAAAATTGTCCCATTTTATTTTTCAACCAACAAAAAACCTTTGTTATTTTTTATGTAAATAACTAAATATTGTGTTAATTGTGAAATTAACAAAACTGTACATAAGGTAGCTCACAAATTTTTAAGGCAAAATGTATTTTTAGGTCCATAAATTTTTATATTTTTCTGTATTAAATTTTTGTACAAAAAAATCACATATTAAGTATTTTTACTTTTGATTTATTCTATATTCAGTAATTATGCAGCGAAATTGATGAACGTGAACAACATAATTTACCGCATAAAAAATGAATGTAGAATAAATCAAAAGTAAAAAAATTTAATGTATAATTTTTTTATACAAAAACTTAATACAGAAAAACGTAAAATTTCAGATATCTAATAAAGTGTTTTTCCAATTTTTAATGCATAATTTTACTCCAAATGTTGCAGCTCAGTTTAGTTTTATCGGATGTGATTTTACTTTACTATCTTAATCAATTTCTTTTGAAAAAAAAAACCTTTATTAATAATAAAATGTAATTCATGCACACCTAATATATTTGTTAAAACCACAGGGGCTAATGAACAAATTAACCATAGAAAACTTGATTTTAGCACGTGTATTCATTTTTCAAGTGAAGAATTTGGACTGCCAAGAAACTTTTGACGTGTGATCTACGTGTCGAACTGAAATCACAGGTTTGTCAAGTTTTCCGACAATGGAGAAATGGGAAAATTGAATTTGGGATTAAAAAAAGAGAAGAGTTAGGTCAAATGTAGTGTAAAAATTTCCTAGAAGGGGTACTTGGTTTGGGTTTGATAGGTGATAAATGACCCCATTACACATGTAGAATCCACCATCCTAGTCAGATCCCACAATTCAAAATTAAAATTATGATTTTAAAATGGAAAATAAATAATAATAAGACATGTAGTGATTATGAAAATTAAAATATTTGTACCTAAAAAGTGGTCAATTACACCTCAGAAGCCATCATATTCACACTATATGAGGGACATCAACGTCTCTAACATGCCTTGGTGTCCAAGGGGACCTTAATACCATCAACGTATATCAACATGCCTTAGTATCCAAGGGGACCTTAATACCATCACAATTTACGCAACTTCTTTTTACACTAAAAGAGTGGAACAATCATGCATTTTTATTTTCAATAACAAAAGATTTGTTCGATGAACCCTAGGTCTAGGCTTGATCACCAGCCCTCAATTAAAAATAAAAAAAAGCTTTAATTTTGATTTATTTTACCAATAAATTTTAATTTGAATTAATATATGATTTCCCCTTTTGTAAATTACTTTTTAAATTTGTTAAAATGTCATATTATTTGTTATAAGAACACCTGACCCATTATGAAAAGCAGTGAAGGCATTATTTACACTTTTAACAAGTACAGAAAATAGTCCAACGCACCATTAATTCAAAAAACAATATACTAATCGGTGGGAGGAAATAATATATCATCCTTTTAATTCAGTAGTACTAAATTTTGTATCCTAGTCTATTGCACCAATGTGACGAGAAAAATCAACAACAGGCAACTTTAGGTTATGAATTGTATATTACATTTAAAATGCAAAAACAATACACAATTATTGTTGATAACAATGATGATGATGTCACCCGATGAAAGAATGTAGGGACTCAAAGTGGTTAACCATCATTTAAGGCTGACTATCTCATTAAAGAAAAGAAGGCCCAAAGAAAGAATCGAATAATCTTATCTATTATCCTCTTATCATCATACTTACGTCTGCTTACGCTGCCTCAAAAGCCTTAAAGTAGGAAAAAAAAAAGAGAAAAATTGATGTCCTAACCTTTAGTAAATTTGAAGTTCAAGTAGAATTGCTTATGCTTTCAAGCCAAGTTGCAGTAGCTGAGACCCTGAGACTGCCTCAAGTTTCGGGTATGAGCAATTTTGCCTTTTCCTATCATAGCAAAAACAAGCAGCAGATGCCAAGAATATGCTGCCATAAAATATTCAGCATGTAAAGACATCAAGCTTCATACTCTACCTTTATTTTACGTGCTAATAATGCAAAAATAGGACAAATTTTATTCCTCAACCAGAATTCATATACGCATACAAAGACAAACTAAAAAGTTATTTATTGACTTTAAAAAGAGCTTTACCATATCGCCAGTGAAGAAGGAAGTTGATCCAATCTGCCAGCATTAACATTTTATATTATACAAATACATGAAGCAACAATTCAAAAACTATTTATCAAAAAGGGAATAGACATCTTGCATGTGCAGGTTAAAGATGAAGAGGATGTATCTGCTCTCAAATGGAGGTGTGTGGGCCCTGCTGCCCATGTTCTTCCATTTTCTTTTTCATCTTGTATTGCAAAGTTGCGGGAGCACAGTCAAGTGCAGTTTCCCCTACAACAAAGGAACCTCATTAGAATTGAGAAATAAATTGAAAAAAGCATCTATTTCTACCTACTACCAGTACGATCATTTTTATAGCTTTAACTTTCCTCTTATTATTACACAAAATGTAAAGAAAGTACGACTTCAAACCTCTTCTCATTCTTACTTCAGCTCAGAAAACATGCATTGGATCCGACACTTAAAATAATGGCCCTAGAAAAAATTTAAAAAAAAGAAAAAGAAAAGGAAAAAACAGAGAGACAGAGAGATAGAGAAACACACTTCATCAATCCCCACAAAATACAACCTGGCAGGGTTTGCTGGTTGTTGATAATGATCAAACTTGTGAAGATCTTAAATGTATCTCGTTATCTTAATTGACTAGTTTAATTGAACAAATCGTGAAAGATATTCAAAGTGATCAAACAAAAGTTTTTATTGCATATCATTTGGGATTCCCGTCAACTGATCAAACAATTCAATGAAACAAGACGCTACAGATAGACATTACTACTGGACATATGATTATTCACCTTGAGCATTCTTGTAGTCCAGGCTTGCTCCACATTCCATGAGGATGAAAGCTATATCAGTTCGGTTAAATAGTGCAGCCTACACCAGTTAATCTCTACTTAGTTACATATGCTTTCTTAACGAAGCTACACAAAAACCACACATATGCATTCACAGACATAGGAAAAGCGAGAGCGAGAGAGATCCTTACCAGATGTAGTAAAGACAGACCCTGTTTGTCCCGATAATTTGCATCCACACCCTGACATATGGAAAGTATTTAATGCCACTCCCAAGACAAATCTTGCAATAAAGATGGTATATACCTCAGTCAGTAGCTTCTTGACTGCAGCAGTATCACCGCTCTTTATGGCTTCCCTCAAACCCTAAGAACACATATTTAAATACAACATAAACAACTAATCCATTACAAGATAAATTCTTATCCAAAATTAGACTGCCTATAACTATCTTCATGAATATACCTCCCCATTTACTTCATAATCCCTCTGAGGTTCATCAATACCGCCATTTGTTGTTTGACCATGACTGAAAAATGAACTGCAAATTTTATGCCACTCACAAAAATCAGCTCAACATAGTACAATCAGACATCGAACCATGCAATCTACACAAAAACAAACTCAATTTTAACATAATTCAAAAATATCGACATGTCTTGGAATTAAATAGTAAAATACAAATATCCTAGAAGGAGGATGTGAGGAAACAAAAATAATAAATGTACAATAAGATCACAATTTCTGTGCAGAAAAGAGAAAATTGGAAAGGAATCAAGTCACCCGAGGCTTGTGGTTTTTGTGTTCCGTGAACAGACCCAAACTTCAGTTTTGAACCATATTGCAGACAACTTGAATTCAAACAAAATCTAAAAACACATGATTCTATCAAGGAACATGCCTTCTAGAGTACCATTAAGATTGGGAGTAGTAAAACATCGTAATACTGAGGTTGATCTGCATTTGGCAGGTTGAGATAAAATTACTGGTGTCAGTAACATCATTGCTAACATATATGAATTAAAAGGGCAGAATATCACAGTTCATACTGTAAACGTACATTTGTATTCTCGATAAAAAATACAGAAATGCAAACATGTTAAGGCAAAAGCTATTTCAAGAAAAACTACATGTATAGCTCTTCATTGGTAACATGTTACAGAAGAAAAGAGATGAAGTATCTAAAGCTAGCACACCTAGGTTTGTTGTTTGAAGTGGAAGCTCTGTTCTTAGGAATGGCATCTGGCTTCTTTGGTTTTGGATTTGACTGAGAGGTACTGGTGGAAGCAGATTTCATCTGCTAAATAACAGTTTCAAGTGTGTTATATCATGGACTGTAGGTGCATTTAAAACTATTGAAGAAACCTTACCTGCAAAGGCAACGAGTCTGTGGTAGGAGCTGGAGCCTCACATATGCACAAAGGCATCCCACATTTGCATTCTATGACACTAGCAGCAGAATGATTATGCATAGCTGTTTCTGTTTTTGAATCAGTTTCCGCACTAATGTCTAATCTAGAAACTTTATCTGTTACTACAGAATTAACTGCATCTGAAGAAGCCTGCTGATCAACTTTTCCTGACCTACATCAAACCAAAATGCAAAAGAATCATTTTTTTCCCCGAAAACAGAACAAAAGCTCCAATGAAGCGAGAAACCAAGGGAAGAAAGATCCTGCCAAACAATTCAAAGCTACCAAAACCTAAAGAGTAGCCATGCTGCTAACAGCCAAAAAGAAAAAAAATTGCATAACACAAAATTAAAAGATAATAATATAAAAAAGACCTATAATATCGTGATTGGGAATGCTCTACAAGAGAATATGCTTCAAAAGAAACATAGTGCATGGTTCCAACTAGTAAAGCAACAATGAAAAAAAGAGATCCATGGACTACAGTGAGTTTTGCTAGCCAACTCTATCAACATTGAGTTTTACTTATGATATCTTGATTTAGAAAATGACTGCTTTCTCTCTAGATGAAACCTCAAGATTCTTGTTCTTGAGCCTCGCTCTAGTGTTTTCAAAAATAGAAACTTCAATTTGCATGACCTTAAGTCTGCTAATTGCTAATCAAACAACTTTAAAAGCAGAATATATTCAAGAAAAACAGTTCATGGTTCAAGCATAAAATAAATAAATAGATAAAAATCATCCTGACAAACATTTAAAACAGAGAAAATGATATGGTAACATATTTCAAGTAATCAACTTGCAAAAAGTCTCATATCCAATGCGGACAACATGGCATAGCGATAGTATTTTAGTTTCATAAAAGCAAACAAAGATAAGCATGATTTACCGGGAAGGATCATTAAAACAATCAGCGCAAACTCTAACGGTAGTGGTGATGCCAAATTGTGGTAGAGTCTGCATAGGGCATGGAGAACAAAGCAGGTATTTAATTGATCAAATTCATTCAACATTAATCATATTCGCACAACCAAAAAAAAACAAACCATTTGATTTGAAGAATGCTCGTGGCATAGCGTCCTTCCACAACAACGGCAGTGATGCTAAAAAAAACGAGAAACAACATAAGCAAAGGTGGAGCTGATTAAAGTTTTTTCGAATACACAGCTGAATCTTTTGATCGAAACAAAACCTAAAATGAATGAAATTCAGAAGCAACCAGTTCAGATCAATTTGATGGATTTAGACAAGCCTTAACAAAATAATCTATCAAGTCCACAGAGATTTTTATATTGAATAAGAAATTCATTGATTCAACTCTGCAAATAAAAGAAAAAAAGGAGGAATTACCCTTCGCCGGAAAGTGCTGAAGCTGCATTTGCAGACGTCACAGCGATCCGCTTCCTGGAAAGGCGGAGGCTCCAATGCCATTTCTAGTCTCCGATCTCGCTCTGCCGATCAAAAATATTAACCAGCCACTGAAACTTCTTTGAAAACTTAATTAAAAACCAAAAAGTGTGGGGAAATAGTTATATAAGTTTGTAAGGAGCACGGCTTCAAAGTCGATATTCAGTTTTCAACCCCGATCAATAAACAGGGTGCTCTCCCACTTTCCATCCGTCGCATTATCCGTGAGATATTTTTGGTCCGTTGCATCGGGTTGCCCCGTTAATACTCTGACCCGACCAATTACAGCAACCTGATAAAAAGTTGGATGGATTGGGCTTAGCCAACAGGTCTCAGCCCGGCCTAGTTTCGTTTTAATTAAAACTTATTTCGTAATTGACTCTGTTTTTAGAAACGGACCAGATAATGAATTATACTTGGAAATTGGATCCGTTATTTGATCATGATGTTCGACTCTGAAAATTCTGCACAGCTATGAAAATTGACTATTATATAATAAATATAAAAAAAAGTCATAGAAAAAAAGAAATACAATTGACTAAATGCTTATTGATAATACCCCATTTACCTTATGGGCTCAAAAGAGGCATGGACCGAAGTTCAGAGATCCTATTTTAGAGATACCTGACGCGTGGCTAACAATATTGGAGAGCTGGCTAATTTCAACCAATCGAATTGATGGAATCTGCTATCTTGTCAAACCAGCATTGTACGGTCAAGCCCACGCCTCTCACCTGCTCCTTGTCACATTACTGCTCTCCTACTCTAACACCTTTGTAGCTCTTCCTAGGCACTCAAGTGTGCTCCCACACCCTTTATAAATGGCCCAATGAATAGTGGGTCCATGCACGCTTACTGTAAGAGCTCATTCGCTCCTTAGAATTCTCCTGTCTTTAAGTCACTGACTTAAGCTTCAGAGTTCTTCCGTCCGAACCGATCGGGAAAGGTTTTTCCATGTGACGATTGGATCTCTTGTTCTCCAACCTGTTGAGAGGTTTGATAATTTAAGCTTTATTAAGTGGTGCTTTCGTTGAGAGTCATGACAAGGTCGAGATCGTTTGGTCATAGGATACTAGAAAGGAGCGATGAAATCAGAGAAGCTTAGGAGAATTCCAGGCTTGCAAGGAGGCGAAGTGAAGCTCACAGGTCCCCTAGGAAGGCTGACCTCTTGCCTGAATCCAACAATGCAATGTTGCAACAAGCTGACAATACTCCTATCACAATAAAAGATATGAGGATACTCCTTAGTGATTTCACAAATAGCATTATCCAGACTATCTGCAAGGGTAAAATGCCACAGGATCAGTCTCAAAGTTATGGATACGACGCCGCAAATGAGGAATTGAGGAGATAAAGGAACAGAGGTCTTTTTATCAATGAACCGCCGGAACAATACACCTACAAAATAAGTGCGTATTCAAAAACGCTAGCCGTCAAGAGGAGTGATAAAACTGGTGGGGCTGCTTCTTCAAACAAGAATCCCACATACCAGTCGAGCCACTCACCACCGCATCCATGTAAGGCTCCAAAATATATTCTAATAGGATTTGTGTATAGTGAAGAGAGAGATTGAAAAGGGTTTAGTGTAAAAGCATTATTAATCATGTAATTGAGACGTAATTGGTATTAATGTAAAAGTGAAGGGCAATTTCGTAAATTATCACTTTTATTAAAGAAGTGGGAATAAGGTATTAAAATGAGTTAGTATAGTATGTGAATGGTAATTAAGATTAATTAGAGGAAGTAAAGTGCAAGTTCTTAATGGCCAAATAAGTGATCCAATTAGAGGCAAGCATATGTCTCCTTCTAGAAAGGGTAAAGAAAAAAAACAAAAGAAAGGAAGAGAAAAATGAAAATCTGCCTTTGTGGTGGGTTGGTCGGCCACCTAATGGCCAAAGGGAATTCTGGCAATTCTTCTTTCTCTCCACGATACTCTTGTGTTCATGATTTTTCTTAATAAGGGGCTTATGTGAATTGGCTAATTTAAGGTGAGTTTCATGGAATTTTTGCTTAAAGTTGCTCATTTTTTTGCTTTAGAACATGAGAAGATGAAATTATAGATGATATTTGACATTGATTTGTATTCATAATGTGATTTAATTGGTGAATTTAGCAAGAGCAAAGGAAAAAATAAGGGATTCTAGAAGAGTGAACTTGGATCAATTTTGAAGGTATGAGAGTTTCTATTTTCCTTGCATGAATTTAAGTTGTTTTAGGGCTATAAATGTATTTCAATAAAATTTTAATTGATGTTAGAGTTCGTAAATGTTGAATAAATGTATGGAAAGAGTGATTTATGTCTTAAAAAATGACATAGTGAAAATCTGTTTAAGGTTCACTTGAACTAGCTTTAGTGTAAGGGGTATAACTCTTTTTGTAGATGCCCGAATGAAGTAAATCTAGTTGGAAATGAAATATAACACATATATCTACAACTTTGTAAGAGAAATCAAACCTTAATTCTGCCTTTAAAGTCCCCTAAATATGGCTTGAAGTTGAGTGATATTTGCTGCCCTGTCATCTAGTGCAGTCCTCACTATTTTAGTAATATTTCTGGATTTAGACATTAGAATTAAGTAATTTTTAATGCTTTAGAAACTAGAGACATAGAGGAACAACTTTATAGAAGAACATTTTTCCTAAAAATGTTGTTTAGTGTGTCTAAACTGATGTGCAAATTAGATACTGAAAGCAGTCGGTAGAATTTCATGAGCAGGGAGATAAGCTCTCTGTTGCAGTCGCGACCCCTTTCATGCTCAAGATAGAACACGCCCACCTCCATCGAGTAATACCCTATTTGAAGCCAATGTGATACTTAAGTGGTCCAAACATTATCACAATCCCTATGGACACTTTTGAGCTTAATGAGACCACATTAAGCATGAAATTGAAAGAATAGATGCAAATATGATCTTTAAGTGTATAATGATGCAATGTGATGACTATGATTAATGATATGCCTAGTATTACATATTTTATGAAGTGATAACTATATTTGAAGTGCATTTTTAAGTGAATTGATACCTTGTGGTATCTAATAATTATCACCTTTTGGTGTCTAGTGAATTGATACCTTGTGGTATCCAATGATTGGCACCTTTTGGTGTCTAGTGAATTTATACTTTTGTGGTATCCAGTGATTGGCGCCTTTTGGTGTCTAGTGATACAATACCTATACGGTATCTAGTGTTTCCAAACGTCTACACCTATACTGAGTATAAGCTGCAAAGGTGATTATGAGATAATGGAAGTAGTACTAGCGACCAATATGATATAAAAGATTATTGATTTATTCATGTTTATTATTGTTAAAACTAATGATTTATATGTGTTGCATATATATATATAAGGTAGTTAATACATATGCAAGATTAAGTGTACAATGACGGTAATGAGATGTGCTCGAGTAATGAATGAGTTATGAAATGTATGGTTGATGTGTTATCTATTTGTTAATACAGAGTATAAATAAACGTTTAGAATTACGTGGTTCTGATTCTCGATTTTGGGATACGTAGGAAGCTTGGAATACAAATTATGAGTTTGAACCAAATGTTAGATGTAAATGTTAAGTATACTAGTGTTAGTGGTCTTATAAAGAAGTGACATTTAAGAGTAGTTTAAGTGTTATTAGCAAAGGCAAGGTACTAACTCAATATAGTAGTTAATGTGATTGTGTTCTGAATAGAGTGGAATAAATGACTAGTGGAGGAAGTTAAACCGAAATAAATAGTCAATTTGTTTGTGAGCTTAAGGTCGATTATAGCAAAAAACTAGATATGTCCTTAATTACATGAATTAAATTACTATTATCTTTGTAAATGATTAGTCGCATGTATTGCATGAGTAGGTTTGAGTTGAAGATGTCCTGGTGGCTAGATCGTTGGCATTCACGAAGAATTTCTCGAAGACATAATATAGACTTTAGAAAGTAGTACATTTTGTACATATTTTATTGTATAGGTAACTAAGACTTAATGAAAAATATGTATGTAATTAAAATTTTGTAATTGTTATAAAGATTTGAATTTTTTTATTATGTGTCTGGTATTAAGTCTGAACAAAATATTATATTGAATCTTATATTAGCTATATTGACATTTTGATACAACTATAGCAAGTGTAGCATCTCTAATTACTCCTGAGGGCTGTAAGGGTGTTACAGTCCATTGGAGATGACTTATCATACATGTGCACTCCTGCCAAGCGTCACTCAAAAAAAGTTAGAGGTGAAAGTAGATCGCGGTCGAAAAGCAAAGAAGACAAATGGTTAAAGCAAAAGCTCAAACAGTTTGGCTTGAAAAACCTCGAAAGAGGCACTTTCGAGTGCAATACCTGCGAAAACACAACCTTTCCTTTCTGCCAAAAAATAACAAATTTTACGACTCTAACTACCCCTCAGGTGGAGGGACGTGGTTATGAACAGGTACACAGGTAAAATCGATCCAACCACTTATATGGCAGAGTATCTCACGAATGTACAAGTGTACACTTATGACGAAAGGATCGCCTTCAGGATGTTTCCCACCACATTAAGGGGAGATGCGCTGAACTGGTTCCATGAGCTGCCCTGGGAGTCAATCACATCATTTAGGCAGCTAAAGGACCTGGTCATAATGAGGTTTATTGTATAGATGCAAGCACCAAAATCGATAAGTGACCTATGTAATCTCTATCATGGATCCGATGAAAGTCTTAAAGACTACATCTACAGGTTACAGGCCATCATGTCTAAAGTCAGGAACATGAGCATTGAAACAACGTCTAATGCCCTGGCTGAAGGAATCTAGGACCGGCCTCTATTCAAGTCGCTCACAACAAGGCCACTCGTGGACTTCACTGATATAATGGAAAGAGCTAAGAAATATATTCAGCTGGATGATGCCTTGAGATCCAACAGAGGATGAAGAATGACCATAATGGACAAGTTACGATACACACATGGGCGATTGGTCTAAGAGGTCTGAGCACCTAGAAAAATGGGAAGAAGCCCGAATAGACTATCCGCATCAAGGAGCCTAGGCAAATGCAAGGAGATCGAGCAAAGTAGGCTCAAGCGTCCCGTCATCCAACCATTATGAACCTTTACCCCACTCAATTCTAGTCCCGTATTGGTTCTTATGTGGATCAAAGAAAAGAATAAGAAGGTCAGTTGGTCTAAGAGGCTTTCTGAATGATCGCAGAGTAGAAGAGATCATAACAAGTATTGTGAATTTTATCGAGATATTAGTCATACAACTAATGAGTCCCATTCACTAAAAGAGAAAATCAAACGATTTATACAGAGAGGGTCATTGAAAAAATTCGTAGGCCTTGCGGAGGAAGGTAGCCCTTGCAGGCCGCCCCCTAAAAAGGGAGACGACTTGGGCTTTGATGATGATGACGAATGCAATAAGCCCGGTGGCACGGGTCATCATAAACCGTATGCTAGGGTGATCAACATGATTGTAGGAGGATCGTTATACAGAAAAAACTATTTCTCTTAAGAAGAAAGGGAAAGGTGTCTACCTCTTGCACCTATCCGAAACACTTTGTCCAGTTTCTATTTCGTATGAAGATGCAGGGGATTTAAAATTTTCACACGAGGATGCTTTAGTCGTCAGTGCCAGAGTCAATAACTTTTTCATAAAAAGGATCCTTGTAGACAACGGGAGCATTGTGAACATCCTGATGCTCGAAGCTTACCCAGCGATGGGACAGTCGATCGGAAAATTACTGTAATGGCCTCAATACCGGATCAGCCGTAAATAGTACTTTTTCGAAAGTGAATAGTGATATCGGGATAAATAGTATCTCCCTGAGTCGAAAAATATTTTATTGGACCATTGGAAAGAGCAAGTTAGCTGTAGTCCAAAGATATAATTTGGACTGAAAATGAGATCAAATGGACCATTAAAAGTCAAAAATAAGAAAAAGTCACGGTTCTAATTAAAAGGATGCTTGTGTTAACTGAGAGCTTATCTGAGACTTTAAAAATAACAAATGATCTTTAAAAATTACCATATTTTTCAGATCTACATTAAATATGATGTAGAATCATATGGTAATAAAAAATTAATGTTACGGTAACTTTAAAAATTGAAATATCGGACTGGTAAAGATGCATTAGATCGAAAAATAGTCTCCGAATGAATCAAAAATATTCATGAAGTCTATTGAATATATTTTGAGAATTTTAGAAGTATTTTTAAGGATATTTGACCTCTATAAGTAAGAGAAAAATAATGATTTCGGTTTAAATAGTAACCGGTCAACTACAATTTGACCAGGGCTTTAAAAATAGTAAATGATCCTCAAAAATTGTAAAAATTTTCAGTTAAGCCTAAAATTATATGTAGAATATTTTTCTGATGAGAATGGAATTTTTCGGTGACACCGGTAGTTATCGAATCGGACCGATAAGTTTGAATTGGATCGATAACGGACTCCGATTGAGCCAAAAATTTATATATTACCTAATTTTGAGGTGATAAAGATGATGGAATCATTTTTGAAGTGATTTGAAGTAAGTAAGAGAGAAAAATTGGATTGGGCTTTAAAAAGATCTAAATGGGCCTTTTAATTAATTTGGACAAAGCCCATTCTTTAGGCCCAAATTTAGGCCTATTAAGGAGAGTATATGAGGCTGGAAAATCTGAGATTTCTCCAGATTTTTTCAGCTCTCTCTTCCCTTTCATTTGGTGGCCGAACCACCATCCCAAGAGATTATCTCTTATTTCTTCAAATTTTCAATTAAAATCTCATGTAATCTTAACATGAGAAGTGAAATTTCATCTCTATAGTTCAAATATATAGCCTCTAATCTTTGATTGGAGCAAAGAAAGCAAGGAAAATCAAGGGTGAAAAGTGAAGAGGAAATAGTTGTCATGGCTAAAAGCAAGAAAAATGAAGTTTAGGCACTCATAAGCATGAAAAAATTATAAGTGACTACAAAATCCTTTGATTTCCCTTTTATTGTGAATTAATTTCATTTATGTAATTAGATTAAAAATGGGTAAAGTTGTTAATTGATGATGAAAATAATATATGTTAGTCTAAATTAAGTGTAAAGATGATATATGATGCCCATAAAATTTAAGTGAATTATTGAAATTTATTTTGGAATTTTAAAACCTATGTATTGATTATATTTATAGTGAAAATAGTGAAATAGTGGAAAATAAATGATTATTTTAGAAAAAAAATGATGCTAAATAATTAATAATGCATAAATAAATTTTATTGAAATTTATTAAATTGATTGAGATTTTATTGGAATTTGTATGTGAATATGTATAATGAAAATAATTGAATTTTTAATGCATAATTGTATAAAAATGACAAAAGTGATTAATTAACATGAAATTAAATTAATGTCAATGACCAGAAATAAAAAGTCAACCGTTGAATTTTTCGAAATAATTATTAAGTTGTAAAAATAACAAGAATAATGAATTATCGATAAATAATTCATGAAATGAATGAAAATTATGGAAATAAATCGATTAGTGAATAAAGAAAGATAAAATGAAATTTTAAATAAAAAAAGACTAAAATAAAAGAAAATAAAAATTTTGGGGTAAAATGGTAATTTTGCCAAAGTGGGTGACTAATAAGTAAAAATAAGTAAGAAATAGTTAACAAGGGCAAAATGATAATTTTGGAGATCTAACCGTGTCAAAAGATAAAGTTTCCATGATATGGGGACTAAAGTGTAATTTTATCCGAAAATGATAAAATAAGAATAAAAGATGAATAATGAAAGAAATTATATAATAAAAATGAAAATAAATGATTATAATGGCAAAATCGTAATTATGTATTTGAAATGAATAATTCGATAGAAAAAGTCAAATTATACATTTTAGAGGCAGAAGATAATAAATGATATTAATAGAGTTCCTAATTGCATAAAAAGTAGAAAAATAAATATGTGACTAATTTATCAAAATAAATTAGTCAATAAAAAGTATTAAAAGAGTAAATGATTATAAAAAAATAATTCGCCGACAAAATAAAGCCGGCATGTCGAATAATTAAAAAATTGGACTGAAAAAGGAAAAAAAAAATGTAAAAACGTAAGCCTAAAGTATTGAAAGTGATTCGTAAAGAATTATACAAAAAGAATAAAAGAAAATTCATAATTTGTATAAAAGATTGAAAAGCCCAAGTGTTTGAGTGAATTATTAATGAATAATTCACAATAGTGACTTGAAAAGATAAAGTGAAAGAAAAGATGAAAGTTATTGAAGAGCCAAAAGTACTAAAAGAGTGTATTTGCTCAGAATATAATGTACAAAGGAATAAAAGAAAGAAATTAAAGATTTTAAATGTTCAAAAACGTTTACAAATGTGACTGATTATGTTTGCCCTTTAGCGATAGACAGGTATTATGATTCTTGTTTTGGATATAATTGGCTAGCCATAGGGACACCTCTGTACCGCGGTACAAGTCACGGCGACTTGCTTAGCTATGGGTGGGATCTTTGATCTTCATAGCTTCAGTGAAAGTGAAAGTGTATCTGTTTCTGCTTTGTAAGACCTGATCTTTCGAGATCATTTCTTTATCTGTTTAGTGGGACCTTTGGGTCCAGTCCCGAGTATCCTTTGTAAGAAACCTGTTATATTGTACTAAGGGCACATCGAAATGAATAAATAAGTACTATGTAATTGAATTGAATATAAAAAGTTATAATGAAAAATATTTCGTTTGAAAGAAAATGTAAAGTTGAAATAAATCTGTAAAGGTTTCAAAAAAAATATAAATAATAAGAAAAGAAAAAGAAAGGTTGTATAATATTAAAATATTAAATCAATGTTTAGTTAAACTTTTATAATGAAAAAGGGATTTAAAATATATTTTGTTTTACATAAGAAAAATGAATTTAATTAATTGGTCTTGTACCAAATATCATTGAAAAAAAGTGACAAGCTTGAAAAAAAAATAATATTAATTTTCTATTTAAAGTTAAAAAGGTGATAGTGATGACATTAAGTGAAACTTAATGTTTAAGTAAGGTATTTCCAAAAAAATGAAAGATAAATGAAGAGTAAAAGGCATGAGTTTTAAAACAAATATTTGAACATAAGTAAATGTATAAAATAAGGAAAAAGAATTTGACTGCAAAGTGTCCCGAAATAGCTATATCACTTTGCAATAAAACTTAAAAGTCTTTAAATAGTAATGTATTTATTAATTAAAAGTTAAAATAAAAATAAAAAAATAAATAGCGAGAAGTGTAATTAGAATACAGATCAAATAATTGAACAGTAAATCAAGAATTAAAAGTAGTTTATTTTAGTACTAGTAAAGACACGAGTACCAATACACGTCGCTAAATGAAATGATAATTAAATTGCTATGGCTAAAAGATAAAGTGAAAGTACTGAAAAAAAAGTTTTAGTAAACATTAATGTAAAGATAAAAGTAAATCTGATATCGATCTACCTAAGAAAATACTACAAAGTAAAGTTGAAAGTTTAGAAACAAAAGAACAATGGTTATCAAAATACGAATTAATAAAATGAATAGTGATAGCTGAAATATAAAAAAATGCTTAATAAAATAAGAATAGCAGTAGCATAAATTACGAAATTATGCTTATTCTTGGAAAATTATTGGATTAGTAGTCACCACTGGGCATATTTAATGCTCAGCACGTAGTGTTTACTGCGTGCAGATTCTGAAGTATTGCGGAAGCACAGTACATTGAAGGTCCTGATCGAAAGAAAATATTTTTGTGTTAGTTGGTGTAAGCCTTTGGCATGTATATACTTAGACTATTAAGGTAAAAGCTTGAATTGTATTTTGAATGTATTTTTTTTAATGGTCTTGGATGAATGGATGGTATAAGTTTTGTTATGATGTTTGGTGTTTGTTTCAATTGTTTATAAGACTGTTATTTGATTCCGAAATTAATGTAAAAGTATTTTAAGTATTTTCGATTTGTTCGGTGGAAAATTTTTTTTACCGTTTTTGGCTAAGTTTTGTATCGGAAAGAACTGTTCCGTGAAGGGTGTGACAATTACGACCAAATGCCATCCCATTGATAGGATTGGGCAACACCACAGTCCCCCGTCATAAGGTCTACAAAAATATTCGTCGAGCTAGGCCAAGAAGCAATCACCCATGTGTGTGAGTTAATATTCATGATAATTAATATGAGTTTTGCCTACAATGCGATATTTGGCAGACCATTACTTTTCCAAATGGGAGCTGCTATTAGTATAAGATATATGGTCATGAAAATACCCATGGAGCGTGGTGTTGCCATCCTGAGGGGAGATCAAAAGGCATATTGAGAGGCATATGTCTCTATGATTAGGCCAAATAAAGAAATCTACGCAGTGGAGCAAGAGTTTGAAAGAGGTAGAAAAGATGAACATCCTATAATGAACCCAGCTGGAAAGGTGAAAATCAGAAAACTCTCAAGAAATAAAGGCATCCAGATAGGAGTGAGCATGGATGCGGAGGTTGAAGAATTGGTGATGGAAGTACTGATGATAAACCAGGCCTTCTTTACTTGGAAGCCAGAGGACATACCTAGAATAGACCCAGAAATCATCGCGCACCGATTGAATACTGACCCCGGTTATCAACCGGTAAAGCAAAGACAGAGGACATACCTAGAATAGACCCAGAAATCATCGCGCACCGATTGAATACTGACCCCGGTTATCAACCGGTAAAACAAAGACTCCACAGACACGCTCCCGAGCGAAGGAAATTTATCTTGGAGGAGGTCAATCAACTCCTAAAAGCGAAAAAAATTCGGGAGGTGGCCTATCCAGAGTGGTTGGCGAACGTGGTACTTATAAAGAAAAAATCCAAAAAACTTTAGGATGTGTGTTGACTTCACATACCTCAACAAAACCTGTCCGAAAAATAGTTATCCCCTACCAAGTATCGATCAGTTGGTCACATTCTGTGCCTTCTTGCTGTGTCATGGCTCCGAATAATTTGTTCCTCTCAGCTCTTTCGTCGGCCATTACAGCTGTAAAAAAGAGAGAAGAGAGAAATAAGAAAAGGGTCAGTGCTCTACTCACTATAACTGCAATACATGGCGAGCAAACAACACTATAGGCTCTTTGCGGTGTTCCTTATTGCTCACATTCCGTGCCTTCTTCCTCTAGAATGCTATCTGGCCTATCGCTAACGCATAATAGCCAGTCAGAGTCATATGGACACTCTAGTCTGTTCAATGCAACATTTAGCTTCTTGATATCAAGGGCGTATAGAGGTACACCACCCACTCGGTCTCTCAAGGATATCTTATTGTCCGATCGAGCGATCGACACACCAAAACCCCCCGCTCTTCCTATGAGAAAAAACTTATCTTTGTAACCCTTCATTGAGGAGGGGAGCCCGATCAACTTTTTCTTCGACTTGCTGGTAAAATAATATTCCGTTCCCTTTGATCGACTGGACATGTAGAAAAAGTGCGTGAAAAGATCAAGGGTCGGGACCACCCCTTCTTTCTTGCAAATTATCTTAAAGTAAGTTATCGCCCTCCACCCATTAGGGTTTAATTGATTCGATGCGAGCCTGTAACCCTTGAAAATGTTGATCTCAAAAGCATCGAGCGGGAATCTGAGCCCCTCATCCAAACTCTACAAATAGCAAATGAATCATTCGTTATGATTTATACCAAAAGGACCATCTGTCGCTGCCATTGAGTTGGGATATTTCATCACCTGCACGTCTTTCGATAACCCATACTTTGCCTTTATTCTTGACACCTCGCCCTCATATAAGATGGAACAAGTCACTGTAGCAGGCTTGCCCTCATACCGCTCCATAAAACTCTTGTCCAACGATTGACCACTGCTACACGCCATATCTCTAAGAAGGAAAAAGTAAGATAGTTCCTAACTTCAATCAAAGTCGAGAGCCTAAACTAAAGGACTCAAAAGGGAAACAAACACAAGCGAAATGCGAAAGATGGAAAGGTAATGTAAGACGTTAAAGTTAAATTCACTTACTCGGAGAAACGATTCTGAGGTCTAAAAAATTATTGAAGTCGAAAAATCGGAGAAAAGCGAGAAAATTTTCGACAGAGTTTCACCAGAAATTCCAATAAACAGCAAAAACTTCACCTCTGCAGATTGCCTATTCATGCCAAACGATGCTTTAGATGCACCAACCAAATATTTCCACGCATCGATAAAGAATCGCCATGCTGGTCTAAGTATCGAAGCGTCGTTCTAGGCACACACACCTGTTACTAAACGAAGGTGGCTACCTGAAATAATGGGAGTCCAATCGAGCAAGTAATTTATTAAGTCACCACCAATCCAGCCGACGAACAATCAGCCACCCTTTCAAGGGGGAGGGGTAAGTGATAATACCCCTTTTACCTTCTGGACTCAAAAGAGGCCTAGGCTGAAGCCCAGAGATCCTATTTCAGAGACGTCTGACGTATGGCTAACAGCATAGGAGAGCTGGCTAATTTCAAACGATTGGATTGATGGGGCCTGCTGTCTTGTCAATCCGGTGTTGTACAGTTAAACCCATACTTCTCACCTGCTCCTTGTCACATTGTCGCTCTCTTACTCTGACACCTCTGTAGCCCTTCCTAGGCACTCAAGTGTGCTCCCACACCCTCTATAAATGCCCCAATGAATAGTGGGTCCACACACGCTTACTATAAAAGCTCATTCTCTCTATAGAATTTTCTTGTCTCTAAGTCACTGACTTAAGCTTCAGAGTCCTTCTGTTCGGACTGATCGGGCAAGACTTTTACAGGTCTTCACGTGACAATCGGATCTCCTGTCCTACAACCTGTTGAGAGGTTTGATAATTTAAGCTTTATCACTTTATTTCTATACGACAATTATTTTCATTAATAGGGAGTTTCAAATTCAGCTTCTGATTCCATTGGTTCGTCTTTAATATGTTGATTATTATATACTTTTTTCGTTATCTTTTATTTGTCAATTTTTAGTAATATCTAAATTTTATTTATCTTTTACTTTAAAATTTTTAATATAATTTAATTTATTTTTTAATAAAATTAAAATTTCTTAAATTTAATAATTTAATTTTAATAATTCAATTTAATATTAAATTTAAGTCTATTTATTACTCTATCTTTTTTTATGTGTTATTTTTGTTATTTTAAGAAATAATAAATAAATTTAAATTTAGTATTAAATTGTGTGGTTAAAATTAAATTATAAAATTTAATTGATTCTAATTTTATTGAAAAAATAAATTAAATTACATTAAAAATTTAAAAGTGACAGATAAATAGTTTTTGAATTTTATAGTTTTTAATTTCAGTGAAAATAATAAATAAAAAAAATGAAAGAAATAATAAATTATTTTGTAAAATCATATGTTTAATGTATACTATTGTAAATTGAAAATAAAAAATTGAAAAAAAAAGAGTTTTATGTGATTTAAATGGGTCGGAGTACGAATTTTGTCTTTAAAATCTCGGAAAATATAATTATAAGGAAAAAATTCCAAAAAAGAAATGATTTAAGAAACGTGCCATATTGAATAACATTAAATAACGTAACAAACGGCCGACAGCTGAGCTGAACGTCTGTGGTCGAAACGAATAAGAACAAATAAGAGGATTGAAAACAAATGGAAAAGAAAAATTGGTTGCAAAGTGCAAGCCCACGTGACAAAATGCTACGTTTAAAAAATGCAAGCTTTTTTTCAGGAACAATGCTGTCCACTGGGTACATGATTGACCAATTTTTAAATATATAGATGTTGCCTGCTCTCCCACTGTTCCTACCCATTTAAGACAACGCATAAAACACAGAAAAGTCTGGCCCAAGCTTGTTTATTCTCTGTTCCAGAATTCTTTTTTGTTTCTCTGTCTCGGAAGAAGGAGAAAGCAAGAAAATTTTTGTGGGGTTTTCTTCTTTTGTCTCTGATCTGAAAATAATGGAGGGCCTGTCTCGTTCCCACGAGGAAGTTAAGGTCAACACTGCAGAGAAGGGAGTCAAAACTGAGCAAGAGGTTGTGGCCGTCGCCAACGGCGGTTATTTGACAATGGGATCTTGCAAGGAAGGCGACCGTCGTCTCGCCGACGGCGGCTCCGGGTATGGATTTTATGGGTTTAAACTGTTAAAAAGTTTTAAGCTTTTTTGTTTTTGTTTTTCTGGGTTTGCTTAAAACAGAAAAAGAGGGGATTTTTTGAATTAGTTCAAAACATGAAATAAAAAGAGAGAAACGATGCGGGTACGGTGATTGTTTATAGATTATAATCTATTGCAACATCAGTGAGTGAGTTAGAAGAAATTAATGGAGAATTGAATGCTACTGCTGTATTATTGTTGTTCTGTTTGTAGTGATATGAATCAGAACAGGAATTTTAGATGGGGCTCTATTTTACTTTTGTTTGATTCACTTAAATCTAACTTGAATGGAAATGGAAATCTAAGTTTTAAGTTTAAGTTTCAAAATTAACTGCAGTTTCAGTTGGAAGCTGCTTAAAAATGGGAGTAGTGTACACGTTATTTATAGAAAACCAAACTAGTGATTGGAGTTTGGTTACTGATTGGTCTACATCCTTGTAACTTGTAAGTAAAGCCTGAAGTGAAATTTAGTTCTGATTTGCTTGTGCTGCATAGATCCTACGGTAGGATTTCGTTTCTCTGTTCCTATTTTGTTAAATAGACACTATTTGTAGACATCAATAATTGTATGGTTCCTGTTTTCATGAAGATGTAGGGTATTTGTTTGTATATGATGTTCTCGTTTTATAACTGGGAGTCCTAGACATGCATAATTGAAAGGACAATAGAGTGGTACATATAAGATTAGAGAAGAAGGAAGAAAAAACACTAATAAGATCTGGCTTAGTTGTGCAAGAGTTGTCTCCAAGGTTATCTTTTTGCCAATTCTAGCACTGGGTCCAATACCTATTAACCCCCTAAAAAGGAGAAAAGAAAAAGGGAACCCTTGAAACTTTAATCTTGTCAGAAAATAGGATTCTCAGAGCTCCATAATGCTGGTATTCCAAAACATGCTTAAGTGTGAGGGTAGATAAAGGAACATGTGAACCACTGATCTTTTTTTTTTGTAAAAATAATAATTCTGCTGCACATATAAGTTCTGCTCCATTTTCCTTCTATTTGGACCTCCAATCTCGAGAATATGTTGAATCGCTGCTTACTCTTTTAACTAAGTCGAAATTTTTGACAATTTGTTTTCGTTTATGATAGGTTTTGACTTTTGAGGGTAATTGCATAACTTGAAGATGGTGGAGTTTTATGGCAGAACTTGGAAAGAAACTATACGAATTCTTTTGAATTACTTCTATGGCTTAATTACTTATGTTAATGTGCATTTTTAAAGAATAAAATTCCACTGTGCTTGACATTCATACCATTTTGTGATCCGTATTTAGTCACCTTTACATAAAAGACAAGTTTTGCTGAAATATATTGTTGTGTATTGTCAACATTAAGCGGCTAGACATTTTCTTCTCACATGTACATTCTTGTAGTCATTTTTCATTTGTGAACAATCTTTTTATTCTTTATTCTTCTACCCATGCAGTCAAATTTCATCTAGGTTGTCCCCGTATCCCTTGTCCATTTCAATGTCAATTAGGAAATGTATATTGCATGATCATCTAAGTACTTCCTTGGTTTGGTGGAGATATTTATGATATTATCAAATGCAAAATCTTTCACAAAGGAGCATTTATAAAAAGTTAGGTTCATGCTAATGGTATAATGTGCTGTAATGACCAGTTTTTGTTTTAGGTCCCCGCCAATAGCTACATCTGGACCAAATTCTGCCATTCCTGCTCGAGATCAGCTTACTATCTTTTATGGTGGAAGTGTTCTTGTGTTTGACGGAATTCCCCAAGAAAAGGTTTGCCTTTATTGAAATCTCGAGAGATGAATAAATATTTATAGATGCATTTATTCTTATCTAATTACCATGTTCAATGTGGTTAGGTTCGTGAAATTATGCTCATTGCTGCTGCTGCCGCAGCTGCTATTAAGCCTGCTGACATGAAGAAGGCTGTTTCTGGCACTCCAGCTGATAATACCCCAGTTCTTACGAGGTCTCCTTCATTGCAAAGTGCTACAAGTGCTTTGCCATCACCACAGGCTTATCCTGTTCATCATGGCTCCTCACTTTGCAAATTGCAAGCTGGTAAGTGCTGTTATGTTGGGTTTAAAGTCTTTTTATATTCTATCTTCTTCTTCTTTATTTTTTATCTTCTTCTTTTTTATTTTTTTTTATTTTTTATTTTTCCATACAGTTAGTTATGGTCTCATATTTTAATTCTCTGTTGGTTCAGAATTACCAATTGCAAGGAGACATTCTCTTCAGCGATTCTTCGAAAAGCGACGGGACAGGTACCCTTCTTTCTTATGTGGACCACTCTCTGAATGTGATGCTGCCACTGAAATTCAGACCGAAGATATCAATATTTTATCAAATAAAAATGTGGAATGAAGAGAAATAGGCAAAAAATTGTAAAATCTCATACAGATGCATATAACTTTGAATCGCCCTAAGAACTAAATTGGGACTGATGACTGACCAGTGACCACTGTGATTAATCAATCGGCTAGAAACGACATGGTGATGTACACATTATAGATATAGATAATGGACTCAGTTGATAAAATAAAAGCTATTATAACTAGGATCGATTTATTTTTGAAGAATGCTTACCTAGAAACAAAACAAATGTTCAAAACTCAAACTACTTTAATCTGGAATAAGGATCGAAGTAGATGCTAGAAATATTGGTTGTATAATTAGCAATATTTTGTGTATGTATTATGTTATGCGAGATTACATTGTGTCAGCTGGTTGAACTTTTTGTTACACTTGCAGGCTGGGCAGCAAGAGCCCTTATCCCACGCCACCAGCAACGAAAAAGGCTGAAGCTACCAATCCTGATTCAACTGCTGAAGTTTGATGCAGGTTGCATTGGATAATCTCTTCTACCAGAGAAAGAAATGCAATTGAAAAATCATTTATATGTCTTCTACTGATAGCCTTGTAGTAAATATCATAGTGCATTGGGGATGATGATGTTTTTAAGTTGTTTTTGGGAAAATATTGGGGGGCAAAAGGTTCAAATTCTCTTAGTTTGTTCGCTTGGTTTCCCCTCTCTGAACCAAAGGTAATTGAAATGTCGTGCTGAACCAATGCTTTTAATATGTTATTATAGACAGCCGTAAACAATTGACAAACTATGGACACGCATGTCGCCGGCTCCTCGAGCCAGTCTGAAATGTAATGTTGGTCACTGTAAGACCTGTTAAATTTGATGTGCTCGATATTGTGTTAACAGTTGATTAGACTTTTTTCTTGTTAATTTGATGGGGTTTGGATTAGTTGATGTACTTGTCAACGTATGATTTTAAATCCTATCAAATTAGTAGAAATGATTACAAAATAAAAGATTTGCAAGTAATTTTCAGGTTAATTCGGTCTCCAGTGCCCCATCTGTTTAAATTGATAAATTAGACGGCATCACTTGAGGCTGAATGCTATCTGCAAGTCTCTTCACAGCTATAATAAACGTTGGCGGTATCTAGGGCTGTTCACCGATTAGGTTGGGTCAAATTTGAGAAATTACTCAATCCAATCCAAGAAGAATTGACTATTAGCGGCTTGAGTATCATTCACCAACCCAATCCGTCAAGTCTTAAGGTGGTTCGAGGCAGTTTGGCTGCAGACCAAGTCCAACATTGTGACTTTTTCCTTATTAGTATAGACTCAAATTTTTTATATCTAATTTTCTCCTTACCATGTCAATTCTTTTATGTTCATTCAATAATAAACATAAAAAATAAAAATACCAACCTCTGTCCACTAAAAGTTCCAAGCTTGATCCTTCGCATTCTAAACACAATTTCTACAAAGCCAAAACTATTACAAAAACACAGATACAAACATCATATACCATATGCAAAGGCTGAAGACAATGCCCAGTTATTAACCATACATCCCAGTGTTTCCTTCAGTACATGTTCAGTGCAAACTACGCAGGACTCCGTGAATGTAGCCACCAGTCATTATCAGCGAGACTAGTGACACAACCCCAGCAGGAAATATCTTTTTCGACCTCAAGAATCGAGAGCCCATTACTCCCATCAGAATAGAAGACACACCTGGAAATCAGAAAAATAAAAGCTGTAAAGGTCAAAATCTTAATGGACCTTACGTTGTGCATGCGAGATATGGGAGCAAACTCAGCTGCAGCTAAGATTTGCACCACATACATATAAAAACAGTGGCCCTCTTATAAATTATAATAAGTATGAAAGAACACTAGCATTTTTTTTATCTCTCAACAGCTATCAGTGAATCAAAGAAATCACACATAAGTGTTCAGTGACAAGATCCACAAAGTTGCTAAAGTGCTTTCATAGGTCGGTATTGTAAATAACTTAAAAAGAAAAATCACGTTAGCAAATGCTAATTAACTAATAGAACGTTGCCTTATTGCTAATTTTCCATGCCCATCTAGCACAATCCAATAATAGTAACATAATATAAAGCATGACAATGAAAAGCTTAAAATATGCGAAAAGTATTTAAATCATTTATCCTCACAGATTGACAATGTAATTAGAAATCTGTACAGTAGTAGGAAAAAAAAAAACTTTCAAAGAGCAAATCTTAGCCAGTACCAAGATGAAACTGGCCATGAGATTATATCTCATGCAACAAAAGTATCTAGAAAAAAGAAATGTGTGAATCTAAAGTCTCTTACCAAGCCCTACGGATGAAGCATAGACTGGATTTGTAGGAAGCTGTGTATGAACATAATACAGGATGGAGGCGGACAGTCCTCCAGCCAAAAGTGACTTCTGGCTACCACTCTTCGTATAGCCCATCACCCCACCAACTGAACAAACACATTAAAACAACAATTAGATGAAATGCACGAAGATAGAAGATAAGCCATATAGTCAAGTGGGATTGGTAACGGATTTAACAATTAATGAAACAAAAGAGAACCTAAAACTAAGTTGAAAAGAGTAAATATTTCTTCACAATCAATCTTCAGCCAAAAGAAATCAACAGTTATTGATGCAATTCTGATGGACAGCTAAGAAATTCAAATGCCAGTTATTTCCTAAAGATTTCGAAGTAAATTTCCACGCCCCTCCATCTGCTACCACAAAAGATAGAATATCATATGAATTATGTTCTCAACCAAACAAAAATCTTGATCTTGTTCAGAGAAATCAAGAGTTAGCTTGACTTTCGCTTTAGTTTTTAAATCGAACAATAATCAAGAAATCTAAACCCAGCTTATTGGATTAAAGCTTACACATACATACATTGAATAACCAATCAATTGAAAGAATAAACTGGAAAGGAATTTAAGAAATTAAGAATAGCCAACCAAAATGAAAAAACGAATTGATTAGAGAAATTACATCCAACGAGGGCAGCATAGCCAAGAGTCAACTTCTGCGACATTGACAATGCCATCTTCTTCTTCTCACCACCACTATCTTCAGACGACCCTCCCTCGCCTTCGTTCCTCTGATCACCACCGTCTCCACCACCACCTCCTCCACCACCGCGACCGCCTAAATCCCCGGAACCGTCACTGCCACCGTCGCCTGTATCCGGTTCAATCTCGATCCCTTCCGAAGAAAAATCAACTTTATCAGTAACGATAGTAGCCTCCTTAAAATCCGAAGATGCGACCCTAGCAACGATCACCGGCTTCAAATGCTTAGAAGAGGAAACAACAAATCTGCCGTAGCTACAGCTCGAAGACTTGTGAAGGCGTAAGGCGGATGATTGAGGCGCGTAAGTTTGGAGTCCAACCTTTGATTGTTCTAGAAGAAGAAGCGAGGACTGTGATACTACACCTAGCACCGACTCGGCCATTTTGATTTTTTCACTTGGTTTTAGCCATTTCTTCCGCTTTTTGCTAGCCTGCGCTCTTCTTTTTTGCTCCAGTTGGGGGAAAAAAAAGGCCGGGTCCAACCTTACGACCCAATAAAAGTTGAAACCCAGTTTGTGTAGGATTGGCCCTAATACAATCAAGTGTGCAGATGGACCTTGTCATGGACTCGGATACTTCTCGGATGTGGTCCTTCAATCCGGCAAAATTCCGGATTTGAACATAAATGTTTATGTAGATTCTCATACTTGTCCTATTTTTATTTAAATTTTGGCTTAACGTGCAATTTGGTTGTTGAAATTTTGCAAAATGTACAATGTAAGGCCTACAGTTTTTTTTGTGTGTGCAATGTTGGGCCTGATGTTTTGAAATTAGTGCAATGTGACCCTAGCCAAACAGAACCATTAGGTTGATTCGTCTCCGTGAATTAACCGATAATGTGGCAGGTATCATGACACGTGACAAAAGCTGGATGTTAACGTGGCAGAAAGATGACACGTCATCTGACATGTCATCAAAAGCATGTACATGATGTGTTAAAAAAAAAACAAATTTAACCCCCATCCCTCCCACAACGACCAACAACAATGAGTATTGGCGATCTAGCAAATCGACGATCTGGCAGCAAGCTTGCAAGTGTTCTCAAATTCTATGGCAGAGCTGGTTGAGATGGAGATGATTAAAGCAAGGCAGAGTTTGCAATGAAAAGCGGAGAAGAGGAGGATGGAATTGGAGTGTAATTTGACTCAGATGATGTTAGCTACTGAGTTGCAGATGGCAACGATTTTTGCTCGGAAGAAGTTGAGAAGGAAGCGAAAATCGATCTCTTCATCTTCCTCTGGGAACAAAATGCCGTCAATTCTTTGCACTTAAATTCTCCCATCTATGTGTATATCCGGATCAAACGAATAAGAAGACCCGTCACCGGATCCAAATTTGACTGACCCATCAACCTCCTCAGCGGCCACCTTATGTAGTGGTTGCGGTGATGGTGATTCTCATTCTTTATCTTCATCTTCAACCCCTAACCAAGGTTGCAAATAAATATCCGTCGAAACTTCAAAGTTAGATGATGTTCTTACAGGTGGATCCCGTCGAGCTCCGTTGTAATCATTAGCGGGGGCAGAAAGATTGAGATCAAGAGTAAGATCAAGGGTGTTAGAATTATTGATAAACTCGGGTCTTTGTTGAGTTTGATCAATGTTTTGTGGCAATGGCGAAAACTTGGGTCTTTGTTGAATATGAAATATCTATGATTTGTGATAATGGCGAAAACTAAAGATAAACATATTAGCCAATTGATATGCAGGTGACATGGGTTGAGGATTGTCAAATTTAACTGCCAATGAACTCTACAAAATATTAGAATTAAAATAGAATTGATTATGTTTTGTGAGCTGAAATTAGTTAGCATATTTCATATTCCCTCTTTCTTCTTCACTTTATTGACTCTTTTCATCTTTCCTCTTTCTTCTTTCTTGTTGTGATCTCATACTCTGTTTTCTTTTTTTAAGAAAAATAAGGTTATATAACTTTTACTTTAATTTATTGATTACAATATGAATTGTAAGTTTTCGGATGGAAATGGGGGAAGGAGACGATGCTCTGATTTTGACCTAAGAGAGAGAAACGGGAAAGGAAAGAAAGGGGAGGGAAGGGGTGAAAAAAATACAATGTTTTTTAAGATCACGTGAGGAGCACATGTCAGCTGACATGTCCCTTAAACGCCATGTCATCATCCACGTGTCGTCTTTCTGCCACGTCAACGTCCAATTTTTGCCACTTGTCATATCACATGTCATGATACCTGCCATGTCATCGGTCAACTCACAGAGACGGGTCAACCTAACGGTTCCGTTTTGTTAGGATTCAAATTGTACCAATTTTAAAACATCAAGTCCAACATTGCACTAAAAAAATTTTAGGCCTTACATTGCACATTTTGCAAAACTTTAGGAACCAAATTGCACGTTAAGCCTTTAATTTTCCTTCAATGCCAGTCATATTTCCTATTTTTTTATATTATAACATTAATAGTTAAATTCATTCCATTAAGTTATCTGTAACTGATCGTTAGCATTTGATAGCAACATTAGCACAATAATAGTTGGTGAAATGAAATTATAATTTTTAGCAGCGGTAAGCAAAAAAAAATAGAACATATAATTAGCCACAGAATCAATCTAAAATCAAACCGATTTTTACGGTTAACTGATCCAATAGATTCGATTACGATTTTTAATTTTTACATTTTAGGTTTTTAGTTACAGTTTAAGTTTTTTGATATCGGTTAACTATTAATCCACAATTAACCAGTTCATAGATAATATATATTATATTTTTATTTTTATATTTTAATTTTTTTTTTATTTTCTCCTATTTTCTCTAAAATATACATAAAGTAATATTTTAAAATATATTTAAATAATATATTTATTTTTATACCTTAATTTTTTTATATTTTTCTATAAAATTTATATAATACTTTAAATTAAATTTATATTATGTCATTTTCTTTAATTATATAGTAATATTTATAAATAGTAACTTATTAACTTTTATATATATTATTTTTATCACATATAGGGGTGAGCAACGGTCGGTTCGGTTCAATAACCGAACCGAATCAAAATAACCGAAAACCGAAATTTTCTTATTTTTATCAACCGAACCGAACCGAAATTTTAGAAGAATCGAATTTAAACCGAACCAAAATTTTCGGTCGGTTTGGTTCGGTTAACCGAAAAATCAAAATTTAAAATTATTTTTTAAAAAATAAAAAATATTGTGTTTAAAAATTATAAAAAATTATAAATTATAATATACTAAAGTAAAAACATCTAAATTGTACAAATAAAAGTTCAAATTAAAGAAATAATCTCAAAATATATAATAAATAATACAACAAAACCATTAAATTTTTTTTATTTAATCGATTTTCAATTTAATCGTCAAAATTTTAAATTATCACCTAAAAAATAGATATTAATAATTGATAAATGTACTCATATAATTTACAACTAAAAATAAAATAATTTATATGTATAAAATAATTATTTAATAAAAAAATAAAAAAATATATATAATTATATAAATTTCGGTTCGGTTTCTATGCGGTTTTCTCCTTTAAAAACCGAACCGAACCGAAAAACCGAAATTTCTCAAAATTAAAAACCGAAAACCGAAAAACCGAACCAAATTAAAAAATCGGTTGGTTCGGTTCGGTTTTTCGGTTTTGTTCGGTTTTTGCTCACCCCTAATCACATATAATAACATTTAATTATATTTTTTATATTTAGAGTTTATATTTTAACATTTAATATTATTCAAAATTTTATTTGACTTAAAATTAAGCATATTAATTTTTAACTAATATTAAATCTATTTTATAATATTAGTTATTAATTTATTGAATATGAATTTTGAATAGTAAATTATATTTATTTTATAATTTTTATTTTAAATTACTTTGTATATTTTTAATTGAATTGAACTTTCTCTATTTTTTTTATAATTTTATGTTAAAAATTTTAATTGTTATCCGAAAAATATTATTTAATCAAGTTGAAAAACTGAGACCGATGGATTAATTAACAGAATGTAATGGACTGATTAATTGTTAATAATTTTAAAAAATTGATATTAATAGATTAGTTAATTTTTTTACTAATGGATTGATTAACCGGTTTATATTTATTTACCCATACTTTTTAGAAGGTTGTGTGAAAAAATTGCAAACATAAAGGGCATTCGAGAAAAGAATTGGATATAATAGCCAATACAAATAATTCTAACAAGCATAGGGGGTCATTTATGTATTATACCTTAAAAAGGGGGTTCATGTCATAAATGGGCTTAAACATTGTAGAAAATTTTGAAGTTTGGTCCAAGGCCGAGGTTGAGAGCTAGATATAGGGTCAAATGAAGGCCCAATAAATGGCCGTGAAAGCCGGGGAATCAAAAGAAGACGACGCCAATGGCATCGAGATCTCTGCACCAGAACACAAGAAAAGAGATTGAGAACGTGATTAACGGCTTTTTTGTCTTTAGATATTTCTTTTTATTACTATTTATTATTGTTACAATTATCAGCATATAGTTTTTTTAATTTATTCTCAGAAGTGTTAGGCTGCTAAGGAATCAATTATGGGCTTTGACTTGCACACACTAAACCCAAACCCAAAATTCCCCAACGAGGAGCCTAAAGAAGGGCAAATGCTTTTCTTTTTCTTTTGTTTTCTTTTCTTTGCTTTACAAAGGTCAGCAGCATCAAACTCGCTCTCTCTCTATTCTATTATATTTTCTGCTTTGACATGGAAATGTTATATCTTGCTTTGCTTTGCTTTAGTTTTCTTTTACTCTACCAGTGGTTCCGTGTGTTTTCGCTTTCTTTTATGGTTAAAGTGCCTAAACCCACATGTGCAAGCGCAACCCCTAGACTTCGTTTGGATCTAACTTAAGTCCAACCCGAATCCAATGTTGTTGTTTTAAGATTATTGGTCAACTATTCTCGTGTGTTCTTCATCATCTTCTTCTTCTTTCTTCATTTGTCTCTCTCTCTCTGTAGTGTCAACGCCAAAGTGAGCTACTTGAGGAAGCTTCCTACTTGCCTTCCTCTTATCTAACTTTCTTTCTTTCTTTCTTTCTTTTCTCTTTTTGTTGGAATTGTCATTGTCCCTTCTCTTTAAATCCCTAGGAGTGAAAGACCCACCACGCCACTACTCACTCTGCAGCTCGTTTCAGTATCAGTATCTGTATATCTGTCTCAATCTTGTCACTTGTTACCTTCTCCAGTTAGGTAGCCACAGGTACATTTCCTTCTTTCTCTTCTCTCTATTGATCTTCCCATTTATCTTCTTCTTCATTAATGTGGGGTATCTGCTGCTGTGTTTGTTGTCTTCATCTGAGTTGTTTTTTTAGGTGAAATTGATTTGATTCTGCTTGTACTAGTGAAAGATGGGACCTTCTTTGATGATGAATTTAGGGGATTTTATTGTTTATCTGGTTGATGCTTGGTTCATACGTGATAGAATAGAATCTATACTCAGAATTGAGAATAAGAATCTAGTGGTGAAAAAAATGCCCTCATTTTATCATTTGTGTTATTTTCTCCTTTTTCCCCTCTTTTTTTCTTTTTGCTGTTGATGCCATTTTCCTCTTGGCTTTGCTCCATTACAAAAGTTCATTTCTTGATCCCCTTTTACTTCTTTCCTTTCGCTTTTCTTTTTTCATTTGGTTTTCCTAAGCTGCCTCTGCCATATTCTTATCAAAATTGCCCGCTTTTATTCCCATCTTTCAAGATATTTGCATATCTGGGGAAAAAAAAGGGTTAGGGTTTATTTGGTTTAAAGAACAAATCTTTTTAGCCTGGTATTCTCAATTTCTTGTTTGGGCTTTGAGATCATTGTTGGGTTCCTATCTTCATCTAGTTTTAACTTTTAAGTATGAACTTTAAATGCATAGGTTAGCAGTTGTCTCTTTGTTTCTTGATCAGATAGCAAATTCTCATCTACTGTTGCCTTTTATTGTTACAGTTTGGTAATTTCAAGTCGTAATCAATGAAGCATTACCGTTCCTGGGCTTCAGTGCCAAGCCGGAAGAGAAAGTTGCAAGAAGATAAGGAAATGATGAACTTTTGCATGGATGAGCTCAATCAAGATCTCCTTGAAAGGGTTCTTTCCTGGCTACCAACATCCGCATTCTTTCGTGTTAGATCAGTGTGCAAGAGATGGAAATCAGTAGCAGATTCTTCGAGTTTCAAGCTCGCCTGCTTGGAGATTCCTTCGCGAGATCCTTGGTTTTTCATGGTTGATCCCAATCTTAACAAATGGACTATCTTTGACTCTGCTGAATCAAGTTGGAAGAAACTCAATCACCCATTCCTCCTCCAGCAAAGCTCCAATTATGATGCCATGCCCGTGGCAGCTTCTGGTGGCTTAGTCTGCTTCCGGAACCAAGAAGGCGATTTTATTGTTTGCAATCCTGTCACAGGATCCTATCGTGAATTGCCTCCGGCCAATCTCCCTGACAATCAATCTCTTCATGCCATTGCTATGAATACATCTTGGAAAACTGAGCAGTCTTATAAGCTTGTTTTGCTCTCTGGTGAGCAAATACTTTCTTGCAAATTCTATGATTCAAGAACCAATTGCTGGGAAGAGGAGATTTCGTTGAAAAGAAAGGTTGATGATTGTCTGGGAATAGACTCAAATGATGACAATGCTGTGTATTTCCTCAGTAAAGCTGGAAATGTCGTGGCAACAGATATGCAAAGAAGCCTTCAAAGCAATACTCATCAGTCATTTGCATCAAAGATGGAGAGGAAATTGCTTACTTCCTTAGCTCATCAGGCACTATTGTATCTTGCAATTTGACCTGCAGGAGCTTCTTCGAGTATCCTAGGCTAATGCCAGTCTTTTGTGAATACTCATTGATGTGGTTGAGTGTAGAGGAGAAATGCTAGTTGTTTTGCTATCTGAATTCTTGGAAAGTGCAAGCTTAGGGTCTGGAGATTTGACGAAAATTTCCGAGCATGCGAGCAGATCGCAGCGATGCCTCCAGCAATGTCACACGAGTTGTATGGCAAGAAGGTGGATATAAACTGTGTTGGAGCTGGTGAGCAGATATTTATTTGCTTGAACTCAGCTGAGTTTTTCAGTTACATTTTGTGTGATTTAAGGACCAACCATTGGGTAGAATTGCCAAAGTGTTTTGTGAATGGTGAAGCTGTGGAGTTCATGTCTGCCTTCTCATTTGAGCCAAGAATTGAAGCTTCTGTGTGAGAAGAAGATCAAATTATTCTGCAGATGAGAGTTACATTGATGATTGTAATTGCTATTTGTGATTCTTTTGTTTTTGCTTTATTTTACTCAGAATTTTTTTATCTGTTGTTATTTTTCTTCAATTCGTTTATGTTATATTATTTTGCCAAATTAGCCAGTAATGAAATCTGCTTGACACTTTGCATGTCATTGTTTGTTTTTTGTTTTTTTTTTTTAACAGATGGATTGAAATTTGAGTTTATCATTGGTTGCTATTCTGGTCAAAGAAATGATAAATGATGGATCTTTTACCAAACGACTGTCGTTTACAGGACAGGGTTGGTAAACGACAACAAAATCAGAACTGTAGACGCATTGCTTCCTTTTCTTAATCAGGACTGATATAATCATATAAACTTCACTTGCATAACAGAAAATCAAAATCTAATTTGCTACATAGAACTGAGCATACAACTCTGAGGAATTGTTGCTCTAAAAAGGACAATAATATCAATTGGTACAAACAAAATATCTTTTTTAACATGTTTTTGACTGAATGAAATTGAGAAGTTGTCTTCTTTGTTTTCTTTTCTTGATGTATGTTTCTATAGCGCTAATGATTTTCTTGATTCCTTTCTGTTCTTTCCAGTTGGTTTCTTCATTTTCAGATCAGTCTCAGAATTAAGACTAATAAAACTTATAAGAAGATTTGCGTGAATTGTGAGTGGAAGTCCATTCTGCTACCTGAACTATCCCACCCATATAAAAAACCACTCACAACTTCTGTCCCTAACATTTGCCCCCTTTTCATTACTAACAACCAAAGTTCTGAAATTTCTTTTTCATCTACAACTGAATTCGTATTCTTAGACTGTGAATTGAATTAGTGTTGCCTTCGCTTCTATAGGCTCCTCGTGTTACTCTAAGTAGCCGTCGTTGATCGACCAATGGCGGCCGTCGTTTCTGCACGTTCATGGACCATGTTGGACCATGTTAGAGCGTATATATGGTCCAGTCCAATCAATATCTGGAGCAGATATACGGTCCGGTACGATCAATGTATATACAAATATCTAGTGTTGTTTTGAAAATCCTAATTATTTTAAATTAAGTTCTATTATTATTTTAAAAAGTGAAACACATAATTTTTCCAAAAATTGAAAATAAATTGGTATTAATTTTGCCGTTCTTTTAATACTAAACAATATGGTATAAGATAATTTAATATTTCAAAGAATTCATTTTTTTAAATATTTCAATAAAATATATAACATTATCTACAAATATAACAAAAATAAATCAAATTTCTATGATTCAACTTAACTATATAGAAAAACAGAATTAAAATAGAGATGTAAAATATTCTTAAGTGATAAACGTGAGCCTTGATTTGTTGAAGGTTTGCCAAATTATATTTATACAAACTTGACAGCTCTCTTACGTAAAGGATAACCATCAAGGCTTAAAGAGCAACAGCTAAAAAAAACTAGGAATTATCTCTTTGATTGTGATTAAGATTAACTCAATCTCCTCATTAGCCAATCATATCTCTACCAGATATTAACCAAGAACCAAGGATTATGTGCATCCTTATCTCTCCATAACATGCATCCTTATCTCTTCATAACATAATTCTCATTGTGCTCTAATTCTTTTATTTTGCAGGTGGGCTTCATGGGCTGCTGTGGTGTCACAGATGTTTGCGTTTTGCAGGTGGGCTGTGATATCTTAATACCCTTTTGCAAACTTTGTTGGGGCCTTAGGCGAAGTTTGAGATAATGAAGAGCAAGAGTAGCTTTAGACGTGGGCTTAGTAAAAATGTCAGCTACTTGATATATGGTAGAGGACATGTTGAGTAACAAGAAGACCAAGAGCAACTCTCTCACGTACAAAGTGATAATCCAGTTCAATATGTTTGCTGCGGGCATGAAACACTGGGTTGACAGACATGTGTAGAGCACTGTTGTTGTCACAGAAGAGAACTAGAGGCTGAGATGGATGAACATCGAGGTCTCTGAGAATGTAAGTTAACTAGGTAACTTCGGCAGTAGTGTTTGCCATGGTGCAATATTCTGCCTCTATGTCGGAATGGGAAATAGTGTGTTGTTTTTTTGCACACCAAGAAACTAGATTTTGGACCAAGAAAAATGCAGTAACTTGTACTTGATCGACGAGTGATAGGACAACCAGCCCAATCTAAATCGGAGAAGGCATAAAGTGCCAAAGACGAAGAGGAAGTGAAGTCAAGACCATGGCTGAGTGTTCCCTACACATATCACAAAATGCGACGAACCATTTTGAAGTGAGCTTGAGTTGAAGCATGCATGAATTGAGAGACAAAATTGACATTGTAAATGAGATCGGGTCGAGTCAAAGTGAGATATTGCAGGGCACTAATAATGCCTCGATAGTGCGTGGGGTCAGTATAAGGTGAAGAAGAGTCCATGCCTTTGGTTTTTGCTTCCAGCGGAGTGTTCATTAGTTTATAGTGTACCATGCTGGTTTTCTCTAATATAGCATGCGCTTAATGGGATTGAGACAGATGTAACCCTGCTGCTGTTGGTGTAATTTCAATACCAAGAAAATAATGAATGGGACCAAGGTCCTTCATGGCAAACTTTGTATGTAGAAGCTGAATAAAGGAAGCTAGAAGTTAAGAGTTTGAACCTGTAACAAGCATATCATCCACATACAAAACAAGAATTAAGGTGCCAAGAGAACTGTGTAAAACAAAGAAAGAAGGGTCAGTTAAACTACAAAAAAAGCCATTCTTTAAGAGAAACTTACTAAAATGATCAAACCATGCACAATGAGCTTATTTTAACCCGTAAAATGCCTTTTTAAGTTTGCACACATGGTTTGGGAACTGTGGATCAGCCATACCTGAAGGTTGTTCCATATAAATGACCTCATTAAGAATACCATGGAGGAATGCATTTTTAACATCTAACTGACGAATATCCCAATGTTGTGAAAACGCCAAATAGAGCACAGGACGAATGGTGCTGGACTTGATAATAGGGAAAATGTGTTTGTATAGTCAAGGCTGTCTATTTAATTGTACCATTTAGCAATAAGGCGAGCTTTCAACCGATCAAGAGAACCATCTGGCTTAAGATTTGGTTTAAACACCCATTTGCACCTAATGGCATGCAATTGAGGGGTGTGTGGAATAAGTTCCTGTGTGTTGTTACTGTGAAGAGCACTCATCTCTTCAACCTTAGCTGATTTCCACCCTTCATGCCTAAGAGAAGTTCTGATAGTCAAGGGAACTTGAGGTATATTCTGTCCAATTAAAGTAAGAAGCGCATATTTAGGATTGCATTTATAAATTCCATCTCGTGAGCACGTGACCATATAATGGCATGGAGGCTGAGTTTATATAGGAGACATATGATCTTGTGGGGTTATAGTTGAGTTAAGTGGAGTAGTTGGCAAAGAAGGGATAGGCAATGTAAGGACCCAAATTAGGCCCTAGTAGAATTCAAGGACATAATCCCAATTATTAATGTTTAATTAAGCTTAATTAGATGAATTATTATAAGTCTATATATTGAAGGATAAACTAGTTATTTATTTCTGTGTGAAATTGAAATAATATTTTATTTCAAGGATCAATTGGGATATAAGTGTTATTAAGTTAACATTAATTATGTGATAAATGTGTAAATTATATGGTATGAATTTTATAAGGTAATAAAATATTTAATTACATTGGTTTAATAATATTCAAGGTTGTAATTAAAGTATGAAGTATTAATTTAGGGGTCAATTTATAAATATGGCATTTTAAGGGTCAAATGTGAATAAATAAATAATTGAGAGGTCAATTTATCAAAAGAATTAAATGGAGAGGTTGATTTAAAGGATAGATTAAAAGGAGGGGTCAAACTATAGCATGCAAAAAGGTGTGTGATAGTTGTGTAACATGCAAAGACTAGCTAGGTTA